>CM072517.1:69748103-70000736 GCA_036898135.1 Oncomelania hupensis
ATTTACAATAACAGTTGAGTTAATATTACTATAAAAAGTTTTGACCCAATTGCAGAAATCATTCCCAAAATTATACATATCAAGAAATTTGAACATAAAATCCCAGCTTAATGAGTCAAAGGCCTTCTCGAAGTCAAGGCAAAGCAACAGACCAGGTTTTTGATTTTTATTTAAATATTCAATCAAATCATAAATGAATCGAACATTGTCACCAAGATATCTATTTTTCATAAAACCTGTTTGATCTTCGTTAATTAATGAAGGCAGCACAAGTTTTAATCTATTAGCTATGCAAGCGGATCCTATTTTATACGTTATATTTAATAAGGATATTGGACGCCAGTTTTTAATCAGATCCCTTGGTTTGTCACCCTTTGGGATGCATATGATTACCCCTTCCTTCTGTGTTATTGATAATTCTCCCTTTATAAATCCCTCATTTAAAGACCTAACTATATACATACCTAACGATTTCCAAAATACTTTAAAAAATTCTACTGTAAATCCGTCACTTCCAGGGCTTTTGTTGTTTTCCATATTCTTTAAAGCTCTACTTGCTTCCTCAAAAGTAATTTCTCCCTCCAAAGATTCCTTCTCCGATATAGTTAAAGATGGAATGTCACTACCTAAAATATGTTTGTCGAATACATCAACTGCTTTTTTAGAATAAAGTTTGGAGTAGAAAGAATTCACTTCGTTAGAAATATCATTCGTATCATTTAAAATATCACCATTTTGTTTTGTAATTTTTCTTATTTGTTTGCTTACATAATTTCGTTTTTCAAGAGCACAGAAATATTTCGTTACTTTTTCACCATCTTCAATCCACCTAGCTCTAGATCTCAACAAAACCCCTTCCATTCTTTTTTCTCTTATTGACACTAATTCATTTTTGAGGTTTACTAATTCAACCCTTTCATTATCAGTTAGATCGACACCAGCAAATTAGTCCCAGCCCCTCCACGTCAGCGAAGAAGCCACCCCCAACAGCTCACCCAATTTCAATGTAGAACAAGAGTCCATGCAAATACCGCCAGTTCTCTTTCCTTCCCAACACCATCAAGGACTGGAACGAGCTGCCCAAAACAACAGTGCCAGCTGATACTCTTGACTCCTTTAAGTCACGAGTGCCACAACTATAAATATATTTCCAGAGGTTAAATAGAGTAGGTAGGCTCAGATTGTCCCCATCCCCATCTCTTTCCCCAATTCTTTTTTTTTTCCTTTTTTTTTTTTGGGGGGGGGGGGGGGGGAAAGGGGGGGCCCGTTTTGTGTTAGGACATACTGGGACTTGCTAGCTCCCTGGAGCGAAGAGGGAAAAGTAGTACCCTGCAAGTAAAACCCACTTAGAGTAGGTGTCCTTTTAGTGCAGATTTCATTCTCATCTGTCTTAGGTCTGTCACTTCCTATCAATTTTTATTTATTTTTTTATTATTTTTTTTTATTTATTATTTTTTTTATTTTATTTTCCCCACGCAAACCCCGTTCAGTACGGCAGAGTAATCAACCTGATGATTGAGGCCGTCTAATGGATGAAGATGAAGAAGGCTACAAATACGAAGAAAATGTGTCAACTATACTCTTTAACAGATGCGTCATTAACACTGATGACATCATGTTAAATCTGACGTCATTCGAATTGTGTAGCTTCGGATGATGTCAAAGGCCTGCGTGGGCAGCCATATTCAGTCCTTGCTTGCCAATTTCGGTGTGGCATGAAAAGAACACATCAATCATTTGAAGAGCGAAGAGAAGGCTAGGAAGCATGGAATCCCAGGCCAACAGTAGCGACTACCCGTCAGATCCTATCGATGCGACTGAACTAACATTAAATCTGCTTTTCTTGAACTCCATTTTCATGACTGGTGGTGAGTGTTCTTCTTCTTCTTCTTCTTGATGTTGAGGGCCCACGATCAAGGCGTCGATCATTCTGGCTCCTATGGGTTGATGAGGGGGTTTGCGGTTTCACTATATTTTGTGTACTGTTGCAGACTGGTGCAGGTCTACCACAGCCTATAACAAGCTTTATCAACTGTACAACTATTTTCAAAAAGTATTTGCATAGTTCAATGCCATAGTTTGTAGCCACGTTGGTGTTTTCTGGCTGGTTGTATGGGGAGTCGTCCTTTTCTTCTTCTTCTTTGGTTGAGCAGCCACTATCGTTCGTTCGTTTGCCGCTGTACGTTGATTCTAGGGGGTTGCCATAATCTTCTTCTTCTTCTTTCTTGCTTTCTTTCGTTTCTGTCCTACTCGACAATTACTGACGTATTAGGAAGTACTGTGTAGGACTGCGCAGTGGAGTGTTCACTGGAGGCATTGGAAAAAAAAAAAAAAACAGGTAGGAAAAGCACCTTAGGACTGAAATAAAACATAGCACCTAATTCAAATGAAAGCAGCTGGATGTGGAAGCAGCAGAAGGCGCCAGTTGTCCTAAATCCCCAGCCCAGGGCATCATCCTAATGATGCTCCACGTCCACAAATCGCTGCTGCTAATCGTGAATACACATTGGAACTACTGACCATTCCATGCCAGAAGAGTCCAAGCTATTCTAAGTTCACATTTCGTTTTATTAAAAACATTGTTCGTATGAGCTAAGTGATTTCTTACACACACATAAACTTTACAAAACACTTATACACACATAAACTTTACAAAACACGTACACACACACATAAACTTTACAAAACGCTTACATAGTAGCTGTGGCAGACCGTTTACATTTGATGAATGTTAATGTCAAACTCTTATATAGTATGTACTGTTAATTTCAAGGTATCAATGACAGTGCTCAAATTTACATATTTTTTGTTTCGGAAACATTTTCAAAAGAAAATTCTTGTCTTAAGCTTAAGTGAAAATTTTTCTTACAAGCTTGTGTGAGATTTAGAATAAAATATTCTCTTGTGTACGTGGTGTTACTTTATTTGTATATTTGTATTCATTAATTAAATGCAGTTCTGTTGGCCTTCCATATCTGAATCTGAATCTAAATCATGGTTCGTCGAAGAGCCCATTAGTCTGGCGTACGGTCTTCTTCTCCTCCTTCTCTTGAATGCCATCCTTGTCATTCACAACATTGCGGAATCAGGTTGGAAGAAGGCGAACAAGAAGAAGATTGGAGAAGAAGAAGATGAAGAAGAAAAACAAGATTTAATTAAGAAGAAGATAAAGAAGAAGAAGCAGAAGAAGGACAACAAAACAACAATAACAACAGAAGAAGAAGAAGAAGAAGAAGAAGAAGAAGAAGAAGAAGAAGAAGAAGAAGAATACAATACAATACAAGATTATTGCTTTAGGTCCAGCGAAAAAAAAGAAGAAGAAGAAAAAGAAGAAGATGATGATGATGATGATGATGATGATGATGATGATGATGAGGAGGAGGAGGAGGAGGAAGAGGAGGATGAGCATGATGAGGATGGGCTGTTGTGTGGCAGCCATCATCCAGTACCTGACATGCCTGTTCCACCTTGAGATGCCGTACACGGTGCTCGTCTTCTTGCTGGGTATTCTGTCCGGCATGTCCGACAGGCTGTCCAACCTCATCAACATAGGCCCGCACCTCATGCTCAACGTCTTCATGCCCATCCTCATTTTCGAGGGCGCTTTTGCCATGGACGTCTACGTGCTGCGCAAGGTCTTCCTGCAAGCTCTCTTCATGGCGGGACCCGGCATAAGTAAGTAGAAGAAAGGGGGTTGATGAGGATGGAACTGGAGGTGGGGAGATTGAGAGGGTAGGTTAAGATGGTGATGGTACTGATTGTGGCGAGTGTGTGTGTGTGTGTGTGTGTGTGTGTGTGTGTGTGTGCGTGTGTGTGAAGCGCAATAAGCATTTCCGATTGTTTAATGAATTGCGTTTATATGATGATGATGATGATGATGATGATGATGATGATGATGATGATGATGATGATGGCAATGATGATGATGATGATGATGATGATGATGCTTCTGCTGATGCTGATGCTAGGTCTTAATACAGTGTACCTGAAATATCCACTTTTTAAGCCCACCGTGGTATAGGGCGTGCGCTTGGCACATCGGTAACCCAGGTTCGAATCCCGTGGTGGGCGAAATAAAAGGGGGCCATTTTTACTGTCCATTTTATCAGTATGATTTCTCTGGGAGTTCAGTGTTAATTTAGGTAACTACCCCTCTTTCCTTGGGATGGTTATCCCCGTCTGTCATATCGCCAATGGTGGGGGTAGACGTTAAATCTCAATGTTCGTTCACGCTGAGATAACGTGTTACATTACATTACATGATTATTGTTTTAGGTCCAGCGGAAGATAACGTGTTGACTGCCTGTTTTTTTTCTTTAGAGAAGCATGGAATTAATTGTGCATTTCTGTTTGGGGGACCGGACAATTTCACACGGAATTGAGTTTGTCTTTGTCTGTGCGTGTGTATGCTTTCAAACTGTGCGCCCGCATGTCTGTCTGTGTATGCTTTATGTCTGTCTGTCTATATGTCTGCATGTCTGTGTGTGTGTGGCAGTCGTGATCACAGTGATGACGGCCGTGGTGGCCCATATCTTGCTCAACAACGCCGATTGGGGTTGGGAAGAGTCCTTTCTCTTTGGCTCCATCGTCAGCGCTACAGACCCCGTGGCTGTGGTGGCCCTTCTCAAAGAACTAGGTAAGCATCGGGCCATTGCTCAGCTCAAGCAACTGTGTTTTCTACCGCTTCCGCAGGATGATCTGAAAATCCTAATATTTTTGGATCATGTGATCGGGCATACAAAAAAAAAAAAAAATTAAATAAATAAATAAAAATGTTTTTTTCCTTTTTACTTACTTACTAAGTTACTAATAATATGTAACTTATTTATTTTAATTTTTTTTTATTTTTATTTTATTTATTTTATTTTATTATTTGAAAAAAATTCTGTGCAGTTGTTGATGTGATTGTAGACTTTGAATACAGTTGTATAATTTATGTATTTGGGTTGGGGGTGGTGGGGCGGAATGAGGGGGATAAGTTGTGGGGTTGGTGGGGGGAGGGGGGGGGAAGGTGATGAAAGTATAAACGGTTTCCTTGTCTGTGCAACCATGCCTTTCATCACACTGACTTTAAAGATCCCGACGCTCATGTTCTAGATGTAGATGGATGAGTGCCGAGCTGCACAAAAACGACCAGAAAGCTCTAGATCCGTTCCATTCCATCCCCCCTCTCCGCCCCTCCCCCGACCCCCTATCCACCTTTTCCATACACCTGTTTACCCTTTTGTGCTCTATTGGCGTTAGTCGATGTGCCAGAGGCAGCAAGTTTGCGCCATACGCCTGCTTGAGTGAGATCCTGTATCGGTCAGCGCCTTGAGTCCCTCTTGAGGGCGGGAAGCACTATATATTATAAGAACGCTCAAAATATAATAATACATCTTTTAAATGCCTTGAAGAATGGTAGGTCCATCGTCTATATAGCACCTGTGTATGTTGATTGAGGTGCGTCACCGTACCTGAGTTTGTTCATCGAGGGCGAGTCATTACTGAACGATGGCACGGCTATGGTCCTGTACACGGTCATCTACAGCCTCATCTACGACAAACTGTCCTTCTTGGGTCAGTCCTAGAAAATAGACAGGGCGACGACGATGATGATGGTGGTGATGATAGAAACAGACGATGATGAGGATGAGGATGACAGCAACGGAAAAAAGATGACGATGATGATGAAAAAAGGTGACGACGACGACTACGATGATAATGATGATGATGATGATGATGATGATGGTGATGATAGAAAAAGACGATGATGAGGATGAGGATGACAACAACGAAACAAAGATGACGACGACGACGACGACGACGATGATGATGATGATGATGATGATGATGATGATGATGATGATGATGATGATGATGATGATGATGATGAAAAAAGGTGACGACGACTACGATGATGATGATGATGATGATGATGAGGATGATGATTATCTAAATTACGGTCATTCGCTTCTAAATACTTACGGCGCCAAGGACAAATAAATATTATCAATTTAATTCACCCTAAAATAACATACTCTGTTTTACACGTACATACCTTAAAATCTTTTTTCCGTTGTACTTTGCAGAGCTTACAGCATCGGAAGCAGGTAATTGGCCATTTGTTGTACTCGCTTCTTTTCTACACACGTCCAGCTTGAAGTTGAAAGTCAACGCTTGGATTACACTGCTTGCATCTTTTACATACACCACATGTTTGTTGTGATAAAAGCAGAGGTGCCAACCAGTACGGATTGACCGTATTTAATTCCGGCGAAGTTAATTAAATACGGATATACGGTAGCTTTTATAAGAAAACGGAGAAGTTGCCGATCGTTTATCTTTGCCAGCGGTGCTTCTGTACCGGTTTCTGGTCTCAGAATAGTACTCCTGCACTCACTGAACGTCGCTGTGTGCCTGCGGTATTTTCCGACACGCTTTTCGATTCCTGACTGTACACTAATCAATCACGTGATGAAAGCCGAATCAAGCACGCGCGTGCGTCGAAACTGTCAACAAAGTACGCACGCTGTACTGTCCGCGTGGCTTCGATTTTTTTTATAAGTCATGGTGGCTTTGACCATGTTGCCAGGCATGTTGCATCTGCTAAGCACAAAGCTTACTTACTGTCCAAGATCATGCAGAGGATTCTCCTGATCCCTGTGTCCAACTGTTCATGTGAAAGGGTCTTTTCTCTGGTTAGAAAAAATAAAACTGACTTTAGAGGGAAGTAAGACACTGAATGTCAAGTTGCAGTTGAAATCAAGAAACTCAAATATTGACTGCTACAAAACAAAACTCTCTCCAACACTTCTGAAAAAGTGCAGAAAGGTAACTGCTAAGTCCTTGAAACAATAGAACTGTTTTATTGCTGACATTGCTTTTATTGGAAAGACTATCACAGTATCAGTATCATTCATTTGAAGTAAAACAAGATTGATTTTCATGGTGATTTTAGAGTAAAACAAGTGTGGTGTTCAACAATCTGATTTTTATGGTGATTTTAGAGGACTGGAAATAGCCTGCTATTTCAGAGGTAAACCTGTCGTTACTTTATCGTGTCAAAGGCTGGGTTTTGCGAGGAAAAAAATACTGACAAGTGTTAAAAAATACTGATAAACGGGTCCGGAAATACTGACAAGAAGATTAGGGGGTTGGCACCTCTGAATGTGTGTTTGGCTTTGTGTGTAACAGTGGGCTTAACATGTCAGCGTTTATGTTGGTACAGATGGCCGCGCTTCAATAGTGATTTAGGGAAAAGCGCGTATGCTCGTAGCACCCAGTATGCTATTAATATTGGGAGTAGAAGTTGCGGGCAAAGTAGAGAGGGTAGGAGTGCTAGTGAGAGGGGAGGGGATGGGAATGGAGGGACGGTGTGGGAGGTCGGTATAATCTTTGTTTGTTGAATATATAAATTAAATGTTTGAGCGTTCGTTTGACAGCCTTCGTCATCTGTCCCTTTAAATTACAATTGTATAAAAAATACTATTATTCGGCTAGATGTTTTCAGTTTAAAAAAAAAACACTTAAAAAAATCTATTGTTTTTTTTTTTTTACTCATCGCAACACCTTTGTCATAATTTGGCACAAGCCACTGTTGTAACGAAAGTGTGCGATTCATCAACGACTTGGGTTTATGCCAGAAGTCTTGAAGAACTGACAGTTTCTGAGATTGATAATAGTCTAAACAATAATAATACTAAGGAATTACAATGAATTGCCGTGTACCGTGAAACATGTGCGCTATATAATTCGTTGTTTGTAGATTATAGTCACACGACACTTTCGCATATAGGTGACTACTGGACCGATTTATACTGACACCAGCGGGCCAGTTGTTGGTAAAGGGGAAAATAATATGATCACACGTTGACCAATCCGGGATTCGAACCAGCGACCTGCTAGTAACCGAAAGGTCGCTGGTTCGAATCCTGGATTGGTCAACGTGTGATCATATTATTTTCCCCTTTACCAACAACTGGCCCGCTGGTGTCAGTATAAATCGGTCCAGTAGTCATCTATATGCGAAAGTGTCGTGTGACTATAATCTACAAACAACGAATTATATAGCGCACATGTTTCACGGTACACGGCAATTCATTGTTCCTCCTCCCCCCCCCCACTCTCTCCCTCTACCCCAACACACACACACACACACACACACCACACATATATACACTCACACAAAACAACAACAAAAGCGACAACAAAATAACGACACCAAATGTATGTGGATAAGGGCAGAATAGTTCAGGTCAGTTATATTTATGTTACGTCTATTTATTATTAAAATGATTTTAGATATTCAATGATACCAACACGCACACACACACACACACACACACACACACCCACACACACACACACACACACACACGCACACAGCCGCACACACCCACACTCAAATTCATGAACTATTCTATATATTTGTTACAAAGTTCCATAAGTCAGTACTTAAGATAATGTTGGCTATTTTGACCTTATTCATAGTATGTACTATTAACACCATCAGTGTTACTTAGCAATATATCTTTTACTGTGTATAATGGTAACAACGATTTACATTCAAATCACAGGCGCTTGTATCTGGACACGTGAGCGCCTATGCCTGTGACTCGTCTCCCTTTGGTCAGGGAGACGTCACAGGCATAGGCGCTCGCGTGTCCAGATACAAGCGCCTGTGATTCAAATAATGAATGATTATTTTATAGAAACGGATTTCTGGCATATACAATTGTGCTGAATAGAAAACTGCCGAGATTCTCTTCATTATTCAGACCAAGCAGCCAGAATTTTTTGTTTCTTACTGGTGACACTTAATTTATTTCAAACCCTCTTGCCATTTTCCTGAACAAGTGGACCGTATCATGGTGAAGGGGATACTGCAGTTCGCGTTGGGTGGCCCCGTGTTTGGCTACTTCATGGCTCAAATTTGTCAGCTGTGGCTCTCCAAGACATTCAACGACTCCCTAACCGAGATTGCAGCCACCTTCACCACCGCCTTCATGACATTCTTTCTCGGTGAGATACTCCCATTATTAGCACCATCATCATCAGCATCGTCGTCGTCGTCATCATCACCATCACATCATCATCATTATTATTATCATCATCATCATTATTATCATCATCATCATCATCATCATCATCATCATCATCATCATCATTACTATCATCATCATCATCATTATTATCATCATCATAATCGTCGTTGTAATTCGTTCTCTTCGCAGTAGCAGAGCGTAATCGTCGACATCCTCCTCCTCCTCATCATAATCATCATCATTATCATCATCATAATCGTCGTTGTAATCATCATCATCATCTTCGCAGTAGCAGAGCGTCATCGTCGACATCATCATCATCATCATCATTTAGAAAAATAAAATATGACATTACAGTTAGGCTAATAACACTTAAATATAACACAAAAAAGTGTAAAAATTTATATTATGCAGGCACGCTTGGAAGTAACTGCGTGCATCTGTCATCGGTGCTTTGTGGCAATTATCATGTGCTATTATTCGGATGAGAGTATAAACCGAGGTCTAGTCTGTGTCGCATACATTCCATCATAACGGACTTTAAAGATCCTGACGCTCATGTCCTAGACGGGTGAGTGCCGGTGACAAGAAAGCACCCAGCATGCACCTAGGTCCTTCTCCCCCATCCCTGGCTGCCCAGGATTGTGCTCAGTTGTCCGGGCGTCAGACCATGCGCCCAAAGGCTGCAGGTGGGCGTCTCGGGCAACTTGAGTTAGATCCTGTATCGGCCAGCGCCTTGAGCAGCTCTTGAGCTGGAAAAGCGCTATATAAGAACGATATAAGAACGATTAAAAATGGTATAAATTTTCCTTTCTAACAAAAAGGAGTTCTGGTTGTCCTGTGTAGCGGAGAACGAGCTGCAGGTGTCTGGTGTACTGGCGTTGGTCGCTCTGGGCATCGTCCTCAGCAACCACAGGACCGCCATCAGTCCTGAAGTGGAGACCTTCCTGCACAGGTAACCTCAATATTGTTATCCCAGCTGCACGTTAATGAGCTCGACAGTTCTGTGAATGAATAAAGTGTGCGTGCCTACGGCAGCAAGTTGTCACCTCGTGCTGCTTGAGTTGGCCCTGGCCTTGAGCAGCTCTTGAGGTGACAAGCGCTATATAAAATCTTTCACATTTATAAAAAAAACAAAAAACATTGTGTTGTGTTGTGTTGTTGTACTATTGTATTATATTGTGTTGTAACAGATTAGCCAAGGAGGGAGCACAAAGGTCGCCAGATTCTGTAACCATAACAAATTTGAATATGTGTAATCATGAAATGTTTTCTTTACTAGAAAAGGCTGTGTATCATGATAATAGCATTAACTGTTCAAGATCACTTTCTAAATTAACACATAAATTAAGATTGAACGCATGGAATACTGAATACTCCGCAGAGGTTCAGTGTGTAGGCTTATGTAATACAAATCTATCAGTGCATAACCTTATATTTGAATATTTTGCTTTAAAAGACGTATTTGAAATAGATGGACACAACATAATTTGAATATAGATATTCTGTAGAGCGGTTCTGCATAAATGAATGAATGAATGAATGAATGGATAATTTGTACATGTAAAGCGCGTAAATATCTCCACGCCTTCTGGCATGATCGCAGCGCTGATGGGAAGGGAGGTGGACACACACTCACACAAACACACACACACACACAAACACACACACTCTCTCTCTCTCTCTCTCTCTCTCTCACACACACACAGTGGGGGGCTATGGGCCTTGAACCTAACTTAACACTTTAACTTTACTATAGCTCAAAACATTTTAGCAGGCAGACCAGACAATAGACGTTATCCGGAAATATTCAAGGGACCTAACACGATGTATCGATCGGAGTTATCCCGCCTGTTCCCTAGACAGTCATGGCTGCTCCTACTAACCGCGTGTCTACTTTGCAGGAGTTTTTGAAGGCAAGAGGTGTAGTTGTAAGCAGTCAGAGAAGAGTAGAACTGGCAGAATTGTGTTCTATAGCAAGGGAATTGAATCTAGAGTTTGATCCAGATGGTCTTGTCGAAGACAGAGAGGAGATAATAGCGTCAAAGTTACGAGATGGCTCTGTTGTTCTAGCCAACCCTGCCTTGTGCAATGAAAGTTGTAATGATCTCTCGTCGCTGCCTTTTTTTAGTTTCTTGGACATATTTTCTTATCTGATGGCAAACAGTGTTGCCTATTCGTCTGTACGCGATTATCAGCGTAGTGAAGGCTACACCATGATGATGGACGGCTTTGTCCAAAACGTACTGTGTGTTACGGACTTGGGTCAACCGGGCTACTGTGCCATCCGAGCATCAGTGAAACCACGTACCCGAGAAAAGGATCCAGTTACTGGTGCTGGTTCCTACCACCCGTGGATCCTGCTCACTTCTGGAGCAGATGACAGAAGCTGCATTTTGTCAGCCTTTTGCACTTGCAAAGGAGGGTAAGCTGTTTGAATAAAATAGTTGATTGTAAGTGTTTGTGTATGCTCCCTTGTCTCCCAACCCCCAGCGCTTAGAACTATTGCATAGAATAATGCGCGCATATAGGCTACATATACTTACATTACATTACAATTGAATCATTGAATTTAGAATGCACAAAGCAGCCATTTTTCAGTTCACTTACATGTTGTGGTATATTTTGCCTAACTAGGTCGTGAATAAGGGCCATTATACTTTAGGTGTGCACAGGTAGCATTATACATTTGGGGCCATTACTATATATTACAGTAGAATGGGAAATGTACCCATGAGTGACATGTGAGCGTGACAATGCACACAAGCTTTTGATGAGCTATTATAAATAGACTAGACTAGTACACATGTATCACACTTTTGCAAGTCCATATTCTAAATTATAAGTCTGTTTACTTTTACTGGAAAGGAAGCTTAAACTTTTCTGTGGTTCTTATGTAAATAATAATAATAATTATTTCTTAGATTTCTGTTCTTTTGACATTACACTACCAAGCTTATCAAGTAAGGAAATCTTAGTAGTTGGCCATGACCTATTGAGAGCTTGTTTAGTAATTTGTTTGATTCTTGCTTTTTTACAGGATTGATGGATGTTGTCGCCATGTCCAGGCAACCTTGTATGAGGTCATTGACTTCAGAGATGATCAGAGGAAAGCAAGTGCTACTTCTGGGCCATGTCTCTGGGTTCGGCGTGCGACAACACATCAGAATGCTATTCTTTTGACAGATATTGTTACCTGTGTGGGTGAAAACTCAAGGTGAGTTATGTTTGAAATAACTTTTATTATTGTGAAACATACAATGCCAGTTTGGTTTTAACAATTCATGTAAACAACACAAGTGGTGTGTTAAAGAAATAAAGAAGAAAACACTTGAGGAAAAGGATACTCAAAGACAAGTTCTTTATTAAACATTTCATCAGCACACTGCGTGCAGTTTCTGCCTTATGGGAAATAATGTAATAGGAGACAGTTATCAATAACAAGAAGGGCAACGCCCACATCAATCACATGTTCGCTCAAATCGAAACTAGCACAGACTGATAATAACAGTGTTTTATGTTTGTCTGCATCATCTTTCAGTTCCCTTTAATTTGCTACAGCATCCAAGTAATGGCACACATTACAGTTTTCACAGACAGACAGACCTTTTTTGTACATACATCATTTTGGGGCCTAGTTTAACCTTATCTTTTGCAGATTTGCAATTATTGGCTTTGGTGTCATTACATTGACTGCATTGCAAAAGTACAAGCACAAGAACTTAAAACAAAATTTCCTTCCAAATTTTTCCATAAATATTACAGCATGCACATTAACATTACAAGCATGAAAGGAATACTTTTTTAACAGCTTACATTATCTCTAGGTTGTCGTTATGTTCAATGTTTCCAGGCACGCAAATACAGACAATCAGAATCCCTTTAGGACACGTACCCTTATTAAAGATAATCTCTTTAGGCAATCAGAAGGGTGGGAAAGTTGGTGGTTGTTTTCGTTTTTTATCTGCAAAGTGGTTTATCAAAGTTTGCTAGCACAGCCACTACTGTCAGAATTTGGTTCAAACAGAATCGCACTTTGATTGGAATTATGCCACTCAAAATTTTGAAACATTTCATGCGTCTGATTGCTCTTTCAACAGAATTCTCACTGACGCTATTGCCCTTGAGCGTCGGACTGCTTTTTGTGAGAGATTGCCACCTCTGCTAAAGGCTGGGATGTTTAATGTTGCTCTTTTATAAAGAAGCAGGTGGCGTATGTTGAAACCCCTGTCTGCCATGATGTCGTCACCTGGCTCAACCAAGTCAAGGAAGTGACTTTTTTTGATAATTTCTTGATCAGAGATTGACCCAACAAATGCTTTTGACAGAAAAGTTATTACCCCAGAAGGATGGATACCAACTAGAACTTTGGCTGTGTTTGAGTGTTTGTAGAATGACCAAGTTTGTTTTTGTGCAGCAGGTCGAAAGGGTTTTTCAGTACTGAATTCAGTGCAGTCAATGATGCACCTTGTTTTAGGAAATGAAGCAAATGCCTTTGGAATATTAGCTAAGGCAACTTCTTGGGTTGGCCATGTTAATAGTTGTCCCAGGCACTGATCCAGCAGATTTATCCACATGGTGAAAATGCGACAAACATGGCTTTGTGAAACACCAAACAAATATGACATGTGGTTGACATCAAACCCTTTTCGGACACGCACAAGGGTTAACAAAAAACATTCAAATGCTGTGATCTTGTACGATTTTCGGCCTCTTTTATCTCGACCTGAGACCAGCCTGTTGCGGCCGTCCCAATTTTTGACATTATGTGTGGCTGGCTCAATCCATTGAAAAACCTTGTTTAAGAGTTTAGTGTTGGGAATACCAGTGTATTCAAAACAGGATTTATCAGAAGACAAAATATAATTTTTGAATGATATGCTGCTTATTTCAGCTGCTGTGGGTGTGTTGTGTTTTCCACAGTGGTGGCATTGCCAAGATTTTGACAAAACAGTTGGATCAGGGTCTGGAACAATTTTGTTCAGATTATCTTGTTTTTGTTGATGTGACATGGAGATTTCACTTTCAGTTTCATGCACTTTATCTGAGTCATGAAATAATATACTTGGTGCACTGCTTTCTTCTTTTGACTGATTTATTCTCCTGTTTTCCTTTACAGCCAAAGAACGTTCACAACCACAGACCAAATTTTCATTTATTCTGCAAATTCCTTTCAGCAGATGTGGTGCCTTTACTGTTGACATCAGTCGCTGTGGTGAAGTTACAATGCCGTCTGATATCTGAAACAAATGGTAATACTTTTGTTTTCAAAATGCACTAACAAACATGCATCACAGTTATTACCTAACTCATGTACATGTGCTTGTTTGCAGAACACTGTTACCACTTCAAGGACAGTACAAGCCTGTGTCTGACCTCACTGTACTGAAGCCTGTCCAGGATTTCTTGCAAGATGTGGAGGAATGTCAGCCAGATGCATGCATGTTGCTTGCATGGAAGCAGCAAGAGAGCGAAAGACCATATCGGGTGCCCCTGCTGTCGGTTTGTACTCCACTTGAACGTATCGAAACCTTTGTTTCTAGTCATGCATGTGAAGAGAAAGATTGTGACTGTGCTGGAGAATGCTTGGATTTCATGGTTTATTCTGAAACTGAACGCAATTCAGTTGAGACAGAGACAATAGGGCAACAGTTAAATAGAAACTGGCATGATATGAGAGCAGGTTTGATCACTGCCTCTACTGTGAAGAAAATTTTGAGTTCAAGAGACCTTCAGAAGACTGCCTCTCAGATGGTATCAGGCAACAAAATAGATGAGAAAAATTTGCCACCCCCAGTTAAGTTTGGGCGCGACAACGAAAGAAGGGCATTAGACATGTTTTGTCGTGCACATCGATACAGGCACAGACATTGTAAATTTGTTCAGCCTGGTTTCGTACTGTCGAGTCAAGTACCTTTTCTGGGAGCGAGCCCAGATACAATTTTCAGTTGTGACCACAAAGACTGTGGGAAATTTCTGGTCGAAGTGAAATGTTTGTACTCTTTTCAAAACTATCACCCCAAGTTTGCAATGAAAAATGGTAAATTTTGTGATATGAATGAAGATGATTCCTTCAGTGTCAAACCAACTCATGAGTACTATCATCAGATGCAGTGTCAGATGGCTATTACTGGCATACACAAGTGTTATCTGTGTCTCTACACCAGAAAAGGCATTCAGTCAATCTGTGTTCCATTCAACCCTGCTTTCTGGAATGATGCTGTTGTAAAATTGGAGGAATTTTGGAAGCAACATCTTTTTAAGAAACTAGCTGCTCAGTTTAAAAAAAAACTAAAACAGTTCATGTCTGTAATTGAGGCAATGTAGTGTCAGATTTCGGTGTACTCTACTTGCCAGAAATTAATTGTGTGGTAAATGTACTGTACTATTTAGCATAAACCGTTCCTGAAGTCATACTGCAGTGTGTATTTTATGCATAAATAGGTAGAAATAGTCTAATGTGACCCCATCTTTTAAAATGAATGCTTTTTTTTTTAGCCTAGTTAAAATTCCCACTCTATTAAGACGCCTCTCTAGACCTGATTTTGCCTGCTTTTTCAAGGTCGCAAAAGGGAGGTTCCACTGTACTATGGTATACTTTTTATAAGTTACAATTTTCTTACTTTCATTCATTAATGAAACATTTACAAGCTATTTTCAATGTTTCATGTGAGGTAATGAGTGTTACGAAAGTGTTTTTAGTTTAAATGTAAGCATGACAAGTGAATTTGTTTTATTTCCTTGTGTTGTATTTGATGCCCCCCCCCCCCCCCCCCCCCCCCACCCCATCCCTTCAATGCTATGAAAGTTTTTTTGTGTTTTTTTGCATGACAAGTGAATTTGTTGTAATATATTTTCTTTTGTTGTATTTGATGTAATCTCCCCGTTGGGATACCGGGGGATTTTCTGTATAAATAGTATCCCCACTTTCTGGAAATTTAGTGCTTTCAATTCCCACTGTTTCTGTCATTCTCCTTTGTTCTTTCTCTTCCATAATCTGTTCTATCAATCTGCTATCCCTCTTCTTCGCTAGACCAGTCATCTACCTTTTTTCTTAAACACTCTCCCAAAACCCCTCATTTGTGTACTGGGTCTGTTGGGTCAGCTTGGTGGTATTGGACTCTTCTACCAAATGGTCACTAGGCTTTCTATGAAATTATTAGTTAGCAATGTAGGCATTTTATATGTATGTGTTTTGTTAATATTTTATAGTGATGTTTATATTCTATTTTGTTTTTGTAAACGGGGGCACGATAAATTAGAGTGCGCCTCAGCGTCCCCTACGTGGGAAGCCATTATTGTACAGTGACCGGCTGGTAGAATGCCTTCAGTGTTACCGTTGGGGTTGTTTCTGCAGATCTTTTATATGGATGGGGGGCTGTGGTCCTGATTCGGCTCTTCGCAGTCCGCTGGACCCTATAAGCAATGACTAACTAAACTAATTTGATGTAATTGCTCAACTAGTCTAATGCTTTTTTTCTGTGCATATATTTTGAGAGAATAAGTGCAAGCAAACACTTAGAGCAGGTGTTAGTCTGATTTCCATGCTTGGTAAATTAATAATAGTAAGTAGTTGTAGTAAAATGCTATCAATGCTGTTTTTGATTGTGATAATCATTGTGAAGTTGCTTGCCTTAAGTTTTGATGGGTGTGAGGGTTGTGCTGTTGATGTATACTGTGTATACAATTTTCTTAACTTCATTCATGTATTAAACATTACAACAAGCTATTCTGAATGTGTCTTGTGAATGTTTGATGTTGTATTATATAGAGCTTCAGTTGGTTTTCAGACACAATGAGTCAGTGGGCCTGTGACAAGGCAAAACTAAGGGGTAAAAGAAAGGGTAGATCTTAAAAATACAAACCTTATATCTATAGCAAGGCATGAGAACACACAAGATGCTAAAGCGATGGGTCATTTGTATAAATTGTGCGTTAATGATGCAGGCGCATCATCAATCTGAAGCTCTGTATATCAGTGAGTGGTGTGTGTACTGTCATATATCAGTGTGAGTGCTACGTTGGTGCTGTGTACTGTTGAAGGAATGATAGTGAGAAAACAGTGGTCACACAGAAAACAGTCTTTTCAGTTAAAACAGTTGTCAGTCAGAAAAAAAATAACAACATCTTCAGTTCAATGTACGTTTAATCATTGTTTTAGATCAGCAGACTTCACCCAGCCAAATTAGGACAACCTGCCCCTGTTCTCAACCACCATGCCCACACCTCACTAGAGTGCAAGACATACAAAATATGAAAACAATACAGAAATTTGGCCAGCAGATCACTTGGCAATGAAAGACACGCCTTGAAAGGGACAACAAGGCTATACTGTAAGTTATAGAACCCCTAAATATGCGTACCTGCAAATTTGGATATGTCCTGGATTCGGCTTCTTTGAATGTTTGTGGCTCTGCACCTGATGAAGCTGGTCTTTTCCGCTTCATCTGACTGTTGTCTGTACTCGTACCAGGCCCACAATCTTGGTCTGGTACAGTTGAATACTGTAACAATGGTAAGAAAATTAAATGCATATTTGCTGAAATTCTACTAAGAACTAAACAATAATAATGGTAATAATAATAAAGACAACAACGTTGATGAAGTTTAAATCTGCTCGAAGCATAAGCTTACTGGTTTTCACACGCATTCAAGAAGTACAATAAATTAGTTAATAAGATGACATACACACATCTTACATGGAGTATTTATGCACACCACACACAACTTTCTTTGATAAACTATACAATATTTCACAGAGCTCAAACACACATAACCATATTACTAATAAAATCACACACAAAAAATAGTAAACAAGGTAGCAGTTTCAACTCATCAATCTATATCACAGCTGTTTTATTCATCAGGCAAAAGGATACTTGTAACACAGATTAAAGAAAACACGGGCTATACCAACCAGAAAACCAGAATTAAAAAAAAAAAGTTTTAGAAACCATGTTTGCCAACAAGCTAATAAATTATACAGTTTGATACACTGTGTGTATCTACCCACCAGCCTTGCATTTTTGCATAGGCAGTGCTCTTTTCCAAAAATACTAATTATGAACCCTGCAGCTTTCTAGTTGCAAGTGTGATAAAAAAAACTAAGAACATTGAAAAATATTGAATCTTGTGAGATAGTGCTCATACCTGCAGGTTTAGTAGTGTCTCAGCTGCAGATCGTTTGGAGATTATTGCTGGTGGTGGTTCACAGCGTTTCTTGGGTTGTGGTCTGTTGGGCTTCTGCCCGGCATAACTGTCTGCACTGACAGGATCTGGGTTCCTGTCAGTGGGCTCCCCATCCGTAAAATGCTGAAGGGATAAAAAGTAATGTAGAATCTCTTCAATTAATGTTCACAGGAGGTTCCTTATCTGATTGTAATTGCACAATAGTACATTCTGACATACGCAAAGACAACCACATGACCTAATCCAAATCTGACTGAGACTAACATGTGACATAATATGTAGGCTAATTGAGTTGGTGTTTTTTTTTTATTAAGTACAGTACAATGCCTATTTCATGTCACCATGCGCTACTTTCTGATTTCTGTCAGCGGAAATAAATTTAATTGAGACCTGTACAACTACCAACAGAACTTATTTCAGTTGCTAGGCCTACTTGTAGACCTAGATCTCGATTCTAAGTACTGATCGGTTGCTGTTTCAACGCTCAGCTGGCCCATACCGTTAACTTATAAATTCAAATTCAAGTTTTACCACGAAGTTAATCAAATTCATGTTTTACCACGAAGTTAATTTAAGATCATCAATGAAATTGCTAGTAAAATACCATCGGCAGTTCCGTAGTTACCTGTGAACAAATATACATCCAAGGCTTGACATTGTTGACAGTAAAGTTCTTTCTTCCGCATGCCTTGACCCAACGTAAACATTTAGGCAGCTGCCATGGTTTTGCCTTTGCTGGCTGAACAAAAGGAATAAATTTCACTCCAGGGTAGCGTTCAGGAAACCTGCTGTCGGCATTGCAGAGACCCCACTGGCACCGTTTCACCATTGTCGTTTTTAATGCTCCCGCGAAGTTACTGTCTAGAGTTTAGGCGGCATAACTCTAGTTACACTTACAAGTGAGAACGTGGTAGCATCCCCTGATATTTCCGACTATCGTCTATTGATGCAATCCAGTGACTTCTGCACACAGTGACTTATGCACATGAAATGTGAGACCAGATAGCTTAGCAAGAAGAAAAGAAATGCGTTTTCAGGTTTCTGCGAAAATCGTACACAGAGTCTGCCATCTTTATGCCGTCTGGACGAGCATTCCACCAAACCGGTGCAGTTTATCTGAAAGACCTCTGGCCATAGCTCTTAATCTTATACTGCTTGTGCCCAAAAACACATTACGAAGTTCAAACAGGTATTCAGGAGTGTGCTCTTTAACTTCTCGATAGGTTTCGAATGCGGCACCGAGATCAAGAAGAACAAGCATTGCATTCCTACCCCCATCAGTCATCCCCAAGAGATCGTTCACGAATCTCGTGTGCTGTCTCAATGCTATGTCCACTTCTATATGCCGATTGAAACTTGAGATACGTGCTGTTTTCTTCCAGATGAGATCGGAGCTGATCAACATCAGTTCTTTCCTTGCTTAGATACAAATGGCAAGTTGGACACTGGGCGATAGTTACCCAGGACTTCTCGATCCAAACTCGACTTCTTCATAGGAGGAATTACGGCAGCAGATTTGAAAGCGCGGGAAACAGTGTCAGAGAGCATGCTCGCATTTATGATCTTCTGAAATACCGGCAGTAGAGTATCAAAAAACTCCAAGACAAACCTAGTGGGAACAGGATCCAAGCTGAAGTTGTGGGTTTAGCTCTATCAAGTTTTCTAACCTGTTCAAGGTTTAGAGGCTCAAAGACTGACAATGTCACATGACTGACAATGTCACATGAAGCAGCTGCTGGGTAATGCTGAGCTGAATCAGAAAACCAAAGTCTGATTTTGGTGATTTTATCTTGAAAATACAGAGAAAATGAATTTGCAATCGTCTGGTTGTCTATGTCAGGCAGAGCGTTGGAGCAGAATGACAAAAAACATCTTTCTAGGGACAGATGAGACATTTTCTAGCTGGGACTGGAAATACGCAGTGTTGGCCTTTTGTATAACCCAGTAACCATCAACCTAGCCCGCTTATAGATCTCTACATCCATAGTCACACCTGTCATCGGCATCTTTCTCTCAGCGCACCTTCTGGCTCGCCTAACAGTGATTATATCCGACCTAAGGAGGCAACCGGCTAATAGTTCGTGTTGCGCAACTTGCAATCCAAACTTCTTCATTTATAAATCATCGTCATTACGTAAATAATTACCCTTTATTTACCCGCAAAGCTCATTCACTGACTGCATGAAGGGCGATGCTTCGAGATCGCGCCCAAACTGCGACCGATCCAATGGCCCTCATATTTGTTCTGTTGAATGCTTAGTTTTACAAGATATATTTGAAGTAAACCAGGGGCGGATCTTGTTCTTGTGCCACTTGTGCACGTGCACACCCCCCTGGCGTTCAAAAAAAAAAAAAAAGGGGGGGGGGGGAAAGAAAAGGAGGGAGAAAAGGAGAAGAAAGAAGAGAAAAAAAGTACTCATTCTCACTCACCACACAGTTTCATGTACCTCCAAATTAGTTTTTTTTTTTTAATTCATCAGATTTAGATCTACAGGTATTTCTTGCAATATAAAATTTTTATCCATGAAGGGAAGTTGAAGACAAACAGTTGCTGCTCATTTTTCTTTTTTTCCCCCGTGGTGCAAAAAGTTGTTTGTTTGTTTTTTTCTCAATGGTTTTGATTGGTTATTTATTTAGAGGGGTGTTTGTGTGTATGTGAGGGGGGGGGGGGGAGGACTAAAAGAGGACTTTTAGCACAAAACAATACTATTTTCAGTCCTTAAAATAGTGCCCAAAATGCACCAGATTGCACAGATTTTAACCATTATTTTTGAAATTTTTCCGGGGGGACATGCCCCCGGACCCCCCCTAGTACACTCGCCTCTTTGCATTAGCTGTGCACACCCCCTCAACAATGGGAAGATCCGCCCCTGTAAACGGACACAATATAACTGAATATGGACATTCTGTAGGGCGGTTCTGCATCATACAAATGTTACAAAGTTATTGCTAAGTCTCCTATTGGTAGATTTTTATACTGTTTGAAATTGCATTATAAATACTTAAGGTGCTTTAAAAGTTTAGTTTTAATTGTCTAATATCATCTAAATGTGTGAACAGTCATCAAATAAAAGATCAATTAATATTGTATTGTATTGACTCTTCTCTCTCAATGACTAGCTTTGTCTCTGCAACCGCCCGGGCCTGCTACTTCCACCTCCGTCGAATCAGTCAGATCAGAAAATACCTCACCACTGAAGCTGCCACCAAACTTGCTGTCTCCCTCATCCTGTCTCGCATCGACTATTGCAACTCCCTTCTTTCCGGCCTTCCCCGCTCCACCACTCTCCCTCTCCAACGCGTTCAAAACAATACTGCCCGCCTCGTCCTCAGAAAGAAGAAATCTGACCACGTCACTCCCTTGCTCAAAGCCCTACACTGGCTTCCCATCTCCCAACGCATTCAATACAAGACCTTGTCTCTCTGCTACAAGTCCCTCAACAACTCCGCTCCTCTCTATCTCTCTGACTTACTTCACCCGCTCGTTCGCTCGCTCTCTTCGCTCTGCCTCCGACCCTCTCCGCCTCCGCATTCCTCGCTCCAAACTCAGCACGTTCGGGTCCCGCTCCTTCTCTGTCTACGGCCCATCCATCTGGAATACTCTTCCACTCTCTCTCCGTCAGAAACCCTCTCCCACCTCCTTCCAGTCTGCCCTCAAAACTTACCTTTTCAAGCAGTTCTAACACTATGACCTCACTACGCACCCCATCGCCAGCTGTCTCTTGCATATAGTGTCTGGTCTGTTTGTGGTATGAGTATATTTGAGTGAATGTATTTTTTGCGTAATTGTTACATGTGTCATTGTCTAAAGCGTGCACATGCGTGCGTGAGTTGTGAGTGCGCGCTTAGAGTTATAATTATTATAAGATAAGCGCATTATAAATACAGTAATTATTATTATTATTATTATTGTATTGTATAGTATTGTATTGCATCCGGTCCTGATTTGGCTCGGAAGTGTCCGCTGGACTTAAAGCACTAATCATCATGTAATGTAATCATATTGCATGGCGTGCTGTGTTCCAGTTTCTGGGAGTTTCTGGCCTACTTGGCCAACACGTTGATCTTCTTCCTGGTGGGGATTATTGTGATGCAGTTGTTAAAGATGAGGATTGACCCTAAGGACTTCGTCATTAACTTCCTCATCTACATCAGCGTCAACTCTATAAGGTCCGTTTAAAAGGCCTCAATTGGAAGGCTTCGTTTACTTCTGTCCAAAACGGGTTTACCTCACAATTGGCAACGTTGTTATGACATTAAACAATGATGACGTGGGCTTTGTTATGACATTAAACAATGATGACGTGGGCTTTGTTATGACATTACACAATGATGACGTGGGCCTTGTTATGACATTACACTATGATGACGTGGGCCTTGTTATGACATTAAACAATGATGACGCGGGCCTTGTTATGACATTACACAATGATGACGTGGGCCTTGTTGTGACATTACACAATGATGACGTGGGCCTTGTTATGACATTACACAATGATGACGTGGGTTTTGTTATGACATTACACAATGATGACGTGGGTTTTGTTATGACATTAAACAATGCTTTGCAATTGCAACGAAGAATAAAAAGCATGGAGATGAGGTGCTACAGAAGACTTCTGGGCATTTCCTATACCCAACACATCGCCAACGATGAAGTCCGACAGACCATCACACAAGCCATTAGACAACACGATGACCTGCTAACAGTGGTGAAGCAACGGAAACTCCGATGGTATGACCACGTCACCAGATCATCAGGCCTTGCAAAGACTATTCTGCAAGGCACAGTGCAAGGAGGTAGAGGAAGAGGGAGACCGAAAAAGAGGTGGGAGGACAACATTCGAGAATGGACTGGTTTGACACTGAGCGAAGCCATCAGGGCTGCTGAGGACAGAGAAAGATGGAGTATGCTGGTTAAACGATCATCTGTGGTGCCCCTACGACCTTCGGGTTGCGGAACAGGATAGGATAGGATAGGATTAAACAATGATGACGTGGGCCTTGTTATGACAGTACACAATGATGACGTGGGCCTTGTTATGACATTAAACAATGATGACGTGGGCTTTGTTATGACATTACACAATGATGACGTAGGCCTTATTATGACATTACACAATGATGACGTGGGCCTTGTTATGACATTACACAATGATGACGTGTGCTTTCCTTGCTCAAACCAACCGCTACAGTTGGAATTTTCTATTTCGGTTCTGGCAGGGAGTGATTTCCCCTAGTTTTTGTTTTTTTAACGGTACATCAGTACCATCGCCATTTGACCTTTGACCCTATTTGTGTGTGAACCACGCAGCTTGAAGAATGCGCCATTGGTTTCTGGGGTTGGGTAGGGTAGGGTCTATTTTATCAACCTAAAACAACAAACATTTCCAGCAAATTTTTTAACGAGTTCCGTCTCCCACTGGCTTTTGGTAGCTGCTATTTTTAGCTCAAGAATGTTGGCTAGCCGTTACTATTAATAAGCACACACTCAACAACAAAAGAATCTACGGAATTTATTCATTGAAAAAATAACTATACTTTCGAATTAGTTATTTCTTGTGGAAAACATATTTTTTTTCAGTAGGGCAACACTCGCTGTGAATGTTAAAAGGATCTGTTGAAGGGGCATGGTCAAAGTGCCTCCATTTCAGATGCCAGGGACTGAAAGACATACATTTATAATGAAGCACAACCACCTCTTCAGACAAAAGCATGTTGACAGCGAATAGGGTAGGTAGGTTATCCACAGGCACAGTGCAAGGAGGTAGAAGAAGAGGGAGACCGAAAAAGAGGAGGGAGGACTACATTCGAGAATGGACTGGTTGGACACTGAGCGAAACCATCAGGGTTGCTGAGGACAGGGAAAGATGGAGTACGCTGGTTAAACGAAAATCTGTGGTGTCCCTACGACCTCCGAGTTACGGGATAGGATAGGATAGGATAGGTTATCCATAGATGTAGAAAGCTACATTTTACTTAAACGATGATCTCATGCCTGCCCACATCTCTTGATGAGGTACTACAGACTTGTCGAGTTGAATTGAATGGAATTATTATTGACTAATTGTTGTCAGTTCTTGCGGAGGAATGTAGATCCTCTTCCACTCGTTTGGTTTACAATAGCTTTTTTTTTTTTTTTGGAACCTCAGTTGCATGCAGACCAAATCCACCTTTTTGTTTCTTTGTTTTTTTTTCGTTTTTTTTCTTTTTTCAATCAGGTTTTTTTAGGTCTTTTTCATTGGTTCTTTTTTTTAATGTTTCTTTATGTGGAACATTTTTTAAATCGACATAAATGTATACATGTAAATTATAATATCAAAAGCAATAGGCAGTTTTCCGGTTATCATTGCATATGTTCGTCATTATTAATCTTTTTTAAAACCTCCAAGCTTCATTTCATAATCAAAAATATATTCAATTATCAATCTGTCTCCATATCTGAATTAACTAATACACATTTTTCCAATTAATAAAATATGGTTAATCAATTGCACTTCTTTTCTTCGCATGTTCTCTACATTATAGCCAAGTAAAATATCCTGTTCAGTAAGTCGTATGTTTTTTCCTGTGTAGAAAGCAATTTCCTTTTTAACATGCTCCCAGAAGCTACGTAGTTTGTCGCATTTACAGAAAAAATGCTCTATATAATCCACTTTCGTTGCATAGGTCACACATGTTTGGTTTACAATAGCTGATTTAGCGTTGGGAAAGGATTTTGCTGGCAAGAATACTACCTCAGTCTCATATTTGGCATGTTGGGTTTGAATCGCGGCACAATCTCTTGTATTCCTGATCTGATTATATTCATCTTTCTTGGCGTAAAAAAAAAAGACCTTCGAAATCTATCAATCAAATCACGACTCATCAAGATTTGGACTTCAGGTAGAAGGAATATTATATGGCTCAGTGGTTGCAAATGTTTACAATGTAAAGGTTTTAGAAAAATCTGAAGTTCTAGAGTCCTACCTCTTTATGGCTGTCCCCGTATTTATATATTTTTTCTGCTGAATATATATAATTCGATAACGATATGTATTTTACACGTGTTTATCAATAGTCGATTCAGCCCTGATGCTTGAATCCTAATATGTGTAACTCGAATTCGTTTATCCACGTAGCGTGTTTACTAAGTGTGATGATATTCTGGGGAAGATACGTTTATCTTGGGGGTAAGACTTATTGATAGATGGGCAATGTGCTACCACTATCGATCGTTCTTTTACCAGAATTCCTAAAGTTGTGTGAGAGACAGATCACGGCACTTTGGTCACATAAAATTTATATTTGTTCTCGGGAATTTTAGTATCATTTGGCTCAACTTGAGAACCGTTAATTACTAATCAAAAGACTAGATTATTATGTCTCGAGAGAAGAAAACTAATAGCTACACAACAATACAAATAGAATGACACCAGTCGTATGTATGTAATTTCACTTTTTATATATTCAACACAAACTTTAACATTTCTGCATTAACCGGTAATTTAATAAGTAATATAGTTCAACGTGCTGGGAGAGTTCGTTCGCAGGGTTTATTCATCCTGTGCTAACTGTAGTTATGATCTTCACTGTTCGTAGTTTTCTAAATTCGAGTGGTTTTCTATACGTTTCTCGAGGGTGGGACTCAGTTCCTTTGCGGGTGACTTATCTACAGTGAGTCGAGTCGCCCTTGTAGCTGTGGGGTTCGGACGTGGCCAGGTAGACTCTGGATTGTTCTCCTTTTGGTACCACGGGAGCGACGGTCAGGCGTTCGTCTCCACAAACATGATCCCAGGTCCGACCTGTAAAAGTCGGAGCTCTGGCTACAGTATTCTCGTTAGCTATAAGTGTGCGGTCTCCTCTGCAAAGTGTCTATAGCATCAGACACCTGCAGGGTTCCCATATGCACAATTCAATTCGAATCTTAAGGCTAAAATACATCAATCCACATGCATACTGTCTCGGAAACAATAATCGGTTTCTGTAACTATATATATATATATCAAGAACATATTATCAATACATGGCAATCAATATACAATAAACATACACATATCAAAACTACTAGTGTTATCTTACTTGTAGACTCTGGGACTCGTGAAATCGTCTTTTAGTCTCTAGCACTCTCTTGATGAGATGGAGATAGACGAACACTGCAGTTTGTTCCTTTGGTCGACCCTCACAGCTTGGTATTTCTTTTGCGACTAACCAGCTGAGATTTGGTCCCCAAAGATATGCAAAAGTCCCTAGTAGTCTTCTGACCAATCGTTTTTAGCTCTCGTTTCCTTTAATCTCGCATATACGAGAGTAATCGTTTTGTTATGCATATTTTCTCCCCCGTGTTCTAGTCACTGGACGCGCATAATTATATTTGAAGTGGAATGTCAGAAGTAGAGTGGGGAAAGGATGCTATAACGCTTACGCGGAGTATAGGCTATTTAGTGTCTCGGTGACTCTGGTCACCATTGACGTTATTTAACGAAGACAACGTTATGATCGGTTTTTGACTTGAGTATGCTATTTAACATTCTTGGTCGCTCCGTCTGTTAGATGGTATCGGTAGTTATCGGCGGTGTGACTGTTTCAAGGAAGTTAATTTGCCATGTGTGTGCTGCTTGTTAGCTAACTGTTGTATTAATGTCCAGTTTCGTTCGATGGTATCTATTTTGCTAAGCTAATTTCCTACATGTTTGTCGTCAATATTTCTGCTGTTACACTAAGCAACAGGGCAAGAGTCGTCGTATTAAGTTTTGCAACTTTATTCAGCAAACGTCAACAACAACAACCTACAAGATCGCTTTCTAAACATCACTTTTTTGGACAAGCAGATAGTGCATTATTTACATAGCCTCTCTGCTATCCAGATAAAATTCGAACATTCCAGAATGACGCAATAACACCAAATCAAAATAAAAATCGTCACCGGAACTATGATGACATTTCTATCTCTTCTCAGTTTACAAGCTATCGCCCGACAGATCTGAAAATTAGATCGATAATTAAAAAAAAGTAATTCCAGAAAGTTCTCTATGATACAATATTGATCAACGGAAATTATCAACATTATACAGATCTTTTTCTAGCAACAGCGCAGAATCAAATCAAAGGTAAATACACGCTGTTATTGCATGCTTGCAACAGAAAGCTTTCGTAACTATCATGCGCGTCTTAATCGTAACAATGTCATTACGATCTATATTGTTCCCAAGTGTCGGATAGTGCAGTGGTTGGAGCACTCGCTACTGTGTCGAAAGTGAAGCACCGTCCGGTGCGGTTAGCACTTGGATGGGTGACCGCTAAGGTGTGAAGCGACAAACAACAACGCCCCCAGTTGACTCAACTGTGATTGAGTACCTACTCTCTTGAGGGTGGGGAAGGTAAAGCAGCGAGGGAGAGAGTTGGGCATCACCCTCATTACGCTGGCCCAAGATAAGTGTGATCTCCAACATCACGCTCCCCTACGGCCACAAGGCTATGGGACTACCTTTACCTTTTTTACCTTTTTATTGTTCCCAAAAGGCGTAGAGAGTGTTTTATTGGAAACGTATGTTTTGTAGATCAAAAGCAATGAAGTTGCGAAATTTGTTTTCTTTTTTCCGGTTGGTAGATACTTAAAATTATTGTATTATATTGTTTACATTTTAGTTTCCTTTATTATTATTTTATTTCATTTTTTTCTCTCTTCTACTTGACTTGATTTGACTTGACGTGACTTCATCTCACTTGACTTTAATTAGGATCACCCAGAGTTGACATAGGCCAAATTAAAACTACTGACTTGAACACTTACACTTCTTTATTTACCTAAGATATTTTGCTGAAGATGGTCCCACGATTACAGAAATCTACCAGTAAGCAGCGGGATATTTTTGTTTGTTGGGAGACAAGTTTAGTTCTCTTCTGTCAGTAACATAGTCGCGTATTTTTTCAGGGCGGTGGTGATCATCATGTGCAGCCCTCTTCTGAAGCGCATGGGCTACAAGCTGCCGTGGCAGTTCACCATCGTGTCTTCGTGGAGCGGTCTGCGCGGCGCCGTGGGGCTGGCTCTAGCACTCATCGTCTACCAGTCTGACGTACGAAAAATACCCAGGGACACCGTCAGTCGGCAAGTGAGCACATTTCCCCGCAGGGAACAAATTAGAGCTTCTAGCGGCTATTTTTGACTCGCATGCATAGCAATAGAGTCTATGTACTCACCCCCGAAATTTTTTTTTACCCAGATTTTCCCAAATCTGTGCGAGATGGGACTTAAGTACTCCAAAGATGATATCGGACAAAAAATGTCTGTCCGTCCGTCCGTCCATGTCTGTGTAAAAACTTTAAAGTGGCTAAGTACTCAGGGCCTATTTTAACTATCACAACCAAACTTGGTAAGGTGGTGAGACCTCGAAAATGATCAGTGAATGAATGACTTTACTTTAAAGTAAGGTCAAATAGTCATCAAATGTTAGTTTAAAAAAAAAAAAAAAAAAAAAAAAAAAAAGACAATTTTTCACAAAATTTCATTTTTTTCCTAGGTTATTAAAATTGAACTTAGGATTCTTTGACGCATGATAGATATCAATGAGACACACATACTGTGCCAATTTGGTCAACCTGACTCCAAGGTTAAGGTTACTGGTGCTGTCCAAAGTCGGTTTGTATAGGTACTTTGAAGTGACCTTCACCTTAAACTATGAGAGGTAGTCCAAACTTGTATTTAGAGATGATAGATTGTTCTATTATGTGTCCCGTTTTTTTTGTTGATCTTGAAGGTCAAGGTCATTTTAGGCCTTGCAAAAGCATACAAGCAATAGGTCATCGTGCAGTTGAATGGTTGTTTATTTAACCCGTAGTGTGCATCTAACATTAGGTTATTTGATCAGACATCCATAAGAGATCACGTGAGGGTCAAAGTTATCCCAGTGTCAAGGTCACTGAAGATCAATGTCATCCCAAGGTCGCCGTTTTTTGGCATAATACAAATTTTTCTGTATTTTATTAAAGATCAAATCGATATTACTTTGCATTTTAATGCCACCATTTCATTTTGTTTTTTTCTGGCCAATCATTTTCATGTTACATATTGCGAGTTCCATAAGGAGCATGTGAGTCATATGGGCTTTGCCATATATAGATTTCTTGTGTGTGTGTAACTGGCATGTGCCCCCTATACGCTCAATGTGTCCGGGGACATAAATCTAACAAAGTGTAACTGGTACTTAATGGGGTCCATTCTGCACACTACTAAAGCCCCTGTCAGACCTAGCGATTCTCATAAGATTTATCCAATCACACACTGCAATAAGTGGTATAACAAGCTTACGATAAAATCTCATGCAAATCCATGGTAGATTCAGAGGATAGAACATGTTCTAATTCCGGCGATAGTATCATAAGTTCGGACCAATCAGAATGTGCTGTGTGCGTCATTGTCATTGCGACTGAAGAAATGGCCATACTCTCCATCGTTTCTGTCGTCTCCTCTATCGAATTTCCTCCTCATTTGTTACTAAAACAGCTAAATATGGCAAACAATCTTCTCTTTTATTATCCTCAGAACTGCTCGAACTCGGTCTGTTGGCCATAGCTTTCACAACGTTCACGTAGCGACAAGGGAGAGCACTACAGAAACAAGCAAAGAAAGAAGCCTACGAGCGAGCCGACATCCAACTTCGGCCTCTGTTGTATAGAATTAATTTTAACGTATGACCGATTGCTCGTGCGGTCAATCCTGAGAATAAATCGCATGAAATAAATTGTATGATTTAACCAGTAGGTCTGACCGGGGCTTAAAAGAGCAGCACAGGTGTGAACGTTCAGGTTTTGAATGCTTTAGTGCTGCTGCAGAAATTCGTCATTTTGTTTGTTTTGTTTATGGATTCTTACAAATATTTATGCGATGCTGTGCAAAAGATCATGAAATAAGCAAGCGATTCATTGGGCAATAGTACCATCTATGATGAACACTTCATATATTTATATTTGAAGTTTGCTTGTTTCAGGTGTTCTTTCACTTGTGCGGTATTGTAGTTCTGACGTTAGTCATTAACGCCACGACAGTGTCCAAAATCCTAGCCCTGTTAGGTAAGCCAGTTCATCTTTGCATAAAACACCTTTTATTTCTGTTCTCACACTTCCCCTCATTCCATTCAGTCCATGAATCACGCACTGAAACACAAACATTTCTTCTTCTTCTTAAACTAAAAAGTTCGGTTCCACTCTGGTAAGCCATTGTATTGTGTGGCAGATACTTTCTGCTGGTATGTATCTCAGGTTTGAACCTGGGCCTCTGTACACAACATTTATGCGTATGGCCATGTTTATAGAAAAACAATCTTTGAAAGAAAAAAGTACACGACTACAATCCTCCGCATAGAACAATACTGTATTACATTACATTACATTACACGGTTATTGCTTAGGCCCAGCTGACTCTTTTGAGCCAAATCAGGACCAGATAGTTGTTATCTTAAAATGTTATAAAAGTATTCAAATCTTAAAAAAACAACACCCTGTCAATTTTAAGATTTTCAAATATCTCAACTTCTCTACAATCTTGTTTAAATCTGATGTATTAAAAATTCGTTTTCTGTCTTCAATCAAATCAGAACACTCGGTTAAAAAATGAGGAACTGAAAAAATATCTTATCCCAGCCATGACAACAATGTGGTTCTTCCCATCAGAGAAGAAAACCGTGAGTCATGTAGCGTAACTAATATGCAATCGAGGTACTACAGTTTCCTCTTTGACTGTACCTGTGGAAGCTAATTAAGTTAGGCAAGGTATTAGACAGATCTGGTAAGGTTTGAAAAGGTTTATTGTTGGTTTCACTGGACCATATGTCCTGCCAGAGTTTTTAACAGTGCCGTCAAGCTATGAAGATCAGAAAAAGGAACACACTGAAAAATTTGAGATGGGAAATCGTGATCGAGTGCTTCTTTTCCTGCCTGATCTGCTATCGTGTTCCCTCGTATCCCCGTATGACCTGGTGACCACAAAAATACTGTTTTTCCCCTCGGATACGAGCGTAGTGTGAAGTTCATGTATTTCAGCTAGGAAAGTGTGTGATAGTTTTCTTGTAGAGATTGCCTGGAGTGCCGACAATGCATCGGGAATGATTAAAAAGAAGGATCTTTTTGACTGATAGACCTTCAACGCCAGTAAAATTGCCTTCAACTCCGCAGTGTACACGGAGCAAAGGTCGTGCAATCGTTGCTGCAGGAGTCGATCAAAGTCTCTCAGAAACCGAAGCAACAATGACAGAATTCTCCCTCTTTGGCCCGTCCCTGAAGAGTTTTTCGTAACTTGAGTACAAAGAGCACGGTTCTAAATAAAGCTGTCCAGAGACAGGTTCAGAGGTGTTCTTTTTGAAGAAAGTCGCCAACTGCAGCATAAACTCATGCAATGCAATAATTATGACAAAACATTGAAGTATCATTATAAAATCGTTGTAGAAGACGTGTGTGAGAAAGACAATGTACGAAGCCTAATTCTCTACCATGCTCAAAGCACAACTTTATTTAGACGAGACCAAAAACTAAGGTAACACGCCGGGAGTACAGTTGTCTCGCCTGAAGATATGGGATGGAGTTTGATGATAGCATCTTGGGTATACTCCTTATCAGATGCTGTCCTCTTGAAAATAATTGAATGGCAGGGAAGAGCTACATCCCTTTATTTGCTGCCAGTGCTTGAGTTTGTGGATTGGTCTCATAGCGCTGTTTCATAATGAAAGCGAAAGTGGCGGATCGGTTGCGGCCCTTGGGTTCGGCTAGTTCCGGTTGAAGCAAGAAAGATAGAGGGTTATATAAATTATATTTCTCTTGTACAATCGTTCAAATTTTACTCATGATGGCTGCTTGCTGTGCATATGGATGTACGAACAGACCTCAACGTGATAGAAAACGAGGCGTAACTTTTCACAAGTAAATATAATAGTAATTTTGCGTTGATTAATCGAATCGATGTACTGTGCTGTGTAGTGTGTCTTCTTCTTCCGTAGATGCCCACAATCAATTTTGATTATTATGGCACTTTTTACCAAGTGTTTTCTTGTTACCGGCACTCACGCGTCTAGGACATGAGCGTCAGGATCTTTAAAGTCCGTTATGATGGAATGTATGCGACACAGACTACACCTCGGTTTATACTCTCATCCGAAGGAGTAGGAAAACAGGAGTAAAGTGTCTTTCCCAGGGACACAACACAATGGCCCGGCCAGGGCTCGAACCCGGGACCTTCAGATCCACAAGCCGAAGCACTACCATTAGACCACAGTGCCTCCTCGTGTGTTACTGTGTAAGCGTGTCTTGTCAGCTCCAAGCCCAAGGAACACTGTCATAAGTAATCTCAACCAAATAACTAGCTGTCTTCAGCCAAAATCATGATAAATCATTTATTAAAATTGTAAAAGTAAATTTAACAATAACTGCCTAAACATTGATTGCTGATTTGTTTGTTCAGTAGGCCTAATTCGTTTGTCAGTGACCTACATTCACGAGAAATTCGAAGTCTCTTTCTTTTTCTTTGCTTTAATTTTTTAATTGAGAAATGTTAATGTTGCAGTTTATCTAGAAGATAACATTATTATACAGTAGAATAATTTTTGTTTTTAATTCAGTGAAGCAACTGCAATTATGTCTTATTATTTTACATTGTTGAAATCTTTCCGAATCAGTCGCAAACGTTGTTCCCACAGTTGTTTCAGTGTTTTGTTAGCTGGTAATTTGTGTAACTTGACAATGCGCCCTTCAATTACTTTTCCTGCGAAATTAGGGCAGCAAACGCAATACTGTTTTCCTCCGCCACAAGTCTTCCGTCTATGTTCGGCCATGCTTAATACTCAACCGGAACTAGCCGGTGTCCTTGGCATAGGTGAAGGCAGGGACGGATAACTCTATCTGCACTAGTTTTGCAACAGCGCTATAGATACGAATGTCCCTATCGCGCTTCCCTCCGTGGGGGTACCGGGGATTTCAGTATAAATAATATCCCCACTGTCTGAAAATTTAGTGAATTAATTAAATTCTTACTGTCGCTGTCTTTCTCCTTTGTTCTTTCTCATTCCTACTCTGTTCCATCAATCTACTATTCTATCTTCTCCTTCGCTAGACCAGTCACCTACCTTTTTTTTTTTTTTTAAAACCCAACTGTTCTGAGGTCTTTTGGATCAGCTTGGGAATATTAGATGCTTTCTGCCAGGTGGTCACTGGGGCTTTCTATGATGTTATTATTTGGCAAAGTAGGCATTTTATTTGTATGTGTTTTGTTGACATTTTATAATGATGTTTATATTCTATTTTGTTTTTGTAAACGGGGGTTCGATAACTTAGAGTATAGCCTCAGCGTCCCTTGCGTGGTGGGATGTCTTAATTGTAAAGTGACCGCCTTCAGTGTCACCACTAGGGTTGTTTCGGCAGATCTTTTATGCGGATCAGGGGTGGGTCCTCTTTCAGCGAAGTTGTGGTCTTGATTTTGTGGTCCTGATTCGGCTCTTTGCAATCCGCTGGACCCTGTAAGCAATGAAGAACTAACTAACCCTTTCGCGCTGTTCGCTGTTGGTCAGTGTATCTATCAACTGGGCTTGCTGAAAATCAAGTGACTGATTTTCAATAGCATAAGAAGCCTGGGTGAAGTTTTCCGGGAAAAACCCACAAAACATTTTAGTGCAAAAAACAACTTTATTTAACTAGAACAGTCCCGTTTTTGGAACTCCGAGCAAATCTTTCTTGCTTGTTCAGGGATGAGCCACATATCGAACGCTAGACGCGCTGCAATGAGTCAGGCTCTGACGTACCTTGAGATGATCAGATATCGCACAGAGAGAGTATGGATGACAGACAGGTTCTTTGCTGACGTTGAATGGACTCTGGTAGACGAACTCTGCACACTCGGGGAGCCGTGGGACCTCACGGTAATACTTGGCATAACAATTAGAAACGTCTAATTTCTTGTTGCAATTATCAGTAACCACATTCTATTATTAAACTAACAATAATAGTCAAATAAGAACCTAGCACACAATGAGATCATTACTTAAAAAGTCATGCTTATAAAATGGCGGGCACCAAAACACGAATTTGTCCTTCTAGTCAGGGAATGCTTACCAATACAAGAATCTGAATTACGAGTAAAATAATGTAGACTAACCGACCTCAGAAAAGATTAAGAGTTTATGCAATTGTAAGCAAATAGCTTGTGTTTTTGTTTTTGTTGTTGTTGTGCAGTTTGGTGCAGTTGTATTTGTGTAAATAAAGTATTATGATATTTGGGGACCAAGCCAGGATTTACAAGCTCAAAGCACACATCTCTTAACATCAAGTATATTTATGTGTTTTATTATCGAAAGGCATTTATTTATTTTACGCCACAGACCGACAAAAGAAGTGTTTAGTATTTGGATAATGAAGATGGAGTATGCTGGTTAAACGATCATCTGTGGTGCCCCTACGACCTCCGGGTTACGGGACAGGATAGGATAGGGATAGGATAATGAAGAACAACTAGAATAATACTGCTGTCTTCAACTCTAGGTCACAAAATGATTTTTTTTAAAAACACTGATAACATTGGTATAAAAACGTTGTCGGTGTTACAAGATTGTGAAGACGTTTGCGTGACTTGCCCCACATTTAGTTGTTTGACTTGCCCGACACAGCAAGACGAGGACGAGGAGAAGATGACTCGTGTATGGGCAACGTGCCCGCACTGTGGGGAGGAGGTGCCATACCAACCCACTACCAAGGAATGGATCGACTTGACCAACGAAGCCATCCTCCGTCTGCTCAAGGCTGAGAAGGTAACTATGTGTGCTTGTGTGTGTTTGTGTGTGCATGTGTGTGTGCGTGTGTGTGTGGAGGAGGGGAAAGGCTAGGTGTTGGTATGGAGTGGTGGGGCGCAAATGTGGTGGGGAGGGGAGGGAGGTTAAAGTGGGAGGGGTGAAGATGTCCCCCGGGTACAAAATGAATGGTAGGTTGCTTTGCTCTTCTTGTTGACCACCTTCTTCAACTACCTGTTTTGGCATTTTGAATGGATGGTTGTTGGTTGATGTCATAATACTTCGAACCTTGAATATTCAATGTAGAAGGCCTTTCGGCCTCTCCAGCTGTCCTTACATTGACTGATGTCCATTTTGTTATTCAGCTGAGCTACTGGCGGCAATTCGAGCACGGGTTGTTGTCCACGCAGGCTGTCCGCATCCTGCACGAGCTCTGTGAAACCGCTGCTGACGTCAAAGGCAAGTGAGTGAGTCATCACTCTCTCTGATGCCTTCTTCCGATGTAACTCTTATCTCTCTCTCTCTCTCTCTCTCTCTCTCTCTCTCTCTCTCTCTCTCTCTGGAAATGATAATTAAAGACAATGCTACAAGATTCAAACCAACGTCACAAATCTCTATTTCAATAAAATAACACGATAGTCATATCTGTTGAGGGTAATGTAAGATTCCACGGGGTATATATGGATAATGATTTCATTTAGGGTTTCACGAGATAACTCTATATACGAGATTTCCCTAGGGTAAATATGGATTCCCCTGAAAGCAATTTTTCCCCTGTACCTCACAAAATGCTGTTTGCAAACAGTGTAGAAAGAATGGAATTTAAATGTCTGTTGTAAATGTCAACAGCTACATCGACACTGAAGTCATCAAGGACACTTGGAAACACACAACCATAACTAAAATGGTAAGACAGTAAAAAAAACTTCCTGCTCAGTAATATTATTTTATGTGGTAATTTGTATGTGTCCGTGTTCATAACTAAAGAAAGGGATTCTAATATACCCCGAATTTTTTTTTCAAATTCTAATTTTTTTTTTCTTCAAGAAAAAAGGAATTCTTACTTTCAGTCTTGCTGTGATTATATAGGTAGTCCAAAATGATTTCGGGACATTCTAAAGTAGATTACAAGTTGATATATCCTTAATAGAACTTTTAATACAAATTCCGAAGGTACTAATAATGTTAACTTCTTTGGTCAATTAGAAACGGAAATGAGAAATATTTAGATTTAATTTGTGCCTCATTTGTTAAACATTTTCAAATTGCAGATTTTAAAGATCTGTCTCTCAAAGACACACGCGAACAGATGTCTCGTAAATTAAACTTCTGTAACAAAATAAGAAGAAAATAAAAAAAATATATATATATTTATATATTGCAGAAAAAAGTTCTAGAAATCAGTTTGAATGCATTATTAATGTGTGTGCCATAGTGTATTCTGTTGTCAAAGTTTTATTTGTAAAAATTCCACTGCCTTGTTACCAGTGCAATTTTATTGTTGTAGTTGGTTGTAGATGGTCCCTCATTTGACAACAGGTGGAGTGGGTGCGTCATCGGGATATGACCCGCTACCATGCGATGGGCAAAACAGGTGTTGTCCCCATGAACACCCGCTCTATGTCCCTGTTTGACGTGGATGATACTTTCTCTCCACTACCCTCTCCAGATATGTCTAAAATCTGTTCCTCTACTGAGCGCAACGACAATCAAGAAAAGGAGAAAAGCAAAGGCGATGCTGAGGAGAAAACTGCAGAGGAACGAAGCAGAGCGGAGACCAGCGAACCGAAGGACGTCAACCAAAGTAACAAGGACAACGAAGAGCATGGGCGAACTGACGTTTTACACGTTACAGAGAATAAGCGGAGTGATTGGGCTTATACTTCACAGCGTGGGCAGGCTGCCATGGCGGATTTTACACAGCGAGATAACACTGAAAGCAATAAAACTGAAGGAGACGACGATGGAAGTCACTGTGTTCATTCAGTACAAAACATGGGCACACACAACAGCAATGAGCTAGTAGAGAAGTGCAATGATTACTGCAAACAGTGTGCAACACAAGGGCTTAGCAGCCATAGTGGTGCCGTGCAAACACAAGCACTTAGCATATATAGTAGCGATGTGCACCACTGCGCTGAACTAAAAGGCTCAAACAGCGGGACTGTGCACAACAGTGAGTGTTGTAAATCACAGTCTCCAGACCAGCGCCCTACAGTGGAATACAGAGAACAAAACGAAAGGACAGTTTTGAAAGCCAACAGGAAACGCAGCATGGACCTTCTGCATGGAGTAACGAACTGCGTTGTACAGCGTGGAAGCGAACGCAGTCTGAGTCAGCTCACAGTGGCAAATAGCCACAGCTGCCTCAGTACAAGTCTTGCATCCGATTCAGCCGTCTGTCACTGTGGTTCAATAGAGCACCTACCAACAGACTCGAAAAGCACCACATCAGATTGTGACAGGAGAGATGAACACGTTCCCTGCAGTATTTCGGAAGAACGGAGAGGACGTTTCACTGGCAGAATAGAAAGGAACGACGAAAGTTCTTTGGCCGAAGAATACACAGGGAATCACAATGAAACAGACGGGTACATCGGGGGTCATAATGTGACGGTGGGGAACAGACTGAATCACACCAACAAAACAAAATGGAACAGTGGGGATATCCATAGAAGTGCACCAGAACACAGTCACAGAATAGACAGGAACAGAGGGAATCACAACAAAATGTCGGAAAGTGACAAAATGTTTAACTTTGGGAATTGTAACACAAGCACCGAAAGAACCAGTCAAAATTGTAACAGCAATTCAGAAGGGGACAGTGAGAATGATAACACTAGCGCAGAAGGTAACAGCGAGAATGATAGCACTAGCAAGGAAGGGAACCGTGAGACATATAACATCATCACAGAAGGGGACAGTGCTAATTATAACAGCAACATGGACGAGAACACCGGGTCTCACAACAATGTTACAGGAGAAATCAAAGGCAATCACAACAAGCAAAGGCACCATGGGTTAGACGGCAGGGGTAGAAAGAGAAAGGACCCCAGCCTGTCCATTAGCAAGTCAGTGGAACACATCAGCAAGGTCGGTGAAGCTAGCAAAGACAGTGGAACCCTCAGTAAGTCAGAAGAGCTCAGTGAGAGCCAGGTGAAGAAGGCAGAGGAAGAGAGGGCGAAGCTGAGAGAACAAGGGAGAAACAAGATGACGAAGCACAGTAGTTTCAACGTATCGCGAGGCCGGATGTCCAGCATGCATGACCACTCACGGACTTCTGTCAGCAGCTTTGGTCACGGCGTAAGTACCTACACCATTTAAGGGAGTTAGATACGTTGATTCGCGCATTTTTTTGCGCATTCTTAATAATATCCAAGCGTTCCTCATGTCTCAGTTATTATTATCCAAAATATTTTTCCACCCTAAGTCTAAAGAAATTACAGTGAACTCTTTTTTAAACGCGCCGAATTATTGCACAAAACATTCTTTTGGGTGGTATTTATATATATTTGTGTAAATGTTAACACCAAAACTCGCGATTACGACACGCCAAAATTGGAGTTCATGATTGTGAATATGTGAAGCAGTCGTGAACGATCGCTGACTTTCAGATCTAAATTCTCTGCCCAGACAAATGCAAGGGATTAAATCTTTCATGACTTATTATTATTATTAAGCAAAGCATGCATTCTGACCTCATGTTGATGACGAAATCATTTCAGGTTCTCTCCCTCCCTCTCCCCCTCAGCCCCCCTCCCCACACACACACAAATTGTGATGGTAGGTTAGCAGCGAGTGTGACAGACGGACTAGTTTTACCCTGCTTACTTTACGTTGTAGCCTTGTTTAGTCATTGTAATCTTAGAATGTTAATGTTAGGCTGCAGCAGACGATGGAAGTAATCAAGCGTAGCAATGATATACTGCCGTTTACACACAGTGGTAGTTGACGGTAAGAGCGAAGGCAATGACATCATCGTAGCTACGTTAGGCGAGTCGATTATCCGCCAATGGGAACACAGTTAGAATGGAATCAACCAGGTCTGGCTGATTCAAATAGAGAGAGAGAACGGGAGTCGAGTTTGAACCGAGGAGCAGTAATCAGCTACACAGTTAGCAGTAAGATCTCTCCTGAATAGACCAGGAAGCAGGACTTGAAAATCTTAGAATTCAATCAAGTAGCCACGAGCCTGACTTTGTCAAACAGACGAACAGGCGAGATATAACGTGCGCCCAACTCCACAAAAAACACGAGTTGGCTGTTTAGCCTCTACAGCACAGGACTGAGAGAGCTCCCCTGGAAAACACTCTCCAAGACAACACAGATTGTCAAGGAACCAAACTACACGACGACCCAGCGTGTACCAGAAGCTACCTCATCAAAGGGCTTCAAACCCGCTACACACAAGCAAAGTGCCCAGGAATCAGTGCACTTAAACTGGTAGCAAAAGGACCACAGTAGTCCACTCTTCAGAAAACTGTAAAACGGACCACAGTAGTCCAATCTACATGAACTCTAGTAGCCAGTGCCCTATGAAGACATAACAGCTGCCTAGACTATCAGCGATCGAATAATTTGCATTGACTTATGACGTTTTAAGGTAGATTAGTACATCGAAGATCTTGTATAGAGTAGAAGAAATAAATGTGTGATTTTAACTGTTATCAAGTGGCTGGACTACATATGATTCATTGCCGTGTGAAAGCTGGTGTGACAGTGATCTTTTACCATTTTTCTATCTATCTCTGTACCCCAGCCTTAACACAGACCGAGCTAAATAAATAAATGTATTAAAGTAATTCAGCGGGTGACTCACTAGCGGTTCCCATCGAATAAAGCGTGAGGGTTACAGCAATCCATTGTGCAGAGCCCAACAACCCATAAACCCCACGTTACAGCGAGCAAGAAGAAAATGAAAAAGAAAATTTCTTAGTAAGGGACAATTCATCATCTTATTATTATCTGTAACGAAAGGGGTTATATTAAGAACTGCATGTATGCATGCGTGGATAAATCTGCGTGTCCTCCCGTCTCACACTTTCTAACTCTCACAAATACTTCTGTTGTCACACCCCCTTCTATTACTAGAAAATAAATCAACACAAATGTACATAAATACAATCAATCAAGAATAGATAAGAATACAATAATACTTCGGTACTCACATACTTCGTAGGGGTAATCCGTGAATTACACACACTCACAATAACACATAAAGAGTCCCGGTCACCGTCCACAGAGAGAATTAACGAACGAGTCTCATTGAGAAAATGTTTGATTATTTGTTCATGTATATCCTCTGTCTCTGTCTATGCACTTTCTTTCGTTTTCTCCTTGTCCTTATTTTTCTCTCTGTCCTAGACTTTCTTCCCTCTCCACCGTTCCCTTCACCACCTTCAGCCTTACTTCGGCGGCTGCCGTAGCTGCTATGCTGCTGCTGTTGCTGTGGCAGCAGCTGCTGCTGCTGCTGCTGCTGTTGTGGCAGTTGCTGTTGTTGCGGTTGCTGTTGTTGCTGTCGTTGCTGTTGCTGCTGCTGTTTCTGCTGCTGTGGTTGCTGTTGCTGCCACCGCTTCTTCTGCTTCCTCTTCTTCTTCTTCTTCTTCTCCTTCTTCTGCTCCCTCTTCTTTCTTCTTCTTCTTCCTCTTCTTGACGCTTCGCCTTCTTCTTGACTATCTTCTTCTCCTTCTTCTTCTTCTTCTTCTTCTTCTTCTTCTTCTTCTTCTTCTTCTTCTTCTTCTTCTTCTTCTTGACACTTCCTCTTCTTCTTGACCCTCGTCTTCTTCTTCTTCTCCTTCTTCTTCTTCTTGACACTTCGTCTTCTTCTTGACTCTCTTCTTCTCCTTCTTCTTCTTCTCCTTCTTCTCCTTCTCCTTCTTCTCCTTCTTCTTCTTCTTCTTCTTCTTCTTCCTCCGCTTCTTCTTCTGGCTCGAGGCCCCCAGCCGGAACTTCTGTAAACAGAGGAGTTTACCCCACTAAATTTCTTGATACATAGACTTTCTTTTGATTACTACATATACCCCTCTCTCCTCTCTGTGACGGGACTAGACCAGCAACATAATTCAATTCTCAACGATGTCGAATACAGTTCACACATACGCAAATGCCAAAACTAATTATAACAACTGATTATTACATCTTGACGCTGATTAATTTCATTCACAAAATAAATATAATGCTATACATTGCAAGTTGCGGTTTCAACTTCAAATCAAGTAATAATCCAACTTCAGTTCGTTAATAAAAAATATACAACGATCCACCATCTTCATCACCTCCCTATTCCATCCTTCATACTAATATAAACAATTATTTATTATTAATTTTATTCCACAACAAGAAGAATATAATCATTGTTAAATACTATTATGTTTATAATACAATATTTTAATGATTAACAATATATACCTGCAGACACAGCTGCCAGAAGTTCAAAACCACCACTCCGTGGTATAGTCAAGAAAAGAATGACTATATTTTTGAATGTCACATGACTAGCTCAAACAATCAGAATTTAGTTATCAATAAAAAATATTAGCATTTAATATCTTCTCACAGGAAGAGACTACAATACATAAAGTCATTGGACCGAAATACTATAAAACCGGTCCGTGACAATATCTTTTTCGAATTATTGTTGGTTCACAAAGAGTACTAAAATGAAATCGCTCAGCTCGGTGATGATGTGGCTGCATTTGTCTGTGAAGAAACAAAGCGTCAAAAGTGCCAAAATAGATTCTGTGTCCTGTGTGTTTCCTAACATCCCGATCAGTGTAGTGGATCATGTGGATGAAGTAAAAATGCAGAAACTGTCACGGGAGCCCCGTTTCCACTGCATTTAAGATTTTGCTTGTTTAGTCAGTAGTAAATCTTAGAAGTTACTATAGTCTATAGCAGACGATTAAGGTATTACTGATGTGTACACACACTGCGAGCTGACGCGAGCCCTGTAGTGACATCATCGCAGCCTACGATGGCGTTTCGAAATTTACAGCCACTTTGATTTTTCAGCCAACCGGGACACAGGTAGAGTGGATAGAACCAGTTCTGGCCGATTCAGGCAAAGCCAGGTAGAAAGTCAGTCGAGTTGGAAACGCTGAGGAGTACACAGTACCCTCTGACAGAATATCTCCTGAGAAGATTAGACAGCAGTGCTTGTTGAATATTCGAATTCAATCAAGTAGCCACGGCCTGACATTGTCAAACAGGTAAATGAACATACTTCTGTTTCATCGTGATGTATTTATATTATTGTTGAATTATGTTTGTGGAATTTGCTATGCATAGAATTGAATTGTTAGTCCGACTTTGCATGACCACGTGAAGAAGCCGACCACGAGGCGACCGGTCGACGCCATGTTGAAAGACGTACGGAACTACTGTTGTTTAACCTATATGTATGCTTGCAGACCTGTACCCGAGAATGTTTATAATATTATTAATTCTTTATGTGTATAGTTAGCCACGATTTATATTTATATATGTATAGGAAATTAGAGTGGAGATTCCAGTGGACCACGGACTTAGCAGAATGTTCGTCGCTTATGTATAGAGATGTGGAGCTATCACTGAGGGCTACTTTGGCCTTCAGTGAGACGCTCTGCACAGACCTATTATTCATGGTTGTGCAGAATTTCGTCTCATATGTTACAGACGAGCAGGCGGTATATCGTGAGCCCAACTCAGCAAACGACAACAACCACGTCGACGCGTACAGTTGGCTGCCGAGGCATCTACAGCATTGAGCGTAGATAGCCCAACCGTCGAACCACACAGTCAAAGACTCAACGACAACACCGCGTGTCGTAGAAGCGACCTCAACGCAGCGCTTCAACCCCACAGTTAAGTGCAACAAGAAACCGTGCACTAAAACTCTGTATAAACAGGACCACAGTAGTCCACTCTTCAAAACGCTGACCCTTACGGCAGAAAGTAGCCAGTTGCCGATGATGAAAAAGTAGCTGCCTAGACTATCAGCGAGCGAATCATTCGCATTGACAATTGAACCTTTAAGTTAGTTTCGTACTTCGAATATCGTGTATAGAGTAGAGGAAATAAATGTGGGATTTTTACTGTTATCAAGTGGCTGGACTACATATGATTCATAGCCATGTGAAAGCTAGTGTGACAGTGATCTTTTACCATTTTTCTATCTCTGTACCCCAGCCTTAACACAGACCGAGCTAAACAAATAAATGTATTAAGTGAAGTCAAAGGGAGATTACTAGTGATCCCCACCGACTAAGACGAGGAGGTAATAGCAGTCCATTGTGCAGAGCCCAGCAACAATAAAAAAACCGTCACAGAAACTGCCTAATTTATTTACTCGTTGGGTGATGCTAAACAATCAATAGTAAGTTAATTCCTTTCGTTAGTATTAGAATGTTACAGTTGTTGATACATGTATATGTTCATTTAGATCTAGTAGGTGCCTGCACGGTGAACATTGTTGTTTCTATTTAACATTACCAGAAACTGAAACGTATAGTCTATCACAGCGTTTGAACCAGAGGTGAATATAGATATAGATGTTCAGGGAAATCTCTCGTTAACAGTATACAAGTAGTTTGTACGCAAAAGCATTTTTTTGGTTGTTTTTTTTGGGGTAGCCTTTTTAACATTTTAAATTTAGGCTATAAGGGATGACGTCAGATATACGCTGACGACATATAAAAAATGCCGTTTTTTCAGTTCTATATGCTCATTCTCTGGTTGGATCTAAATATTTTGATATCTAGGTATGTGAATAACATTTATGAAATTATATTTACCAAATATTATCCCGATGGAAAGAGCATGAATGATAGAAAAGTCCGTATGAAAGCAATGTATAAGTTCCCGCTTACGAAGCAGAATTAGCAAGATACGTGTGCTCTGAATGTATCAACAATAAAATGTGCATGCAGATCGCCGCGTTTTGAGTCTTTCCCCTCCATTTTTGGTGGTCACATACCTATCCTATCCTATCCTGTCCCATAACCCGAAGGTCGTAGGGGCACCACAGATGATCGCTTAACCAGCATACTCCATCTTTCTCTGTCCTCAGCAGCCCTCATGGCTTCGCTCAGTGTCAAACCAGTCCATTCTCGAATGTTGTCCTCCCACCTCTTTTTCGGTCTCCCCCTTCTTCTACCTCCTTGCACTGTGCCTTGCAGAATGGTCTTTGCAAGGCCTGATGATCTGGTGACGTGGCCATACCATCGGAGTTTCCGTTTCTTCACCACTGTGAGCAGGTCATCGTGTTGTCCAATGGCTTGTGTGATGGTCTGTCGGACTTCAACGTTGGTGATGTGTTGGGTATAGGAAATGCACAGAAGTCTTCTGTAGCACCTCATCTCCATGCTTTGTATTCTTCGTTGGAGATCTGCTGTGAGGGTCCATGCTTCGCAAGCATATAGGAAGATGGAGATGACCAGAGATCGCAGCAGTCTTACTTTGGAATGTAGACTGATGGTTCTGTCTTTCCAAATGGGCTTCAACCTTGTCAGGGCAGCAGTTGTTTGTGCGATCCTGGAGAGGACTTCCTGTCGAGACCCATTGTCTGACACAATGGCTCCTAAATATTTGAAGCTGTGCACTGTGTTGAGGGATTGGCCTTGTACTTTGATGTCCGTGTTGATGCCATTGGTGTTGTTGGTCATCATTTTGGTCTTCTCTGCACTTATTTCCATTCCATAAGCTCTGGAGGTGGTGTCAAGCCTCTGTACAAGCTGTTCAAGTTCTTGTTCCTCTCCAGCCAATCCATCAATATCATCCGCAAAACGAAGATTGGAGATTGCTCTGCCCCCTATGCTGACTGTGCCTTCGTGATCTGCAAGAGCATCTGACATGATGCGCTCTAGGAAGATGTTGAAGAGTGTTGGAGAGAGTAGGCATCCTTGACGCACACCGATTGTTGTTCTGAACCAGTTCCCGATGACGCTGTTATGGAGGACTGCACTGGTAGCCTTGTCATACAGGCTTTTGATGACTTCTATGATTTTAGGGCTGATGTTGTACACTTTCATGGTTGCCCATAGAGCTGCATGCCAGACTCGGTCAAATGCCTTCTTGAAGTCTATGAACACATGATATAGATGTTGTTGGTGCTGTAGGTATTTCTCACAGATTATTCTGAGGTTGAAAATCTGTTCAGTGGTACTTCGCCCTGCCATGAATCCTGCTTGTTCTTCAGCTATGATTTGTTCAGCTTGTGGTTTCAACCTGTTGAGTATTATTTTCAGGAGGACCTTGCTGGGATGGCTGATGAGGCTGATGGTGCGGTAATTTTCACACTCCTGAAGGTTACCTTTTTTAGGAAGAGTGATGACAAGCGACTGGGTCCATGGTGTAGGCCATTCCCCACTCTGCCAGATCTTGTTACAGATAGTGGTGAGAGCATCAGTCATCGCTTCTCCTCCTGCTTGTAGCAGTTCCGCTGGTATGTTGTCCACTCCCGCTGACTTCCCTTTCTTCAGCGATTGCACTGCTGCCTCAACTTCTTCCCGGAGAATTGGGAGTATTTCTTCTTCTTCTCTGCTCTCGGGACATGCTAGAACTGATGGGTCTCCATTTGGTGTATGGTTGTAAAGGTCAGAGCAGTACTCTGTCCATCTGTCCAAGACTTCTTGTTCTTCTGTAAGGCAAATGCCAGACTTGCTTTGGATAGTGGAGACTTTGGGCTGTTTAACACTTGTCAGCCGCTTCACAGTCTGGTAGGCCTTCTTGCTGTTGTTCTTGTTCAGATTGTTCTCTATTTCCTGGCATTGATCTTCTATCCAGTTCTCCTTTGCTGTGCGCATGCCTTTTCGGATGTCATTGTTGATTTTTCGGTAGACATCAGCTCCCTGTGAGGTGTTCTTTTTCTTTTTTAACTCTCTTCGTTTATCACACAGATCCAAAAGTTCAGGTGTGATCCACGGCTTCTTCTTTGGTCGGTGCTTGCCAAGGATCTCAGTGGCGGCATCTGTTACAGCTGAGTTGAAGGTATTGGTCATGGTGTTGACATCTACTTCGCCTGCCCCCAAAATAAGCAGTGGTGCAAATTTCCCTCCAATTGTGGCCTGAAATATTTTTGCCACCTCCGGGTCTTGCAGTTTGTCAGGTCGAACTTCAGCCTAGTGCACTTTGCTGTATTTACTCTCTTCAAATGGAGCCGGAAAGACATCATCACGAGATCGTGGTCACTTCCAATGTCTGCTCCTGGAAAAGTGCGTGTCCTGCCAATGTTGATGCTTGATCTGAAGCGTTTCTTGACCATGATGTAGTCGATCTGGTTGTGATGTTCCCCGCCGGGACTGTGCCATGTCCATCGTCTGGATTTTTTGTGGAGACCAAGCGTGTTTGCCAGTACCAGATTGTTGTATCTGGCAAACTCCAATAGCCTCAGACCCCTGTCATTTGTCTCGTTGTTGCAGTGGGGTCCGCATGTGTCTCCCCAGTTGCGGTGCGCATCTTGGCCAACCTTGGCATTCCAGTCGCCTTGCACTATGACTATGTCCTTCTTCGGCACTTGGTCAAGGACCGCCTGTATATTTTCATAAAAATCCTCCACTTCGCTGTCTTCATAGTCTGATGTTGGGGCATAGGCCTGGATGATGGTAATGTTGAAAGGGGTTGCTCTCAGACGGATGGTAATGAGTCTACTGGAGACTGGGCGGCAACCCATGACAGTGGCTAGAATGTTCTTGTGGACCAAGAATCCAACGCCGTGTTCGTGCCTGTCATCTCTACCGCTGAAATAGAGCTTGTGGCCTTTGTCAGTCGTTGTTTCACCTAGGCCTTTCCAGCGCAGTTCGCTGATACCTAGAACGTTCCATCGATAGTGGTCCAGCTCGTGGGCCAGTTCTTCTAATTTTCCTTCCGCAGTTAGGGTCCTGACGTTCCAGGTTCCTATGACGATGTTGTTTCTCGTGCGGATCTTGCTATATTGTCCATCAGTAGCATACTTAACACCTCCGTCCTGGTGGCCAACGGAAGGCGCGGTCCTTGTGCCGGGTGACGGCCCGGGCGACGACCGATCCGGTATGGAATTAGTGGATTGTGTCATCATGTAGTGTGTCTTGGGCAAAAAAGACCTGGCAGGGCCCAATCCTCTCCAGGCTGTTGGCCACAGCCGAAATCCACGAATACAGTGTGGCTCGCCTTGGCCCTGAGCACGTGGTCGTTGAACCTGTAGTAACGTGAGGTTCCTCCGCCCTGGCCGGTGACTTCTGTGTAGAAGACTTTCGCCCAGTGATGCCGTGCTAACATCACCCCTGTTAGTCGCCTCTTACGACACGCCGGGAAACGTTGGGTCTATTCTATTTGCCCGAACCCACAGAGCGTGGTACCCACCAAATCTGTTTCCCAACCTTTTATTCCATCGGGCAATAAACACCGCAAGTATCCGACCTGGATTGTGGCGCTGCTTTGCTCTTGAATGGAAACAGGAATTTCCTTTTCACTGAGCGCCTCTCTAGCATTGAATAAAACGTGTATTCCACGCTTCAGCTCAGTTGGACCGTTAACACCGGAGATCAACAAACAAACCGGCAAGCACACAGACACACTGAGACAGACATTCAAGCAGCCAGATGGGCAGACCTGAATCCATCTCTGCCGTTATCATTATCACCATCAACACCATCATCCTCATTGTCATCAATTGTGCCACCATCGCCACCAATATCATCATCACGAACATTTCCATCAATTAGGAAGCAAATGCTGTCACTATCAAAATAATATGAATTTACAACAGTTTTACATATGTGTGGGGGTGTGTGTGTGTGTGTGTGTGTACAGATTTGGATTTAAATTCAAATTTTAAACCTGAAATATGGCTATTGTTTATTTCACTGTTGATGTCATGTTTGTTAGGACATTCATAAAGAGAAGTATATAATGCTCTTTCATTCTTGTTAACTCCACCACCATCATCATCATCATCATCATCATCATCATCATCATCACTATCATCACTATCATCGTCATCATTAGTAGCAGTTACCATTATTGTTAATTTTAATATTATTACCATATCAATCACCGTTATCATCATCATTATCATCATCATTGTTACCCGTGTTTATCAATAGTCGATTCAGCCCCGATGCTGGAATCTTGATATGTGTAACTCGAATTCGTTTATCCACGCAGCCTGTTCACTCAGCAACCAGGCAGGAATCGTCGTATAAAGTTTTCCAACTTTAATCAGCAAACGTTAACTGCATACAAGATGGCTTTCCAAAAATCCCTACAAAAATAACTTTTTTTTAAAGCAGACAGTGCATTACTTATATAGTCTTTCTGCAATCCAGTAAAGCTTAGAACATTGCAGCATGACGCAGTAACACCCAATTAAAATAAAACTCGTCTCACTGTCTTACGCCATAAAACATTCCTCAGTTTACAAGCTATCCCAGGATAGATCTGGAAACTTCAATCGATAATAAACAAGTAACTCCAGAAAATGTGTTGCAAGTTTGATTTTATCTTGGAGGCACAGGTAATATCTAAGTACGCACCAAACTTGAGCCAAATCCCTCCAGTAGTCTGGGAGAAAATAGAATTTAAAAAAAACGGCAACAAATTATGATGTCACCATGATGACGCACCTAATATGCATACTTTTTTGTGGGTTGTCATTGGGTATGGTTCATTATTTCATAACTACATACCAAGTTTCAACGAAATCCGTACGTTAGTTTCACAGAAAATCACTGGACGGACGGGCAAAGCCAAAAACAATAGCTGCAGAGCTGAGTTTAAAACTCGGGAACTAATAATAAGAGAGTACCTGAAAGTTGTGCTTTCGAAAAGGCACCGAAACAGGAAGTTGTCTTTCCAGCTAGGGTAATTAGAACTTCTTTGGGCAAGAAATGATTGCAATAAAAGTAGATTACGTGCCAAACAAACTGTTATGGCGGCAAAACTGTGGGAAGGGGAAGGATGGGGGGGGGAGAGGGGGAGGAAAGGGGGTAAATTGGTGTGGTAGACGATGTTTTCATTTCTCGCTGTTTGTTGTGCTCGCTTTGAGGTAAATTAAATAGATAATAGATAAAAACATTTTTGAGTTGGAATCCATAATTTTGCGAAGTTTGAAGTAAATTTATACAGCTTTTTAAAAGATAGAACGGAGTGCGCGAAAGTGTTGGAAACGTTCAGTTACTGCTGTTATAGTTGATTTGACAAGTGAGAACGCGTCATCTGCTAATATTGCGTTCACCTACCATAGTACAGCGTACAATAGCTGCCAAAACTGCTGATATTGTTACTCGTGCTGCAAAATTGAGGGGCAGGGAGAAGGGGGTGCAAAGGTAAGAAGCGAAGGAAATGGTAGGTTTGATAGACGATGATTCTAGAGTGGTTAAAAAACACTATGGCGGCTTTTGGCAAAAGCTGAGAGAGAGAGAGAGAGAGAGAGAGAGAGAGAGAGAGAGAGAGAGAGAGAGAGAGAGAGAGAGAGAGAGAGAGAGAGAGAGAGAGAGAGAGAGAGAGAGGAGGCTTTGAACTGAAGGTATTTTCGAACAGATCGTGTAAAATAGGTACTGCCGAAACAAATTGAAAACTGAAATACGTCTTTGTGCAAAGTTTGCAGCATTTTAAAAGATACAACCCACACACACAAATCCATCACGAAGTTATCCCATTATAAATATAGATTGTGTGTGTGGGTGTATGTATGTTTGTCTGTGTCTGTGTGTGTGGGGGGCAGCAGAAGAAGAAAAAGAAGCCTCGCAGTTTGCGGGACATCCTGACCAATTTTTACTTCGTGGTGGGGATGGCGACGGTGCTTTACCTCTTGCTAGACCTGCCCTTCAACATCGCCCTGTTTTTCTGGCACTTCAAGGGGATGCAGGTCGAAACACACTTCTTGATCATCATGGTGATCTTCTCCAGTCTATTCCTGTGGTCACTCATGGTCATCTACTTCGTCGTCAGGGTCAGTAGGCTAAGTTCCTTATTTGTTTGTGTTTTCATCTATAAATCCGTTGTCGTTGCCCCCGCCAGTGCGGTCGGTTGGTTGGTTGGTTGTTTCGTTCTTTCAGTCTCCACCTCTGTTTGATAATCGATGATAGTTTTTGTTCATGTTATCTCATTAATTCTAAAAACCGAGGTCTAGTTTGTGCATCAGTCCACTCAATCGGCCGGTCTTTGAAGCTCCTGACTCTCATGTTTTATACGGGTGAGCGCCAGATACAAACAACACGGCTAGCATTCAAGAGTATTCCATTCGCCAAGGAAAATGTATACATTGGACTTGAAATATACAAAAAACACCACGCATGTATTAGGTACTTCTGCCCCTATTATCCTGGATTCCACTGCTCTGTGGCTTTTGCTCTTAAGGCAACCAGAATTTCGCCCCGCAAGGTAGGTGTGTCCACGGAGTAATTCACACTTGAATTGGACCAAAAAAGGGAGGTTTTTGATGTCCACGTTTAGTTTAAACAAGATACCTTTTCGGCTCAAAACGTTTATAGAAATGAAGACTGGCTCTTCTTGTTTACAATTCTATATAATTATATACTTTAATGGGAAACAGTTTGGAATTAGCACAGCTACAGAAACAAAAACATACCACAAAATAAAATAAAACACTCCCGCTGAACAAAAGAGAGCTATATTTCGACCAGTGAATCTTGGTTCGCAGTGATTCCTTTCGTTTCCGATTAAACAATCGGAAAATCCTTGCGAACTTTTCTTTGTGCCTGCGGTTCTGAAGCGGCAGCGCCTTCAGTCGCAGACGAAATTTCGTTCGTCCTTATCAAGGAAAGATAAATGCCATCACAACTCTCTAATTTGCGAAGGATGCTTTCGTCGAAAACGCACGAGTCTTTATATTAGGTCCCTCGTGGGATAATAAAACGGACACTTTTGCCAACGAAAGTTTAGTTGAAGTTTAGGTTAGGGTATTGGTACTTTTTTCTTCTCTCTTTTTTTTTTTAAATACACAAAATTATATAGCTTCTATAGCCCCAACTTGTGTTCATTGCCTAATATAGCCTACTAACTAGCCCGTTTATGCCTACGAACCTAGTAGTATAGGACTCACAGGGCCGGATCACTTACTCTTGGAGGGGGGGGTTCCAAAAATTTTTTAAGGGGTTAGGGGTGACAAAAACGTGTCCGCTCGAGGAACTTGAGTAGAATGAGGAACGTTTTACTTACCAACAGTGTCAACTAAATTAAGAGCTTTAAAAACAACTCCATATATTTTTTTTTTCTGACTGAGTGAGGTACATCGAATGGCCAGGGGGGGGGGGGGGGGTTCCGGAACCCAGGAACCCCCCCCCCCCCCCAGATCCGGCCCTGACTCAACCAAACCAAGGGCTGTTCGTGCACATTCATAAGAATACACCCGAAAATTGATTTTACATCTTCACCATGCCCATAGGAGACACTTGAAACCTAGACATAATGCAAAACTTATGTTTAAAATCTCAATCGGAACCACAAACTCCTGCGCCATTTTACATCTGAAAGCAAATGCAGCCCAAAAACAGCACCCTTTTTTAAGAGCAAAGTAAGCCTATTTAAATGAATCATCATCATCAACAACAACAAATGGTGAAAAAATACAGTCGAAGTATTGTTTTCAAGATTGACTCGATATATGCAAACAATATCAGAAACTTACATGAGAATCACGATTTGTCAAAATGATGGAAATTCCGCATTTTCACGCAGCGAAGTTTTCTGCGTATTGAGGAGGTCGTGACCCTCCGGAAGTGCAAAAGTTATGACGTACACCGGAGGGGAGGGGGAGGTATGAGGCGAGGGGGGGTCCCACGAAAAAGGACTACGAACCAAGTTTCTGTACTTACTAAAGCTCTCTAATGTTGCTCGGCTTTTCCGGAGAATTCGTCACAATAAAACATACTGTGAATCCCCCCCCCCCCCCACCCCCTCCCCCTCAAAAAAAAAAAAAAAAAAAAAGGGACACATACTTCATTTTTTGATTTTGCACTATCTGGTAATTTAAATTATCGCTAGCTGGAAAAAAAAATTAAATGTGCATGCAGACAGAATATTGCTCCATCTTTCCAATGGTGTATCTATTTGTTTTTATTCAGCAGAACGACTCTGAAAGTTTATATTGATGGTTATACAGGTGGTGGTTCTGAAGCAGCCGTTCATACGCACTCCCTGGTTCTATATAGACATCGTAATCTGTATCCATGGCCTGTGCGACTTCTTTGTCATAATAGCCACAGATTACCTGCAGGAATACGAGAAGCTTCACGATCACGCGAACACCGATGTTGGATTCATCATCCTTCACGGCTCCCGCTTCATACGACAACTGCACGCTTTCGAGGTGAGGGACTTTTTGTGGTTCCCTGGTTTATTTTTACAACGATCGGAACTGCGCCTGCGCGACCTTAGTTCCTGTTTACTTTTTGGGTTGAAATCAAAAACTTTATTTCGCCAGAGTGTATGATTTGACGGAAAGAAAGCAAGCTTTCGGTGAGTGGTTTTACTTGTTTTCCGTAAAATTATTAAGCTGAGAATAGGTCTGGTACATGCAAAGTTCAGTCATGCATCTTAAGGTGTGTTTCTTTGTCATGTTTATGCGTTGAAGTGAAATCGAAAGGGAAATCTCCCTTGCACGTGCCGTGGTGAAAGGTTTGTTTCCTGCACGATTTAGTTCTGAACTGTGACCGTGCACTGATATGATCGAAGCCTCAGACCTAGTCCCTTTATTTGCCACAAAGTTCATTTATTTTGCTCAAGTTGGAAACAACCTATAGAAACAAAAGAATCAACGTACTGATTGTTGCTGTACCCAAGAAGAAGAAGAAAGATTTTAACCGAGATAGATCTGTTGCATCATATAACGGTGTACTTTCGCAAGAACCCAGTGAAGCAATAAAATAACATTTAAATATAACCATAACTGTCACGTGCGTTTGTGCCCATCTAAGTGCGAGTCTGATCTCTTTTAATGAACTTGCGAAAGAAAGAAAACTAGGCATGATGAAAGTGTGTGTGTGTTTCTTGCAAAAATGTGAGGTAAGCCTATAATAATAATAATAATAATAATAATAATAATAATAATAATAATAATAATAATAATAAATGTTGTTTTTTCTAATGACATCATTTCAAAGCGCAATTCTCACGATTTATACTTAACGTTAACATCAAAACACCTGCAAAAAAAAGGTAAAAAAAAGGTAAAGGTAGTCCCATAGCCTTGTGGCCGTAGGGGAGCGTGAGGTTGGAGATCACACTTATCTTGGGCCAGCGTAATGAGGTTGATGCCCATCTCTCTCCCTCGCTGCTTTACCTTCCCCACCCTTAAGAGAGTAGGGACTCAGTCACAGTTGAGTCAGCTGGGGGCGTTGTTATTTGTCGCTTCACGTTTTGCGCTCACCCATCCAAGTGCTAACCACACTGGACGGTGCTTAACTTGCGACACAGTAGCGAGTGCTCCAACCACTGCGCTATCCGACACCGTGACCCCTGCAAAAAGAAGCGAAACGATAACAGTTGGTTTGAGCACCGAAAGCCCACGTCATCATTGTGTAATGTGATAACAATGAGAATTTTAGGGTAACCCCCTTTTCGCCGAAAGTAAAGAAAGCTTGGAATTGTTTTTTTTTAAATTATAAAATCATACTTTTCACTGTGACGCCCGCAGGCGTTGGTGCCAGTGGTGATCATGGTGTTGGAGAAGCTGGAAGTCAAACGACTGAGCGCTGGTTATGACACAGGCCGAGGCTTCGTCTTCGGGGAAGAGGAGATTCGACCTCGCATCGACCACATGTCTGACCGTCGCGAGATTATTGAAGAGCTCAGGCTGCAATGTGACAGCGCAAAGATGGACATTCTTAAGTGTCTAGGTCAGTGGAATTTGATCAAAGAACAGAAGGCGATGTGTGTGGGTGTGTGTGTGGGCGTGTATTCATGGAGAAATGGGGTGCTAAACTTGCCTTTTGTATGCACAGAATAGGGCTTTTATCTAGCGCCCACTTTTTTTTTCCAGAACCCGAAGTACATGGGAGTGTTCTTTTAGTGCATGGGAGTGATCTTGTAGTGCACGGGAGTATTTTATCCCGGATGGGTTGTTTTCTGGCCAAATTTGAAGGAAAAGGTTTAGGGTTAGGAGCCGAAATAGGTCACGACGGTAAGAGCCATTGTTTGGTCTAATTCTTACAGTTTTAGTTGAATTGTGTGCTCTCTCATTTACACGAAATTAACAAAACACATTCTGTTGGCTACATTTCGTCCTAAACCCAGTTTGTATGGAATTCCTTTTGTTAAATATTTGTTTCACCACTTTCAGCTACACAATCTTTATTTAGAAAAGCATATCTTCCAAATAATCATTTCTTTACAAACAATGCAAGATTTCTGTAAATAATATATTTTCTCCGTAAATAACGTATTATTTACCTAAACAATAATTGTTTAGGTAAATAAATCATGATATAGATAAATAAGGCATTGTTGGTAAATAAGGAATTATTTACCTATATAATGCATTATTTAGCAGATCGTGTTAAATAATGTATTATTATTATTATTATTATTATTATTATTATTATTATTATTATTATTATTATTATTATTATTATTATTATTATTATTATTTATTGTTTCTAAATAATTTTTTGTTTACCTACATAATGCATTATTTAGCTAAATTTGCTAAAAAAAAATATATTGTTTAGAAGATGTTGCTAAATAATGCATGATTTACGTAAACAATTTACGTAAACAATTAATTGTTTATGGACAGCAATTTCATTATTTATGGGACTCGCAGGTTCATGTCGTATATGTGGTAGTGATAAAGAAAATTGTAAAGTAAAACTTTATTTTAGCAATTTTTGCTAAATAATGCATTACATAGGTCCTATCCTATCCTATCATATCCTGTCCCGTAACCCGGAGGTCGTAGGGGCACCACAGATGATCGTTTAACCAGCATACTCCATCTTTCTCCGTCCTCAGCAGCCCTGATGGCTTCGGTCAGTGTCATGTTTATTACATAATTTCTAAATAATACATTATTTGACACCATCTTCAAAATAATGTATTAAATAGATAAATAAGTTTTTTTATTTAGCAACAATGCCTTATTTACATATATATCATGATTTATTTACGTAAACGAGGTATGGTTTAGGGACTGCAATTTTCATTATTTAGGGAAATAAATAAATAATGAATTAAATAAATAATACGTTATTTACGGAGAAAATATATCATTTACAGAAATCGTACATTGTTTGTAAACAAAGGATTATTTAGAAAATATGCTTCTATATAAAGATTGTTTAGCTGAAATTGGTTAAAAAACACCTAAAAATATTGCAAATAAATATATTTTTACCAATATAATTCCATAAGTTTGCCTTGAATACATGCTTGTGTGTGTGGTTTGTGTGTGTGCGTGTGAGGAGTGAGGAGTGTGCGTGTATGTGTGTGCGTGTGTGTGTGTGTGTGTACCTGTGTGTGTGTGCGTGTGTTTGTGTGTGTGTTTTGAGTTTGAGGTTCGAATTCACATCGACCACACGTGCCCGATCGCCGTGAGATTGTCCCAGGAGTTCAGATGCACAGTCATAGATGAGTTCGAGTTGAACCAACTCATAGAGGTGCTCAAGGCGTTGTCGGAACTAACTCAAGCTGTCCTACAGCGCCCACGTTCGCGTGGTTTATCTTGCAGGCTTGCTGCAGAAGGACAACCCAGAGGTGGCGATGGCGGTGAAGACCAGACAGGCCATTCGCACCGTGCTGAACAACCTCAGGGACGAGATCCACACACTTCTGCAAGATGGACTCCTGGAAGAGGCAGAAGGTTTGGAAATCGCTGGGGTAAGGTTTTTTCGTTTATCATTTTCATCGCCAGGGATGACAAGGAGGATGGACACGTTACTGTCGGCACCACATCACCATTAAATACGCTGTCCACTTATAATAATAATAATAATAATAATAATAATAATAATAATAATAATAATAATAATAATAATAATAATAATTTTTATAAAGAGTAATTTCCTCTAACCAGGCTCAACGCGCTCATTCACACACAGTCATGCCAAACTACTAACATTTAAAAAAAAATAAAATAAAATAAAGATCGCAGGTTACAAAATATAAGACAAAAATGTTTTATATATGAAATGTCATGCGAAACAAATTTGTCTTTAGTTTTGATTTGAACGAGATAAGAGTTGGAGCGTTTCTCAAGTTTGCCGGCAGCAAGTTCTATACAAATGGGCTATGTAACTGAAAGGCCGCCCTCCACACCCCTTGAGATTCATCCTGGGTACCTTAAGCAGTTTTTCACGAGAGGACTTTAGAGAACAAGACCGCTAATAGATGGTGAGAGATGCTGACAGATACGATGGTAGTGATGATTCAAAGTGGCGGTTAACAGAAAACGGCAAGTTTGTATTGGATACGAAAGTTTACAGGAAGCCAATTGAGTTCTATGAGCATCGGAGTGACATGACTACGATTTGATCTGAGCATGACGAGCCTCGCAGCGCCGTTTTGCACTTTTTGCAACCGTTTGATCTGCTGTACAGGCAGGCTACTGAGAGCCGAGTTACAGTAGTCAAGACGCGAAGTTATCATTGACGTCACCAACCTGGCGGCCGTGTTATGTGACAAATGGGAAAGGATCGACGCGATTCTCCAGAGTTCAAGAAACGCGGCATGACATACAGCATAGCTCATAGAGTCTGGTCAAGGTGCACGCCTAGGTACTTAACATCGATTTGAAAGCAACGGTATTTCCCCCAATGACTGCGGAATCGCCGTCAATCAAGCTGAGGCGTGAAGCAGAACCAACAGTCATGACATTTGTCTTGTCTGTTTTTAGTTTCAGCTTATTACTGTTCATTCATGAAAGGACACCATCAATGCAGGACTGAACACCTTGTTGAACAGAGAGAAAATCTGTGGGACGGGCACTCTTAGAGATACCAGTATCATCAGCATATTTATGATAGTTGCACTCATGAGCCTCAAGAATTTCAGAGGGGCTGAGCATATAGGGAAAACAATATAAGTCCAAGTACTGACCTTTGAGAAACACCAGACCCAGACTCAAGTGGGCGGGCAGAAGACACAGTGCCTTCGACGATGACAGACTGTTCTCTGTTGCTTAAATATGACATGAGCCATTTAATGGCAGTACCGGTTACTCCAAATGTGATTTGTAGTCTTTCAAGTAGGAATGAATGGTCAAGAGTGTCACATGCAGCACTTAGGTCAAGTAATGCCAAAACAGACACCAGCCTCTGATCAGCCTTAGCAAGCAGGTTGTTAAGAACGGAAAGAACAGCTGTTTCAGTGCTGTATATTTTACAATAAGCAGACTGGCAGATTTCTAGTAGAGTGTTTTGAGAGAGATGCTTTTGAAGTTGCGATAAAACAACCTTTTTCAATATCTTAGAAATAAAAGGCAGATTGGAGACCGGTCGAAAGTTTTTTTAAATTGGTGGGACAACTTCTCGCTTGAACCGATCAGGCACTGATCCTGTGATGAGAGAGTTGTTGACAATTCTAGTGATCAATGGTACAACGTCAGATAGACAATGTTTTACAAGAGAAGTTGGCTTAGGGTCAATAGAATAGCTCTTGTATGAGAGTCAACAATGTTAATGAATTTCTTTTTCAGTTACAGTGACAAACTGCAATAACCTACCCATATATAGATGTAGGGTGCCAAGTGTAGACTAGAGTTTATGTTGGGGATTGTGTCCCGGAGGCCGAGGATGACGATCAGATCATCAGTGGACCGCATGCAGTAACGTTAGAGGTACAGATGTGGTTGTAGGTCAGGCAACGGACGCCAGTCGTTGAAGCAGAGTAGGTAGTACAGTGTAACCTCCGGTATCCGTCTCTCTGGTATACGACTCCCTCCGTTATGTGACCTGAAAATTTCTGACGGATTCACTTCTAATAATAAATGACCTCTAGTATGCGACAACCTCGTTTATGAGACCAGCGACCGTGTCTTAAGCCCTTTATACGACCGTCTTCTTAGACAATTTAAAAGAGATATCAGTTAATTTATTGTCTGTACCTTTCGTTCTTTCTCTCATGTTAGTGCTGTTGACTGCTATTTCCGGTTCGCAAGTAAGGGACATTACTCGCCTACACTGGCTTGTCAAAGTGGCGTCGCGCAATGTCTGAAGACACGACTGTTTTCTATTTTTGAAGTTGTGAATAAAAGACAAAGCTAAAAATGAAACATGTTTTACAGTTTTCTTTGTCAGAGAATACATGCTGGTGAGTGTGAAAATTATGACTACATACCCCTCCGAGCCTGACCCTGCCCCCCCGTCCACCACCCTTTGTTTCAGGTATAAGACCACCTCTATTTTAAGACCGTTTTTTTCTCAGATTTTGGACGGTCGTATACCGGAGGCTCCACTGTACTGGCAGCCTCCATAATTTTAAAAAAAACCTTCCATAGGGTACAACCACGGAATTCTATATTATGGGGATGGGTACAACCTTACAGCATGAAATGAAATACACACACACATCCACACACAAACCGTTCAAATCTCTCCCTATGCTGGTAGGATTTTAATTTTTTATAACTGTGGGGTAGTATATATTTGTTGTGTAATGTATAGCTGATAGAAAGCCGCATGAAGAAGTTACTGACGGCACCACCGAGGGTACCTTTGCCGTCCACAGAGAAGATTCTTCACAACGTGCCATGGATCTCCGACAACGACGACCTCGTCAACTTTATCAAGGTATTGGCACCAGTGGTGGACGTGTCTGTTTAGGCTGATTAGTACTGTACAGCGGATTGAACCATCTGCGACCACTGAAAAAAACAAACAACTTGAGTGAAATCCTATATCGGCCAGCGCCTTGAGCAGCTCTTGAGCTGGAAAAGCGCTATATAAGAGCGATTAAATAAATAAGTATATATCCAATTTACACAAGATTACATAGGTTTAAATAGTCACACACAAACAAACAAAAAAAGCACACAAAAATAGCATTTAATATTCAGATCGAACACATGTTCGATGTATCTTGGGATCCTGTTTCAACTAGGATAGAAGTGGGATTGATTTACCCCTGGCAATGGTAATGGCAGGTGTAGCCCATCCGCTGTTTTGACTGGTGATATTCATAGCCGAAATTCAAATAATGGTAAGATTTATTGTTCTAGACAATATTCGGAGATTCATAAGCGAATGAATTTCAAGTAATTCAAGTAAATACCAGAATTAATCTAGATGTGGTATTAATACATCTCTAAAAATGGACTTTTTCGTGTGTGTGATAGAACCGCGCTATATTGCTGAATTACGAATATGGAGAGATAATCATAAAACAGGACCAACCTACCACCGGCCTCTCCATCATCCTCTCAGGTCTTGTCAAGGTACGACAACCATAAGTAATTTTCTTCAGTTGAAGAAGTTTACTGTATTTGGCGCTGAGCGTCCAGCGTCCGGAGATAACATTTGCACACTTTTCTCTGAAACTAACAGACGGATTTCTTTGGAGCTTGGTATTTAGTTATGAAATAGTGAACCCTACCAGACGGCAAATAATTATGCATGTTGGATGACATCATCATGTTGATATCATAATTTGCTGTGGTTTTTTTTCTGATCCTATTTTCTCCTAAACTACTTCAGGGATTTGGTTCAAGTTTGGTATATACTTAGACTTTAACTGTGCCTCCAAGGCAAAACCAAACTTATGCAAATCAAGTGACGTAATCAGCGTGACGTCATTAAACAATTATTTTAAAAAACCCAACTTCATATGTAATTAGAGTGTATAGATGCCTTGAGCATAAACGAAACAATCGTATATTGAGTGATGGCATCGCATGGCGTCATCATGGTGACTGTCAGAAATTGTTGTTTTTTCAATCCTATTTTCTCCCAAACTAGTGGATGGATTTGGTTCAAATTTGGCATATACTCTTTACCTATGCCTCCGACGTAAAACCACAATTATGCAAAACGAGTGAATCATGATGACGTCACTTTTTGTGTGACTCACGTGCATTGCCAGCAATGTGAGTCTATGTACTCATTACACACAAATCAAAAATCCAGATTTTGTACAAATCTGTGCGAGATAAGTCCTAAATAGTCCAAAAATGATATTTAAAAAAACAAATATCCGTCGGTCCCTCTGTCTGTCCGCCCTACGCCGTCTGTCTGAGCAAAAACTTTTAAAGTGGCTAAGTACTCAGAGCCTATTTCAACTATCACAAGCAAACTTGGAAATTTGGTGTATACCCGTGAGACCTCGAAAATGATCAGTGAATAAATGACTTCACTTCAAGGTTAAGGTCACAGGGTCATCAATTGTTAGTCCAAAAATGACAATTTTTCACAACATTTGAAGTTTTTTTCTAGGTTATTAATATTGAACTTATGATTCTCTGATGCATGATAGGTATGAATGAGACACACATATTTTGCGAATTTTGGTCAAACTCACTCCAAGGTCAAGGTCTCTGGAGCTGCCCAAAGAAGGTTTGTATATGTATTTTTGAAGTGACGTTGGCTGTAAACTATGAGTGGTATAGAGTCCAAACTTGTTGTATTTAGAGATGATAGATTGATCGTTCATACATGTTCCGTTTTTGCTTTGATCTTGAAGGTCAAGGTCATTTTAGGCCTTGCAAAAACATACAAAAATTAGGTCATTATACAGTGAATGGCGGTGTATTTAACCCATATGATCAGTCATGCATGACAGATTATGTGAGGGTCAACATTTTCAGTTTTTCTTGTTCTTATTAATTTTAGTACATTTCTTTATAATTATATGAACTATGAATAAATAATGCCATCTGCTTATGTTCAAAGGTACACCTAAACAACCAACTGCACAGCTTCAGTGTTTGACTCTGATTACAAGTGATTAGTGATAAAACAAATGCTTCTTTTCACAGCTTAGATGTCAGGAGAGTGATACATGTTCAGTCAGAAATATGAAAAACGTTCCACCCCTTGACCCGACTGGGGGCCTAGTCTATGCCACCCCCCAGATATTCGCTACATTTTCAGTTAATTTCAATATTCTCAGAACTCATGCCTGAGGTCAAGGTCATCTCAAGGTCAAGAGCATAGAAAGATCAAAGTCGCAATTACTTTGCATTTTAATGCCACCGTTTCATTTTGTTTTTTTCTGGTCACTCATTTTCAGGTGAAATATTGCGAGTTCCATAAGCAGCATGAGAGTCATATGGGCCTTGCCCCTTCTAGTTTCTGTCTTGTCTTGCGTACCTGCTGCTTTTCTCGATCTATCTCTCTGCAAGCCTTTTGCTAACAGCAGGCGGTCCCGATCATGGTTGTAGGGTATGCGTTTTGTGAGTGTGAAGATTTCGGTCTGAGTAGCGGCTTGAGTAAACTGCACAGCAGACGGCAGCAGTCTATTGTGTTCCCGAACTTCACACCTGCCAACCTGTGCGCTGATACTGCTTGCAGCTGGAGTTGTCTATAACGACGGCAGCCACGCCCGACGCATCGCCCAGGACTGATACTCGCGTGTTGGACTTCCTGTCGTCTGGCAACGTGCTGGGAGAGTTAGGGGTCCTGACTGGAAAACCTCGCAGTGCCACTGTCAAATGCGAGACTGCTGTACAGGTGGATACATGTTTTTTGTAATTAATTTTTGACTCACATGCCTAACAATGCGAGTCTATGTACACCCGCCATTCCCCCCTACCACCACCCCCCCCCTTACTTCCCCCTCCCCTCCCACCACCTCCCCCCCCCAAAATAATTCTTTTTTGTGCATGTGTGCGAGATGAGTCCTAAATAGTGCAAAAATGAAATTACAAATATTTTTTGTTGCCCGTCCGTCCGTCAGTCCACCGTCTGGACGTGCAAACTTGCTAGTGGGTTAATATCTCAGAACCTATTTTAACTATCACAACCCCACTTGGTAAGATGGTGTATACCCACGAGATCTCATAAGTGATCAATGAATGAATGACTTTACTCCAAGGTCAAGGTCACAGGGTCAACAAATGTTAAAGAAAAAATGAAAAATGTTCACAAAATTTCATTTTTTTTCTAATATTAAACTTATGACTCTTTTACGTATGATAGATATCAATGAGAAACACATCCTGTGCACATTTGGTCTGCTTCACTCCAAGGTCAAGGTCACTGGAGCTGTCCAAAGTCAGTTAGTATGAGTACTTTGAATTCGCCTTGACCCTAAATTATGAAAGATATAAAAGTTCAAACTTGTTTTAGTTAGAGATGATAGATTGATCGTTCATATATTTTCATTTTTTTTGCATTGATCTTCAATTGAAGGTCAATGTCATTTTACCGTTCATATATTTTCCTTTTTTTTTTTGGCTTTGATCGTCAATGTCATTTTAGACCTTACAAAAACATAAATAAAATAGGTCGTCGAATGGCCATAGTATGCAACATCATTGGGTTATTTGATCAGACATGCATTAGAGTTCACGGTCATCACAAGATCAAGGTTACTAAAGGTCAAGTTCATCCCAGGGTCACAGGTTTGTTTGTTTTTTTTTGGCATAATACAACTTTTGCTGTACTTTATTTGATAGTACGTGAGTGTATTTGAAGCCAAAGGCCAATGTCATCTCAAGGACAAGAATATAGAAAGATCAACGCCGGTATTACTTTGCATTTTAATGCCTTTCATTTTGTTTTTTCTGGGCACTCATTTTCGTGTTATATATTGTGAGTTCCATAAGGAGCATGCGAGTCATATTGGCTTTGAATTTGCCCTTTTAGTTGTGCTTGCCGTTATTGGTGGTGGTGGTGGTGTTGAGAATAATTTAATGCAAGGCATTTTAGAAAGCGAACTACTGTTTTGTCATCTCTAATGATGATGATGATGATGCAATCATTTCTGCATCAATAACAAAAAAGATTTTAGACATCAGTCGCTTAAAATTCGAGTAAATTCACTTTAACTGGACATACCCCTCATTTACAAAATTAAAACTTTAGAAACCAAAAATCTATAGAGTCAGTATCGGGTGTGGCCACCGTTTGCATCAATGCAGTCTTGGCATCGTTGTCTCATGGACCGTATCAGGTTATGGAGGATGTTTCCTGGGATGGCCAACCACTCTTGCTGGAGAACTTGGGCCAGAACTTCAAGGTTAGCTCCTGGAGGGAGGTTTGCCTTTGTCTGTCGACCCAAGACATCCCACAGATGTTCTATGGGGTTCAACTCGGGTGATCGAGGCGGCCAATCCATCCTTCTGACGTGCTGTTGCTGCAGGAAGTCATTGACGATACGCGCTCGGTGGGGTCTGGCATTTTCGTCCTGCACCTTCCCCAATGGCCCGCAGAGCTGGGAGAACCTTAGGTTGTAGGACGTCATCCCTGTAGCCAATACCGTTTAAGTTGCCATGAATTTGGAGCAGGGGTGTTCTGAAGTTTAATGCGAAGCCACCCCACATCATGACAGATCCACCACCAAAGCGGTCATGCTCGCGCACCGTCGCATCAGCAAAACGCTCCCGTGGACGCCTCCAAACATTCACTCGACGGTCGTTGAAAGACAAGGAGAACCGAGACTCATCTGTAAAGAGCACCCTTGACCAATGTTGCCTAGTCCACACCAAATGACGCCGAGCCCAAGCCAAACGCGCTGCACGGTGAGCTGGGGTGAGCAAAGGCCGTACTGCTGGTCGTCTTGATCGCAGGTTTGCCTCGTGTAGACGGTTGCGAATTGTCTGGTCGCTGACGTTAACATTGCTGGCTGCGTGAAGCTGTCTTCTGATGGTGTTTGCTGTAGCGGACCTCATCCTCAGAGCTGACAGGGTGATGAAATGGTCTTGTCTTGCAGTAGTAACGCGGGGGCGTTCGGACTTTCTTGGTTCTTGGACGCTTCCAGTGTTGTTAAAACGCTCCCGCAGCCTTTGGACAACGGAGTGGGACACTCCCAGCCGCCTGCCAACTTCTCTCACCCCCACCCCTTCCTGAAGCCATGCAATAGCTCTGCCTCTATCCGCATCAGTCAATCGTCGCCTTGGGGGCATGGTTAGAAAAGCAGCAAAAGCGCTGCCATTTATACCCAGAAAAAAGCGCCGATTGTTGAACTGAACTCACAAAATGCAAGCCTTTCGCGTGCAAATCACTTTTTAATGTGGAAATTTTTGCTTTATTAGCAAGACAACAGTAAATTAGGGTCATTTTTTTTGTAAAAATTGGGTTTGTTTTTCAACTCAGTGCAGAAAGTTCACAACTCACACATGTGATTACTTGTCAGAATAAGATTGTCTTGAATGTTACTGTACAGGATAAGTTTTGAAATAGGCAATATATGCGATATTATTGATAGCAGCAAAAAATAATTAAACTAAATGAAATATATTTTGAGTAGTATAGTCCCTTTATAATGAATTGCCGGTATTTATTTTAATACATCTTTTATAGCGCTTTTTTCCCAGCTCAACAGCTGCTCAAGGCGCTGGTCGATACAGGATCTAATTCAAGCCGCCCGAGGCGCCCACTTGCAGCTTTGGGGCGCATTGTCTGACGCCCTGACCACTGAGCACAATCCTGGGGGACCGAGCATTGGAGATGGGACAAGGGACCTAGTGCGTGCTGGGTGTATTTCTGTAGCCGGCATTTACCTGTCTAAGGCGTCAGCGTCAGGATCTTTACTGTCCGTGCGATGGAATGTAAATCGATGGACGGTCAATAAAAATATCCAACTGAATTGTGGTTCATGTGATTCATGAGTCTATTCATTGATCAGGTACTGGAGCTGAGCATTGAAGACATGTGGGACGCCTTCAAAGAGTTCGAGCATCTGGAACCGCCCCTCAAATCTCGTCTGTGGCGACTGTCCGCCAAGCGTGTCGTCACTGGCATCTTCCTTGACCAGCCCACCTTCTTGGTACCACTGGACACAAGTTTTGACACGTCGACCCTCTTTCTGAAACTCTCTCTCTCTCTCTCTCTCTCTCTCTCTCTCTCTCTCTCTCTCTCTCTCTCTCTCTCTCTCTCTCTCTCTGTATCTCTCTCTCTCTCTCTCTCTTTCCTCTCTCTCTGTATCTCTGTATCTCTCTCTTCCTCTCCATCTCTCTGTCTCTTTGTATCTCTCTCTCTCTCTCTCTCTCCCCTCTCTCTCTCTCTCTCTCTCTCTCTCTCTCTCCCTCTCCCTCTCCCTCTCTCTCTCTCTCTCTCTTCCTCTCCCTCTCTCTCTCTCTCTCTCTCTCTCTCTCTCTCTCTCTCTCTCTCTCTCTCTCTCTCTCTCTCTCTCTCTCTCTCCCTTCCTCTCCCTTCCTCTCTCTCTCTGTATCTCTCTCTCAGTGTTTGTCTCTCTCTCACTCTCTCTCTCTTCCTCTCCCTCTTTTTATCTCTCTCTCTCTCTCTCTCTCTCTCTCTCTCTCTCTCTCTCTCTCTCTCTCTCTCTCTCTCACTCTCTCTCTCTTTCTGTCTCTCTTTCTCTGTCTGTCTCTTTATGTCTGTCTGTCTCCATTCATTCCTCATTCCCCTTTATCTCTCTCTCTCTCTCTCTCTCTCTCTCTCTCTCTCTCTCTCTCTCTCTCTCCCTTTTCTCTCTCTCTCTTTTTTCTCTCTCTCTCTCTCTCTCTCTCTCTCTCTCTCTCTCTCTCTCTCTCTCTCTCTCTCTCTCTCTCTCCCTCCCTTTTCTCTCCCTTTTCTCTCTCTCTCTCTCTCTCTCTCTCTCTCTCTCTCTCTCTCTCTCTCTCTCTCTCCTCGAGAGTGACCTCCCCTGCGGGGTACCAGTAGGGCGGCATGATAGTGAGCGGGAGAATAATATTTAATTTTCATCGTTCAAAATGCCATTTGGTCTTCCTGCAGCAGTGGAGGTGTCGCGGAAGGCCTGGTTATCTGCCAACTTTGTGTCAAGCTGGAAACTCGTTAGAGAAGATGACAACAAGGTGTTTGTTTTATGCCTCAAACCACACGACCCGTCAACAACAACAAACATAGTTAATACACAGTCTACAGTGTTGTACAAGAGGAATCCGCCCAGTCAAATACGACGAGACCAAGAACGACCATAGCAGCATTAACAACAAAAAACATGGTCACTGAAAAGAAGGCAGATGAAACGCCCAAGAAATATTCTTTATTTGAAGATTCTGAGGTTCATCACGAAGCCGACTTAGAAATGTCTGAAATCGCCAATGAAAGTAAGCCTACCTACCATGACAGAGCAGACGACAGTTTCAGTTGAAGGCAGTTTTACAGCAAGTAGGCCTACTGTACTTGCCAGTGTCGACATGCCTGTCTTGTCTACCTAGCATGACTTCAAACAAAATATCTACGTCAAGCGACACGGCTGAATCGAGGGATAGCACTGCGTGCACATACTACTGACTACAACCCTGACATTGTTAGAGACAGCGTCGCTACCTTCAAGGACAGCCGCACTCGGAGATTACTGGTAAAAAAAAAGGTAAAGGTAGTCCCATAGCCTTGTGGCCGTAGGGGAGCGTGATGTTGGAGATCACACTTATCTTGGGCCAGCGTAATGAGGGTGATGCCCAACTCTCTCCCTCGCTGCTTTACCTTCCCCACCCTCAAGAGAGTAGGTACTCAATCACAGTTGAGTCAACTGGGGGCGTTGTTATTTGTCGCTTCACGCCTTAGCGGTCACCCATCCAAGTGCTAACCGCACCGGACGGTGCTTCACTTTCGACACAGTAGCGAGTGCTCCAACCACTGCACTATCCGACACCCCCGGAGATTACTGAGGGATGACAAAAGATGAAATAAAACATTCACAACAGTGATTATGGGGAATGATCATCTTACGTTTGAGTCAGGTGATTTTGTGCTGGAATTCGACGTCACAGATGATCGTTTCCTCTTCTTATACTGGTTGGTCGAGGTAGAGGGAAGCCCATCGGCGATCGTGGCTACCTGGAAGCACGTTCTGGTGCAAAGTTGGACCTGGTTAGCCTGCCACCTTGGTTGATCCCACCTCTACCCTGAATGAAAACAATGCTCTACCTTATATCGTGAGGTCGTTGACTGTGTCGTGTGATCCGAGTTTGAAAAAAGATAAAATCTGACTGTACGTCTCGGCTTGCTATGAAAAGTCCATGTAAAGAACGAGGACTATCGTGCTTGTGGGTGGAGTCGGATCGTTTTCGGTTTTTCGATTTCGAGTGCTCGCATCCCTGTTCCCCATCAATCCCATTTGTCTGATGGGCTGTAAACTTAATGACAATAAACATCTACGGTCTCAAAAGACCTCCATCACCCCACCACCCCACCTCTCTCTCTCTCTCTCTCTCTCTCTCTCTCTCTCTCTCTCTCTCTCTCTCCTTCCTGATGATGCCGCTGCAGTGGAGTCTGCTAAGAAGGTTGAGCTGTGTTGCTATGACATCAATGTGTGGATGACGCACAACATGTTGAAGCTGAACGAGGACAAGACTGAGGCCATCATGTGTGGACCTAAGAGCAAAAGAGACTCCGTATCCCTAACCTCCATCAGTGTTGGGCAATCTGTGATCCCCATCTCGTCCACTGCCAGAGACCTCGGCATCATGATCGATGCCAACCTCACAATGCAAGATCACGTTGGTGCTGTGGTTAAGGGGTGCTACTTCCATCTCCGCTGTCTTGGTAAACTGCGAGGTGTTCTCACATAGCCTACAAGGTTTGCTACCACCATTGCCGTCGCCTTGGTGATATCCAGGACAGACTATGCAAACAGTTGTCTGTGGGGCCTTCCTGACCATCAGCTTGACCGTCTCCAACGTGTTCAGAACACGGCCGCCAGGATTGTCACCCGCAGCAAGAAGATCGACCAAATCACTCCGGTTCTTCGACAACTTCACTGGCTGCCAGTCAAGAAGAGAGTCGACCACAAAGTCCTCTCCCTGTGCTACAAGTGTGTCCATGACCCCACCTCTCCCCGGTACCTGAGAGACATTGGCCCTAACCACAAACCCTCAAGTCACCTTCGCTCCTCTTCCCAGTTTATGTTGTCCGTTCCAAGTGTGGATGGTCACAGGAAGAGCCGCTTGGGTCACCGCTCCTTCTCCCACTGTGGCCCGGCGTTGTGGAACGGTATCCCCCAGGACTTGAGAGTCGTAGAGACACTTGACTCTTTGAAGAGGCGTCTGAAGACGTTATCTTTTTTTTTTTTTAAACTCTTTTGAGTGTGTACATAGAGCAGTTGTTTGTTTTTTTAGGAGGGGGGAGGTGGGGTTTGGTGTTTTTTTCGTGTTTTTTTTCACCATTTTTTCCCCCAACACCCTGCGTCCTGAGCATGCTGCCAGCATGGATATGTGCGCCATACAACAACAACATCATCATCATCATCATCATCTCTCTCTCTCTCTCTCTCTTTCTCTCTCTCTCTCTCTCTCTCTCTCTCTCTCTCTCTCTCTGTTTCTGAGATAATGGTGATGACTATAGTATCTTAGGATGATTATTTGACGCTAATGACCATGACAGCTATGACCATGAAAGCTATTCTAAGAACGAGACAGACGACGGCAATGATGATGATGATGACGACGACGATGATGATGATGACGACGATGATGATGATGACGCTGATGACATCGAAGATGACATCGAAGATAAATGATTACTGTACTGATGACAACGAAGACAGTGAAAATTACTATCACGACAAGGGAAGGCGATGACGACGATATTGAAGATTAGAAAGGCGATATTGATGGTACAGGGCATGACCAAGGAGAAGCTTGGAGTTAGACTGGAGAATGGTTATGTGGAAGAGGTGCAATTCACCCCAAGTACATTTGCAATCACCCCGCACACTGGAGAGGTCGTCCTACTCTTTGGTACGTATCCTGGCTACTATATTCTAGGTATTTAATAGGACCCTCTTTGAACACGCCCCATCGACAGATCCTTTTAACATTCACAGTGATTGTTACCCCACTAAAAAATAAAAAAACTTACAGCAAAAACGCTCTCGAAAGCATAGTTTTTTTGGTTCGTTTTTCATGAATACATTCAGTAGTTTATGTGCCTATTAATAGCAAAGGCTAAAGCCAACATTCTGGAGCCAAAAACAGCAGTTACCAAAGCCGGTAAGAGACAGAACCCGTACAAATATTGCTCGTAAGGGTTTTCGTTTTAGGTTGATAAAATGGACCCCACACACCCCAGACACGAAAAGACGCATTCTTCAAGCCGCAAGGTTTACTCAGAAATAGGGTCAAAGGTCACGCGGTTATGTTATCGACGGATTGTCAGAACAGGAGAAAATCACTCCCTGTCAGACCCCAAAATGGAAAATTCCAACTGTAGCGGTTGGTTGGAGAAACGAAAGCCCATTTTGTCATTGTTTAATGTAATAGCAATGCCAGTTTCACAGTAACCCCATTGTGTCATTGTTTAATGTAATAGCAAATGCCAGTTTTACAGTAACCTATTTCGTCATTGTTTAATGTAATAGCAAATGCCAGTTTTACAGTAACCCCATTTCGTCATTGTTTAATGTAATAGCAAATGCCAGTTTTACAGTAACCCCATTTTGTCATTGTTTAATGTAATAGCAAATGCCAATTTCACAGTAACCCCATTTCGTCATTGTTTAATGTAATAGCAATGCCAGTTTTACAGTAACCCCATTTTCGCCGTTGTCACGAGCAAAACAATCATGTTAAGCTACACATCCACCTTCCCTACCTGGCATCTAAAAAGTTGTGTGAATTTAATTTTTTTTACTTTAAAATAAAAAAAATTATTTTTTTATTTTAACAACTTTATTATCCCCAAGGTGAAATTTGGGCACTTTCATTTTCGAAAGTACAGCAGCCCAAGTGAAGCGCTTTACCCAAGGCACATGCTGGGTGTGTTCTTGTCACCGGCACTCACCCGTCTAGGACATGAGCGTCAGGATCTTTAAAGTCCGTTATGAAAGAATGCATGCGACACAGACTAGACCTCGGTTTATACTCTCATCCGAAGGAGGGTCTTTCCCAAGGACAAAAAACAATGCGCCGGGCTGGGCTCGACCTCGGGACCTTCAGATCCGCAAGCCACCGCTCTAACCACTCGGCCACCGCACCTCCCTAACATGACAATGTTATTCCTGTCTTGCCAAAGGAATGTGTCTTGTAGATTGTGGCTTGATAATTTGAATTGCTAGCGGCACGTTGGTCCCAAACTCTTGTAATGACAACAAACCACGCTCCTTCCCCATCCACATACTCTCCCTACCCTCTCCCTCTCCCCCGCTCTTCTCCATCTTCGATCCCCTTCTTCCCCCCTCCCCGTCCCACATGCACACCTCACCACCTGTCCCACATTTCCCTAGGATTACAATAAAAATCTGTAGTGATTGGTTACCTCCCTTGACCATTCAACAACGCCTCATTGTGAACTTTGGGTGGCGCGTTGGTGTAGTGGCTTGTGCGTACGCTAGCAATGTTTCGCGTTAAGAAACGTCGGGATGGGTTAGTACTTGGGTGGGTGATCGTGTTTAGAAGTAGAACTGGACGGTTTTACCGGTACGTAACTGTATTCAGGTTCGGAAACGTGACGGTACGGTATACCGGTGCGGGTGTCCAAGGTCCGGTTTACTGGGAAATCTCGACAACACATAACGCGACAGTGTGCGACATCTTGTCCGCCATGAGAGCGAGTCTAAAGCCCAAACACGTGGATAGGCAGTTGTTCTTGAAGAAGAACCTATAAGAACAGCAGCTTATCCACGTGTTTGAGCATGATACCAGTCGCCAATCCTTCTGAACTCTTAAAGTTCTTAAAGACCTTTCGGCTTTCCCGTTGAATGTTTTTGTTTTATTTTGATTTTGTGGTTTAAAGTTTGCTGATGTTCTAAACAGTGATTTATCATGATTTGTTTTGAAGGCGTTCAAGGTATAATAAAGCTTCAGTTTCTATGGAAATGTGGTTCTTTGAAACTGTTTTGAAATGTACATGTATGACAATCTTTCCTTTGCGTCGGTCAGTACTGTCAATGCCATATCCCATTTGATAGTAACACTTACAATCGCGGTATACCGCCACGAAATACCGATACGACCTAAAAATACCGCGGTAAAACCGGTACGACTATGACCCACGGTACCATGCTTTACTTAGGAAGCAACCACCAAAATACACGAGACAGATTGAAAATAAAGGCACGACACACCCCGGTCCAAACAGCTTTCAATGAGTAGGCTGCCTGGATCTCTTTAGAACAGGCCAAGGTAAAGCAGCGAGGGAGAGGGGGATAGGCATCGCCCTCAGTAAGCTGGCCTACAGTGTTACACTCAGTTTGATGTTGGTGTTTTCCTTTATCAGTATCCGATTCAGCCCCAATGCTGAATTCCTGATAAGGTGTAACTCAGATTCGTTTATCCACGCAACCCGTCCAAACAGCATACAAGTCACAAAGTCGACGTATGAAGTTTTCCACTTTTATTCAGCACACACCAACAACTGCATACAATTCTCAACTCAACTCAACAACTTTCACAGCAACTCTTTCAACAGCAACTCGGCACACGATTAAATAACCTCTCTCTCTTCTCGAACAATTTGGTACACGGTAGAAATGACGCACTGCCACCAATCGAACTAAAGATCGTCATCACTGGCTTACGTCATACACATTTCCTCTACTTCCGGGAACATTCACGACCTTCGATATCCATCGGGAAATTTCTATCGACAGTAATAAACATGCAGATCCCGAAAATTCTCCAACAATATCGACCAACGAAAATTATCGACGTTATACAAAACCTCTCCTAACAACAATGCAAACTCAAATCAAAGGTAAATAAACTCCATTATTGAATACTTTGCAAAACGAAACGATTAGATCTATCGTGCACGTTTCCGACGTACTACCATTCGCGTTTCAACGTAACATAACCCCCCACTCAAGAAGAAATTTACCCAATTTCTTTCAACAACGTTGAAACGTAATGCACAAACAAAGTTCAGAATTAAAACTTATTTCAGTCTGTCTGAACACTGTCAATGTTCACAGCTCATTCACACAGAGTCAATGTTTCTCATCTGCAAGTCCTTTTGGATATTGTCAATGCTCACATTCCATCTACACAGTCAATGTTTTTCATCTTCAAATCTGTCTAGATATTACCGATGTTCTTAGTTCACCAACACAGTCAATGTTCTTCCACCCGCAAGGAAACGACGCCCTCGTCATTTGCGGTCGTCATCGGCCCAGGGTCAAAGACGACGATCACGTGGGCTTTCCTGGAGTCAGTGCATCCTCCGTTGTCTTTTTCTTCCGTCGGATGTCCGACGCAGTCGACGTTGTCAGCTCCCAGAATGCATTCGCTGGGTCTCACGGTCAGGTTGGCTTCTGCGGGACGGTGGAACGGCTCCCTCAAGGTCTGCAGATGCTCCTTCCAGGTCTGGGTGTGGACTTCATGTTCGACTAAAGTCGTAGAGCCTGGGACATCATTGAAGTTATGGGGAAACTCGCCCATAAGGTCCTTGAGCTCCAACTTTTGACCTTCCGTCAAGCTTGATCCTAGCTTAACACCATCGATGCCTTCTTTGCTGTGGAAGTCTCCCAGTTCCAACAGTTCTTCGCTGTCAAAGCTGTCGTCGGTCACAGCTGCTGTGGCTGCGTGCACAGTCTCTGTTGGCCTTTCCACGTACAGCTTAAGGAGGTTGGCGTGGTATATCTTGGAATGCTGGCCGACCTTCACCTTATAGTCGTTGATCCCCACCACGGTCTCCACTTCGTACGGGCCTTTCCACTGCATCAGCAACTTATTGTGATCAGTAGGTAGCAGCACCAGCACTTTGTTGCCAGGTTTAAACTTCCTGCTCACAGCCCTACGATCATAGTAGTGCTTTCCACAGTCCTGGGACTTCTTCAGGTTTTCTCTGGCTATCTCGAGAGTCTGCTCCAGCTTCTCCCGTAGCTCAAACACGTACTGGTAGCTGTTCTTCACCTCTGGGGTGTCTACTTCTTTCGTCCACAGTTCTTTCAGGATGTGCATCGGCCCTCGGATGGTTCTTCCGTACAGCAGCTCGAACGGAGAAAAGCCGGTGGACTCCTGCGGTACTTCTCTGTAGGCGAAAAGTAGGGCGTTGATGTAGTGATGCCATTGTCTGGGCTGCTCGCTGCACAGTTTCTTCAGGGTGGACTTCAGCGTAGCATTGAACTTTTCGACAAGCCCGTTGCACATCGGATGGTAGGGTGTCGTAGTCAAATGCCGGATGCTCAGCAGTCTGTTGACCTCCTTCATGCAGTCAGAGACGAACTGCGTCCCGAGGTCTGTCAGAATTTCTTCAGGCACTCCAAGTTTACTGAACATGTCCACCAGTGCCTCTGCTACAGTCTCAGTGTCAATCTTCTTCAGTGGCACTGCTTCTGGGTACCGAGTCGCATAGTCCACTAAAGTCAGTACCCACCGATGACCTTCTTCACTCGGAGGTCTTATTTCGCCGATTAAGTCTAAGGCCACCCTCTTGAAAGGTCGGTCGATCAGAGGCATCCTCTGCATAGGCACTTTCGGGACCCTTCCTCGAGGTATTGTCTTCTGGCAAATGTCACATGATCGGCAGAAACGGCTGACGTCCGCATGAAGTCCTGGCCAGTAGAATACCGCCTGGATTCTGTCTGACGTCTTCTTGATACCTAGGTGACCTCCCATAATTGAGTCATGCGCTACTTCCATCACCTGGCGCCTTAAGGGTAATGGTACCAGTACTTGACGTAGTGGTTTACCTCCGTTGACCCTCGGGTGCTGGAAGATTCTGTACAGGATCTTGGCCTTCACCTCAAAATAGACCGTACCACTGCCTTTGGTCACGTGGTCTTGGCGGTTCCTGTACTTGTTTAAAGTGCTATCAGCTTCCTGGAGCTGGATCAGCTTATCTCTGTCCACGATGGCAGCTTTGGAGTTGTCGGCGACCTTCAGTGGCGTAGACGTCTTGTCTCTCTTGGCCTGGGCCCTGGTAGTAACAGCACCGACGATCTCTGGTCGGCAGGGCTGAGCCGGAGTAACCACATTGTCCCGTAGCAGCTCTGTAAGGTCTCCATCGGGAAACGGCAATGGATCCTCCTCCACAACTTCGACGTGTTGAGTTGAGGCAGGACTCCACTCTGGATCGGGGTCGTCGGGTCGTCTCGCGCCGTCGATATTCCCGATCATCAAATCATACAGCGGCTTCTTCAGGCAAACCGCTTCGACTTCGCCTATGTAGAAAGGGGTGTTGACATGAATCTTCGCAACTGGCGCTCTCACACATTTGCTGTCGGCCATAAGTGTCCATTTTGAATCGCCAGTGAACTGTTCTTTAGCGATTAGGTCTTCTCTGACGATGACCCCACTGCAGCCAGAGTCTCTTAAAACAGTCACTTCATGATTTCCGACGCGTCCCTTGGAAACAGGCATGTTCTGTACGGTCACAGCTGCGCTGGCGACGACGGGGATGGATTTCCCGTTGGCAAGGAGGAGTTGGCCATCAGTCATGCACTCTTGCACGTCCGCAGGGGTAGCTGTGCGCTCGGTCTCACTCGGAAGAATGACGCTCCCGCCGCACACTTGATGGTCAGATCTACTGGTTTGCCGTTGATTGGAGAACCGCCTCTGCCGGTTGCCCGCCGCTGAATTGTCCGTACTGCTCCGCTGTCCGCTACTTTTGTTTTGAGGACAGTTAGCCGCTCTGTGGTCTGTAGCGTTGCAGGTGAAACAGCCCCTTGAATGCCCTTCCCTGGGAGGAGGCGTGGAGTCTGTCTGTCTCTGGCTCGTCTGGCTTCCCTGGATCTGGTTCACATGGTTTCCAGTCTTCTGAAAATGTTTCGTCGCGCTGGGTGGCCCCAGGGTTTTTCCCATGAGCGATGAGATATCTTTCAGCAGCCTCAGTCACATCTTTAAGCGTCTGCAGCTTTTGTTCTTCTAAGTGGGTCGCTAGGTCCTTGTGACAGGCATTGAGAAATTGTTCCTTCACGATCAGGTCATGGAGACTGTCGTAAGACTTCGTTTCGCCTGATAACTCCACCCACTTGTGTAGATATGACGACAGGCGCTCCACAAACTGCTTTGGCGTCTCGTCTGACTTAGGCCGGCATTCACGGAAGCGTTTACGGTAGCCCTTCTCTGTAAAGTTGTAGCACTGCAACAGGGCCTCTTTCAAGACGTCGTAGTTTTTGGCGTCATCGTTCGACAGTCTGGTGTAAACTTCGAGAGCTTGCCCCGTCAGAAGTGCACTCAGTCGAATTGCCCAGTCTTGAGGTTGCCAGTTAGAGCTTTCGGCGAACCTTTCGAATCTCGCCAGATAGCTGTCGATCTGGTCCTTCCCGTCGACGAAAGCTGGCAATTTAGGAGCCGTATGGTCGTTGGTGACTTGTGGCGCATGCTGATTGTTTTGGATACGCGCCAACTCTAACTGGTACTGACGCTCACCTTCAAGACGCTTCAGCTCGAACTCTCTTTCTTCACGGCGACGCTGCTCTTCTCTCTCTTGACGTTGCTGTTCAATTTCTAAACGCTTCTGTTCTAATTCTCTTTCTTCACGGCGACGCTGCTCTTCTACTTCTAGACGCTTCTGTTCTAGTTCTATTTCTTTTTCTAGACGCTTCTCTTCCAATTCTCTTCCAATTCTCTTTCTCGTATTCTCTCCTGAGACTTGACGTACTCCGTCAGCTGCTTGCTTTTTAGATTCAGTTCAACCCCTTTCTGCCAGAAGTCAGCCATCTTGATGCTTCTGGAAAGTTCTTTTCAAGAAAGTTCTTTTCTAGGAAGTTATTTTCTGGAAGGTTCTTCTACTAGAAAGTTCTTGACTGTAGAGTTCTTTTTTTTTCTGGAAAGTTCTTGACTGTGCTGTACCTTTCTAGACTGTTCTAGAACAGCACGCTTTCTGCAGTAGCGCTGATGCTTGTCACTAGTCGCCTTCATTGACGCAGGCCCCGCTGTCCTCGTCGTATGCAACGCTGCACCACGCTGGTGTTGATGTGCACGCTCCTGTGCTGAAGTAGACGCGACGTCCGCTCGCCGCTCTCTGTAACACTGGCGATGTAGCTCCGAGACTGTCCCTCGACGTAGTCCTGCGGCAGCCACGTAGTCCCGCTCTGTTGTTCGCTCACGAAGCAACTCTTCGGCGACTACACGCCCTTGCAGTCAACCCGAACCTATCGGTGATGTAGTCCCAGTATGTTGGCCCCTCTCGACGCAACTCGTTGGCGGCTACCCTCGATGACTGCCTCTCGTAACGTTGACTCGCTTGTTGTAGCAGTTGAACCCTTGGCTATGGCGTGAATCGCGGCTTGACCCCCAAAATGTTACACTCAGTTTGATGTTGGTGTTTTCCTTTATCAGTATCCGATTCAGCCCCAATGCTGAATTCCTGATAAGGTGTAACTCAGATTCGTTTATCCACGCAACCCGTCCAAACAGCATACAAGTCACAAAGTCGACGTATGAAGTTTTCCACTTTTATTCAGCACACACCAACAACTGCATACAATTCTCAACTCAACTCAACAACTTTCACAGCAACTCTTTCAACAGCAACTCGGCACACGATTAAATAACCTCTCTCTCTTCTCGAACAATTTGGTACACGGTAGAAATGACGCACTGCCACCAATCGAACTAAAGATCGTCATCTTTGGCTTACGTCATACACATTTCCTCTACTTTCGGGAACATTCACGACCTTCGATATCCATCGGGAAATTTCTATCGACAGTAATAAACATGCAGATCCCGAAAATTCTCCAACAATATCGACCAACGAAAATTATCGACGTTATACAAAACCTCTCCTAACAACAATGCAAACTCAAATCAAAGGTAAATAAACTCCATTATTGAATACTTTGCAAAACGAAACGATTAGATCTATCGTGCACGTTTCCGACGTACTACCATTCGCGTTTCAACGTAACATACAGAAAAGGGTCGAAAGGTTACGGGGTCAACTTTATCCCTTTTTGACTCGCATCCATAGCAATGTGAGTCTATGTACTGCCCCCCACCCTCCCCAACCTCTTTTTCCCTCTCCCCCAACAATTGTTTTCCTTATTTTTGCAAATCTGTGCAAGATGAGTCCTAAATAGTCCAAAAATGACATTAATTTTTTTCTTTTGTTGGTCGGCTGTCCGCCCTCTGTGTGCAAAACTTGCAAGTGGATTAATATCTCAGTACCTATTTCAACTATCACAACCAAACTTCATAAGATACCCATGAAGCCTCATAAATGATCAGTGAATGAATGACTGCACTTCTAGGTCAAGGTAACAGAGTAAAAAAATGTTAGTTTAAAAAAAGTACAAATGTTCACAAAATTTAATATTTTTTCTAAGTGATTAATATTATGATTCTTTGTTGCTTCATATATATCAATAAGACACACAAACTATACAAATTTGGTCAACCTCACTCCAAGGTCAATGTCATTGGAACTGTCCAAAGTCGGTTTAGGTACCTTTGAAGTGACCTTTACCCTAAACTATGAGAGAGAGATAGCCCAAACCCAAAGATGATAGATTGATCATTCCTATATGTTCCGTTTTTGTGTTGATCTTGAAGGTCAAGGTCATTTTAGACCTTGCAAAAATATACAAAAATAGGTCATTGTACAGTGTAAGGGCTGTATATTTAATCCATAGTTTGCAACAACATTAGGTTATTTGATCATACGTTCATGAGAGGTCACGTGAAGGGCAAGGTCATCCCAAGGTCAATGCGACTGAAGGTCAAGGTCATCGGGGGGTTTTGGCATTCTACAACTTTTGCTGTAATTTATTTGGCAGTACATGAGTGCATTTGGAGCCGGAAGTTAAGGCATTTCAAGGTCAAGAGCATAGAATGATCAAAGTTGGTATTACTTTGCACTTTAATGGCACCGTTTCATTTAGTTGTTTTTTTTCTGGGTCACTCATTTTCATGTAAAATATTGAAAGTTCCATAAGGAGCATGTGAGTCATATGGACTTTGACCTTCTAGTTAATTGTGAACTTTTTCAGGGGAGGCAATAGATGTGACGACGTTCGAGAAATTTATCGGCCCTTGTTATATCCCGTCGTACGTACGCTATCTGCACTTTGAGGTTCGTCCTGTAGTCACCGATGGTTGTGGTATGGGGCGGGGGTGGGGGAGGGGAGGGATGGAGGGGGGAGGGCGGGGGGAGGAGAGTGGGGAGGTAAGGGAGGGGGAGGGGAGGAGTGAAATGGGATGGTGGTGGTGACGACGACAACGATGTAATGCTGATGTTTTAAGCCTCGGGAAGAAATCGTCAAGTCATGGTTGTTTATTCTTCCTTAAGATATGACGATGAGGAGCATGACAATGGCGACGCTGATGCTGACGACGGCGATGATGATGTTGATAACGATGATGATGACGACGAGGATGATGGTGATGTTGATTATGATGATTGTGATGATCACATCGGCGAAAACGACGATGATGATGACGACGATGATGATGATGTTTCCAGACTCAAGACGATATCCACAAGTCGGCGCTGTTCATACTACCGTCGGACTCGTCTCAGCAAACGCACATGCGGCAGTCGTCGATGGATAGAGGTCCCTCGAACTTTGATCAAGCAAGCAACTTGGGACCACTGTTTACTGGATGTAAATACCAGCACAATTAATGATCATTATTTCATAACCTCATTGCACAAACAAGACGCTCCCAGAGTAGAAACAACTGTCTTGACAGGATGGTTAACGAATTGAGACATATTTTTTAAACCGTAGCGGACACTTTCAAGAGAGTTTCACTCAACGAAAAACCAAAAATGTGTCATTGTGCATTGTCATATTTCTATATGTGATCCACATTATGCATCAACATTGGGTTATTTGATCATTACATGAGCCTTAGAGGCCATGGGAAGGTCAAGGTCATCCTTAGGTGAATGTCATTGCGAGCTCACTGTTCTGGTCCTGATTTGGCTCGGACGAGTCCGCTGGACCTAAAGCAATAATCATGTAATGTAATGTACACTGTAGGTTTTGACGTAATAGAACTTCAGCGGTAGTTTATTGGAGATTACATGAGTGTTCATGTCAAACCGGATCGACGTGAAGGTCCTCGCAAGATCAGAAATCGATAATTGTTTGTGTTTTTTAATGCAAACTTTTGGTTTCAGTTTTATAAAACATAATCCACACTGTCCGATCATTTTCACGCAGCCTGTTGTGACGTCAATCAGTTCACTAAGGGGCTTGTGAGTCACATGGGCTTTGCCCTTTTAATACAAACGATCTTTTTTTTTATTTTTTCAGACTTTTCTGGAAATACTTTAAAATAGTCGGGAATCAGAAAGAGCCAAATGTCGGACGGTCAGTCCATCCATCCGTTGGTCCGTTTGGAAGCCATGTCTCGAGGACTAGGGCACGAAGTTTGACCAACTTCATAGGGACATTATCTAGGTTAGTGGCCTGCCTTTCGTGCCATCATATTTGATCTACCCCAAAGGTCAATGAAACTGGAGTCTGTTTGTTGCTAAATACGTTTTGCTCAAATTCTTTAAAAAAACAAAACAACAACAATAAAACGGCTGCAGCGATTGGGTCGAGTTTTGGTATACAAATACTTCAAATGATGGAACATCCTTTGGTAGCAGCCCGGTGGCCGGTCAGTTCGTCACTCCCAATCTCACTCTTTTTGTTCAAAACACACTTTTGGCCTTACCTCCAAAATAGCTTAACCGAAATTTAAAATGTGTTCTTTGCGGATACTTGAACTATTGTTAGGCACGTTACATCTGTGATGATATTCTGGGGAAGATACGTTTATCTTACTAGGGGGTAAGACTTATTGATAGATGGGCGATGCGCTACCACTATCGATCGTTCTTTTACCAGAAGTCCTAAAGTGGTGTGAGAGACAGATCACGGTACTTTGGTCACATAAAATTTATATTTGTTCTCGGGAATTTTAGTATCATTTGGCTCAACTTGAGAACCGGTGATGACTAATCAAAAGACTAGATTATTATGTCTCAAGAGAAGAAAACTAATAACTACACAACAATACAAATAGAATGACACCAGTCGTATGTATGTAATTTCACTTTTTATATATTCAACACAAACTTTACCATTTCTGCATTAATCGGTAAATTAACAAGTAATATAGTTCCAAGTGCTGGGAAAATGTCTTAACAGGTTTCTTTCGTCATTTGCTACCTGCGGTTACGATTTTCACTGTTCGTAAGTTTCAAAGGTTCTAGTTTCTCGAGGGTATGACTCAGTTTTTGTGGGTGACTTAGCTAAGGTAAGTCGGGTCGCTCTTGAAGCTGTGGGGTTTGGACGTGGTCAGGTAGAATCGTGGTAGTTCTCCTTGGTTCCACGGGAGCGACGGTCAGGCGTTCGTCTCCACAAACGTGATCCCAGGTCCGACCTGTAAAAGTCGGAGCCCTGGCTACAGTATTCTCGTTAGCTATAAGTGTGCGGTCCCCTCTGCAAAGTGTCCATAGCATCAGACACCTGCAGGGTTCCCATATGCACAATTCAATTCGAATCTTAAGGCTAAGGTACATCAAACCACATGCATACTGTCTCAGAAACAATAATCTGTTTCTGTAACTATATATCAAGAACATATTATTTATACATGGCAATCAATATACCATAAACATACACATATCAAAACTATTAGTGTTATCTTACCTGTGGACTCTGGGACTCGTGAAATCGTCTTTTACGTCTCTAGCACCCTCTTGATGAGATGGAGATAGACGAACACTGCAGTTTGTTCCTTTTGGTAGACCCACACAGCTGAGCAGTTCTTTTGCGACTGATCAGTTGAGATTTGGTCCCCAAAGGTATGCAAAAGTCCCTAGTAGTCTTCTGGCCAATCGTCTTTAGCTCTCGTTTTCGTTAATCTCGCATCTACAGAATTATGGTTCTAATTTGAATAGTTCCTCCCCTTCTCTCTTGTCACTGGGCACGCATAATCACTTTTCAAGTGGAGTATCAGGGATAGAGTGAAGAACAGATGCAATAACGATAAGCGGTGTCTGCCCGATACGGGTGACATCATCTTGGTAACTTTTGGCTGGAGTGAGCTACTTAGTGTCTCATGGTGCAGTAAGTTAGTTAATCGAAGACAACGCTATGGTTAGTTTTTGACTAAAGTATGCTATTTAACATTCTTGGTCGCCAAGCCTGTTGATGGTATCGGTAGCTATCGGCGGTGAGACTGTTTCAAGGACGTTAATTTGCCATGTGTGTGCTGCTTGTTAGCTAACTGTTGTATTAATGTCCAGTTTCGTTTCGATGGTATCTCTGTTTCGCTAAGCTAATTTCCTACATGTTTGTCGTCAATATTTCTGCTGTTACATAGGCCCCCCAAAAACTATTCTTACACTTAGGTAAGAATTGGTACTGAAATGGTGGCGCAAATATGTACATGCATTATTTACATAGAGTCCTGGGGAAGAGGTCACTGGGGTACAAAGCTGGGTGCATCCACCCGCAACTGTGAGGGGTTGGAAGCAAGGTTAGGTTTGTCTACAGTGTGCACGGGGTATCTGCTGAGGTAGTCAGCTCCGTGGTTACTCTTTCCGGGTATGTATTCTACATGAAATGAGTAGGGCTGTAGCAAGAGTGACCAACGCATGAGTCTGGCGTTGAGTTTCTGCGATGACGCAAGGAAGGTTAAGGGTTGGTGATCGCACTGCACCTTAAAATGAGCGCCATACAAATACATCTGGAATTTCTGGATGGCCCAGACCAATGCCAAACATTCTTTTTCTACTGTTGCGTAATTGTGTTCCGCTTTGTTTAATTTCCGGCTGGCATAAGCGACTGGCAGGAGAAGTGTAGGGTCATTGGGGTCAGATTGTAGTAGGGTTGCTCCTAAACCTTGATTGCTCGCATCTGTGCGTAGCACGAATGGTTGGGTTGCATCGGGCAACTTCAGGATGGGTTGTGAGGTGAGTCTAGCTTTCAGGGTTTGGAACGCATCTTCGCACTCGGCATTCCATTCTACTTTCTCGGGCGCTTTCTTCTTGGTTAGATCAGACAATGGCGCTGCGATGGAATTGAAGTTGGCAACGAATTTCTGGTAGTAGCCACATAGGCCTAGAAACGATTGCACATCTTTTTTGTTTATCGGGCGCGGTGCCTTGTTCATTTTCGCGATGTTCTTGTCTTCCGGAAGAAGGCTGCCGTGTCTGAGTGTGTGACCGAGAAACTCTATCTCTTCGTATCCTAGCAGGCACTTTGTCGGTCGGGCTGTTAGTCCGGTTTCCCTAAGTCGCTGAAGAACGGTAGAGAGAAGTCTTAAGTGGTTATCCCAGGTGTGGGTCGCGATTCAGATATCATCCATAAAGTGATGGAGTTCTTCTTCTTGAATGGGCGCGAGAAGTTGTTTCATCATGCGTGAGAAAATGCTTGGTGCGTTGTTCAGTCCAAACGGTAAGACATTGAACTCATAGTGGCCATCAGCTGTACTGAAGGCTAGATACGGTCTTAGGTGCTCTGGCACCGGTATCTGATAGTACCCTTTGCTTAGGTCTATTCGCGAAAAGTATTTTGCGTTATGCAATTTCGCGAACAGCTGTGCTGTGTCTGGTAGCGGTTCGGCTTGGAATTCCGTCACGGCATTCAGTCTGCGGTAGTCAATGCATAAGCGATGTTCTCCGCTTGGTTTGCGTAATAGGACTATTCCAGCGCTGTATGGGGAGGTTGAGGGGGAAATTATTCCAGCCTCTAATAGGGTGGCTATCTCCTGCTTGACAGCGGTTTGTTTGGCAAGAGGGATAGGGTACGGTTTTACTCGGACAGGGGTAGTGTCAGTCAAGGTCATTGTCACTTCAACTAACGGTGTCTGTCCAGGTATGTCCGTCAACACTGCTTGGTGTTGTGCAACAATCTCCATTATCTGTCTTTGTCTGTCTGTCGATAGTTTTGGGTTGATAGCTACGTCTCTGTAGGTCTCGCTACTTTTCAGCGGATACTCGATAGCTAAATCCTCTGTTGCTTCGACTTCTTCTGCTATTGACAAAGCCATTAAATGATCTGTGGATGTTGCGTTGTCGCGTAGGTGTTTGCGCTTTTCTGTGAGCGGCAGTGGGCCTACGATGTCTACTGCTACTCTGTGGGATGGGGTACCGGTTACGGGCGTTTCGCCTAGCGTTACTGGGACTCCTATCTCTTGTGGGTCTACCTTCTGGCACTGGGGACAGGAGTGGACAAAGCGCGTAATGTCTCCTGTTATTCCCGGCCAATGATAGTGAGCGGTAATTCTCTGAATTGTTGCACTCACGTTCATGTGTCCGCTAAATGCAATGGCGTGTCCTACCTCTAGTACCTGTGGTCTATGTTTGGCAGGGACAACTAATTGAGAGTGGTCGTGGTCTGTTTGTCTGTACAGTAGTCCGTTTTTCTCAAAGAACTCTCCTTTCTTAGGTGGGTTATGCGCCTGAGGGAGTTTTTTGTAGCATTTAGCTAATGTGGGGTCAGCTAGTTGATCTGTCCTCATCTCGGCTGGGGCCGGATTAGCATGGAGATTATCTGCAGCGTCCTGTCTGGTCTGTGCTCTAGTTTGGACCGATGCAAGCACTTGAGGCGCAATCGGAGTCCCTAAATACACATATTTACACCCTAGTATGATGTCATACAAAGGTGCATCCATTACTGCCGCTTTTACTTTTCCTGACACATATCGGGAGTCTACATGGACTATCGCGATTGGTAAGGTGGAGGCGGGTATGGATCGATCAGGGCCTTGCAAAGTGACGGTCTCGTTGGTGATGTCATCAGCCGCTACAAGAGTTCGACTGACGATTGCATCGTACGATAATCCGGTGTCGTATAGACATGACGCGGTTTTTCCGTTCACTACAACTGTTTCACTGACTGGGGGTCGGGACTTATCTGAAGTCTCCAGTTCAACGGTACTAGTTTGACTTACAGCCACTGTGTGCGTTTGAGTCGCTGTTCTACGGCAATCAACGGTGTTATGGTTAGTTCTTTTGCAGTTAGAACAATATTTCCGGGGGTTTTGACCTTGACCGGGCGGTTTCACCGAGTTTTGGGTTTTCTTGTTATCCGAATTCTGCTGATTCTGATTAGACTGCTGTGTTTGTTGTGGGTGGAGTTTCTGGTTGTTTCCATCTCTGCTGGGTTTATCTGTTACCTTGCGTTTAGCTTCGTTTTCATGCGCGGTGGTGTAACGGTCCGCTAGTTTGATTAGATCAGCTAAGTTCTCGGCACCTTGTTCCGCGGTGAACATCCTAGTTTCTGGCGTCATTGCATCGCGTAACTGTTCGCTAAGGATTAGTTCAGCAAGATCTTCGAATGATTCTTCTAGGTTGGATAAGGCTAACCATTTGCGTAAGTAGGTGTCCAATCGGTCTACAAACTGACTATGGCTCTCACCTTTCTCTTTCCGCGAGTTGCGCAATTTCTTACGGTAGGTTTCGGCGGTCAACTCGAACCATATCAAAAGTGCTTTCTTTAGCGCTGCGTAATCGTTACTTTGTCCTGTGGGCAATTTCGCGTACACGTCATAGGCTGTACCTCTCAATCCTTGAGCTAATTTTATGTTCCATTTGTTATAGTCAAGTTCGAATTCCTGTGCTAAGCGCTCAAACCGATCAAGATATGCATCTATCCTATCAACTTTCTCGTCAAATGGACTTAGAAAAAAATTCATGCCTGGAGTGATGGACGGAGGTTGGGGAGGGTTGTCAGATGAGTTTGACAGTAGGCTAATATTCGGGTCAGTTGCCCGAGCTGCTATCAACTGGTCCCTTTCTTTTTCCCTGGCTTCAATGTCCAACTTTTTTAGACGTTCCGTCATCTCTAGTTCCATGTTTTTTAATTTTTCTGCATGGTCTCTTTCCTCAGCACGGGCTTTTTCTTCTGCCTCTATCTCCAATCTTTTGATTTTTTCTGCAGCCTTCTCGGCACAGATTCTTTCCTCAGCTCTAGCTTTTTCTGCACAGATTCTTTCCTCAGCTCTAGCTTTTTCTGCACCGATTCTTTCCTCTGCTCTGGATTTTTCCAATTTATCCCATTCTGAGGTTACATACGTGATTAAATCTTGCCCTGCAAGACCTAGTGCTATCCCCTCTTCTCTCAATTCTCTCCGGACCTTGATGAAGTCGGCCATGATAGATTTCTAGATTTCCAGAGTCCAAAAGCAAGATAACCTAAATACTATTAGTCAATCTAGATTAACACAAGTACAATCAATATCCCTATGTGAGATGTTACCAGCAATCCACAACAATTTTCAATCAATGCATAAGACACAATTATCTTACATCAATCAATACATACATGTGCATACAACAATCAATACAATCATGCAATTCAAAAATCAAGAAAAAAGTTTTTCCCAATGTAACTGAGTCAACTCTCGGATTTTGTACTAGACCACTGTTACGAATCCTAAGTGAGATAATGTTTTCTATTCGATATTATCTTTAGTTACTCAAGATATAGATACTAAAATTTATTATCCCGGACGAGCCCCCATATGTGATGATATTCTGGGGAAGATACGTTTATCTTACTAGGGGGTAAGACTTATTGATAGATGGGCGATGCGCTACCACTATCGATCGTTCTTTTACCAGAAGTCCTAAAGTGGTGTGAGAGACAGATCACAGTACTTTGGTCACATAAAATTTATATTTGTTCTCGGGAATTTTAGTATCATTTGGCTCAACTTGAGAACCGGTGATGACTAATCAAAAGACTAGATTATTATGTCTCAAGAGAAGAAAACTAATAACTACACAACAATACAAATAGAATGACACCAGTCGTATGTATGTAATTTCACTTTTTATATATTCAACACAAACTTTACCATTTCTGCATTAATCGGTAAATTAACAAGTAATATAGTTCCAAGTGCTGGGAAAATGTCTTAACAGGTTTCTTTCGTCATTTGCTACCTGCGGTTACGATTTTCACTGTTCGTAAGTTTCAAAGGTTCTAGTTTCTCGAGGGTATGACTCAGTTTTTGTGGGTGACTTAGCTAAGGTAAGTCGGGTCGCTCTTGAAGCTGTGGGGTTTGGACGTGGTCAGGTAGAATCGTGGTAGTTCTCCTTGGTTCCACGGGAGCGACGGTTAGGCGTTCGTCTCCACAAACGTGATCCCAGGTCCGACCTGTAAAAGTCGGAGCCCTGGCTACAGTATTCTCGTTAGCTATAAGTGTGCGGTCCCCTCTGCAAAGTGTCCATAGCATCAGACACCTGCAGGGTTCCCATATGCACAATTCAATTCGAATCTTAAGGCTAAGGTACATCAAACCACATGCATACTGTCTCAGAAACAATAATCTGTTTCTGTAACTATATATCAAGAACATATTATTTATACATGGCAATCAATATACCATAAACATACACATATCAAAACTATTAGTGTTATCTTACCTGTGGACTCTGGGACTCGTGAAATCGTCTTTTACGTCTCTAGCACCCTCTTGATGAGATGGAGATAGACGAACACTGCAGTTTGTTCCTTTTGGTAGACCCACACAGCTGAGCAGTTCTTTTGCGACTGATCAGTTGAGATTTGGTCCCCAAAGGTATGCAAAAGTCCCTAGTAGTCTTCTGGCCAATCGTCTTTAGCTCTCGTTTTCGTTAATCTCGCATCTACAGAATTATGGTTCTAATTTGAATAGTTCCTCCCCTTCTCTCTTGTCACTGGGCACGCATAATCACTTTTCAAGTGGAGTATCAGGGATAGAGTGAAGAACAGATGCAATAACGATAAGCGGTGTCTGCCCAATACGGGTGACATCATCTTGGTAACTTTTGGCTGGAGTGAGCTACTTAGTGTCTCATGGTGCAGTAAGTTAGTTAATCGAAGACAACGCTATGGTTAGTTTTTGACTAAAGTATGCTATTTAACATTCTTGGTCGCCAAGCCTGTTGATGGTATCGGTAGCTATCGGCGGTGTGACTGTTTCAAGGACGTTAATTTGCCATGTGTGTGCTGCTTGTTAGCTAACTGTTGTATTAATGTCCAGTTTCGTTTCGATGGTATCTCTGTTTCGCTAAGCTAATTTCCTACATGTTTGTCGTCAATATTTCTGCTGTTACAACATCGTTCTTATTTGTTACATTACATTACATTACATAATTGTTGCTTTAGGTCCAGCGGACTCTTCCGAGCCAAATCAGGACCGGACAACCCCCAATCCGCATAAAAGTTCTGCCGGAACAACCCTAGTGGGAAAACTGAATGCCCTCCACCAGCCAGTCACTTTACAATAAAGACATCCCACGCAGGGGACGGCTGAGGCTTCACCCCAACTTATCGAACCTCCGTTTACAAAAACAAAATAGAATACAAACATCATTATAAATTATCAACAAAACACATACATATAAAATGCCTACATTGCTAAATAATAACATCATAGGAAGCCCTAGTGACCACCTGGCAGAAAGCGTCCAATATTCCCAAGCTGATCCAACAGACCTCATACACAAACAAGGAGTCTTGTCTCGGAAGAGTTTTCAAGAAAAAAGGTAGGAGACTGGTCTAGCGAAGAAGATGATAGTATAGCAGATTGATAGAAAAGAGTAGGAATGAGAAAGAGCAAATGAGAAAGACAGCGACAGTGGGAATTTAAAGCACTAAATTTCCAGAAAGTGGGGATACTATTTATACTGAAACCCCCGCACCCCAACGGGGGAGTTCTTATTTGTTATTTCTCAAAGTTCAGAGTCATTGAGCTTCCTATCCTATGTATCCTGTCCTATCCCGTAACTCCAAAAACTATCATCTGTGGTGCCCCAACGTTTTGGGGGAGTTACGGGACCACAGATGATAGTTTAACCAGCGTACTCCATCTTTCTCTGTCCTCAGCAACCCTCACGGCCTAGCTCAGTGTGAATACAGTCCATTCTCAAATGTTGTCCCCCCACCTCTTTCTCAGTCTCCCTCTTCTTCACCATTTTCTAAACACGTTCGGTGCTGTATTTAAATACTGGCTTGGCGGGTTTGGAATTTATTTTATTTTATTTTACTTTATTTATTTAATTATTTTTATTATTATTATTTTATTTTTTTTTGCAAGCGGATAGATCAGATAGTGGCCTATTATTCGAAGTTTTCGTGTTGCTTCGTTAGGACAAAGCCGAATCACAACACCGACAAGAAAAATGAACACTTTGGAAAATGCTTATTTTGGGGCTCAGTTGTGTGAATGTCTGGAAATACATTTCACTGTTATTCTTTTAAATAATGTATCACATGACGAAACGTGTGCTTTATGTGTGTCAACAGCAATGCAAAACATGTCTGGAATACCACGTCGCAGCTCCATGGCTCCTGGCAGATTCGTATGTCACATTTGCCAATTATGTGTTGATTTATTTACTCGCTAGCGTGCAGGAAAAAAAAGTCCATATTTTCGCTAATCTGTGCGAGATGACTCTTAAAACGTCCAATAATAGTATATATTTAAAACATGTGTGTGTGTGTGGCTAGGTAGAAACGCCTTTACTCTGGCATACATTTGAACCTCTACGTACTTTCTTTTGACGGACCCCGTTATTTTGACGTCAAAACAGTGTTCAGTTAGGGTTAGGGCTGTGTTAGGCTTAGGGTTAGGTTAAGGGTTTGGGTTAGGGTTATAGGGGTTAGCTTCTGCAGCCTTAACTTGGAGTGTAGACTGATGGCCCTGTCTTTCCAAATGGGCTTCAACCTTGTCAGGGCAGCAGTTGTTTGTGCGACCATGGAGAGGACTTCCAGTCGGGACCCATTGTTTCATACAATGGCTTCTAAATATTTGAAGCTATGCACTGTGTTGAGGGATTGGCCTTGGACTTTGATGTCCGTGTTGATGCCATTGGTTTTGTTGGTCATCATTTTGATCTTCTCTGCACTTTTTTGCCATTCCAAAGGCTCTGGAGGCGGTGTCAAATCTCTGTAACAGCTATTCAAGTTCTTGTTCCTCTCCAGCCAATCCATCATTGTCATCCGCAAAACGGAGGTTGGAGATTGCTCTGCATCCTGTGCTGAATTCGCCTTCGTGATCTGCAAGGGCATCTGACAAATATAGGAAAATATTGAAGAGTGTTGAAGAGAGTAGGCATCCTTGATGCACGCCGATTGTTGTTCTAAACCAGTTCCCGATGTCGCTGTTGTGGAGGACAGCACTGGTAACCTTGCCATAGAGGCTTTTAATGACTTCAATAATTTTAGAGCTGATGTTGTACATTCTCATGGTTGCCCACAGAGCTGCATGTCAGACTCGGTCAAACGCTTTCTTGAAGTCTACGAACACATGATATAGATGTTGTTGGTGCTGTAGGTAATTATCGCAGATTATTCTGAGATTGAAAATCTGTTCAGTGGTACTTCATCCTACCCTGAATCCTGCTTGTTCTTCAGCTATGATTTGTTCAGCTTGGGGATTCAACCTGTTGAGTATTATTTTCAGGAGAACCTTGCTGGGATGGCTGATGAGGCTGATAGTGAGGTAATTTTCACACAGAACGTTACCCTTTTTGGGAAGAGTGATGATAAGCGACTGGGTCCATGGTGTAGGCCATTCCCCACTCTGCCAGATCTTGTTGCAGATAATGGTAAGGGCGTCAATTAAGGCCTCTCATCCTGTTTGAAGCTAATCTGCGGGTATTTTGCCCATTCCCGCTGACTTCCCCTTCATCAGTGGTTGCACTGCTGCCTCAACTTCTTCTCGGAGAATTGGGAGGGTTTCTTCTTCTTCTTCTCTGTTCTGGGGACATACTAGAAATGATGGGTTAGTGGTTGTAAAGGTCAGAGCAATACTCTGTCCATCTATCCAAGACTTCTTATGCTTCTGTAAGACATATGCCAGACAAGCTTTGGATCGTGGAGACTTTGGGCTGTTTAACACTTGTCAGCCGCTTCACTGTCTAGTAGGCCTTCTTGCTGTTGCTCTATTTTAGAATGTTCTCTATTTCCTGGCATTGATCTTCTATCCAGTTCTTCTTTGCTGTGCGCATGCCTTTTCGAATGTCATTGTTGATTTTTTGGTAGGCATCAGCTCCCTGTGGGGTGTTCTTTTTCTTTTTCATCTCTCTTCGTTTATCACACAGGTCCAAAAGTTCAGATGCAATCCACGGTTCATCTGAGTTGAAGGTGGTGTTCATGGTGTTGACATCTACTTAATCAGCTCCTAAAATGAGCAATTGTGCAATTTTCCCTCCAATTGGGGCTTGGAATATTTCTGCCACCTCTTGGTCTTGTAATTTGTCCAGGTCGAACTTCAGTCTGTGCAATTTACAGCGTTTACTCTCTTCACGTGGAGACGGAAAGACATTATCATGAGATCGTGGTCACTTCCGATGTCTTTTCCTGGAAATATGCGTGTTCTGCCAATGTTGAGGCTTGATCTGAAGATTTTCATGACCATGATGTAGTCAAACTGGTTCTGATTCTCCCCGCTGGAACTGTGCCAGGTCCATCGTCTGGATTTTTTGGTGGAGACCAAGCGTGTTTGCCGGTATCAGATTTTTGTATGTGGCAAACTCCACAGGAGACTCAGATTTCTGCCAGGCCTTACAAATAAACATTAAAACAATTAATGACATAGTGCAATGGCACTATAATTGACCTATACATAGTATGCATCAACAGTGGGTTATATGATCATACCTGAGTATTAGAGGTCATGTGAAGGCCAAGGTCATCCCAAGGTCAAGTCATCAAATGTCAAGGTCATCCAAATATTCAACGTTTGCTATAGTTTATTTGATAACATTTGGATCCGGAGGTCAAGGTCATCCCAAGGATAAGATCATCGCAAGATCAAAGTCAGTATTTGCTTTTTGATGTCATCGTTTTGTTTCAGTGTAATGTCTTTTCTTGGCGCTCATTTTAATGTAGAATATTGCAAGTTCCTTGAGTTGCCTTGTGGCAAGATATATACGCGTTATAAGTTGTCGTATAATAATAATAATAATAATAATAATAATAATAATAATAATAATAATAATAATAACAACAACACTACTACTACTACTACTACTACTACTACTACTACTACTACTACTACTACTACTACTACTACTACTACTACTGCTACTACTACTACTACTACTTATTATTATTATTATTATTATTATTATTATTATTATTATTATTATTATTATTATTACTGTTGTTGTTGTTGTTCCATATAGGGGCATCTGAGTCATAGGGGCATTGCCTATCTGGTTTATTTATTTAGAATGAGTATTTATATAGCTCAGACCCATCAGGCGGGCTCTAGATGCACTGCCAGGTGAGGCGCACTACCCCAACCAGCCGCCAATCAATGAATCAGTCAACCAACCAAACAGCTATTTCAGCCGAATTTAGTGTGAAGTTACTTCCTCTTCTTTCTGCTCATCCTGACAGTGGACCAATAAACAAGGACGAAAGGAGATGACAAGCATGCCTTTCCAGACACGCCCATCCCTAGCTGAAAATTCGAATTTACGCAAGTGTTACGTTTAATGGAGACGTTGTGATTGGGCTTTATCCAAAGGCTTAGGCCTGACGACGAACGGTTTGATTGCAATCACAATGCCTGTGAATGTTTGCGAGTCATGATTTGAATGGGAGGATTGACGCTGCGAGCCGTCTGTAGTCAGAGTCACACTAAAACATTTGATTTTGGTACATATGCGCACAGTCACTGCGCATAAACAAAAGCACAAGAGTTGTTACCCTTGCTGCGCCGAAAATCAAATTGTGTGAAAAGCAGCGACGAAATTTGTGTGCATTAACGGTAGCTTTTTATTTGCTAAGTTCAGAGAAAAAGACGATATCCCATAAACTTTAATGTCACTGTATCATCTCTATTACTTCACAGGTATTTTTTTGCACGCAACGTTCCTAGAGGGCCGGTCTTAGAATTATTAGCCATTTTCGCAAGATCACGTGATCAAAGTAGCGCGTTTCATTGGTTTCCATGCTGAATGACTCGCAATCAGTTCGTCGAAATTAGGGCATGTTCTAAACGTGGAAAATCATCGCAAAAATCACACTGTAAACTGATTTGACTGACTCTGTGAAAGTCTCACCAAATCAGTGACTCAAGTCATGATTTCCACTGTGAAAGTCTCACCAAATCAGTGACTCAAGTCATGATTTTCACTGTCATAGTCTCATGAAATTAGTGACTCAAGTTGTGATTTTCAATATGATTGCAGTCAGACCTCGGCTTACAGAAGCACAATGAAATAATAGAAAGACGGGCCAATTTCTTAAGTCTCTGCAAGCAAAGGACCGATCTAAATCGATTGAGCCAACTGTGAGATAAAAGGCAACACGTTTTTAATTCCTAACTGACATTAGCAACATTGACCTTTGAGAAAGAGCAAAGGTCAAGGACACAAAAGGCTGAGAGGCGGTTAATGTATTTGCACAGTTTAAAAAAAAGTTTTTTTTAATCGGTCCAGGCATTCTTGAGATAAGACAAAAATGTGTTTTAAACAAAAGAGTTAAACTCAGATTGACGGACCGACCAATTGCACGACCACTATATGATTGGCCATGAGTTAAAGTATCCATATCCAAAATTCAACTAAATCGGCTCAGCATTTTCTCAAGTTAGGTAAAAATCCATTTAACGGGTTCTGAGGTATGGCGTGCAACAGACCCCAACCGGCCGATAGACCGACATGCTGACAATGCTACTACTACTAATAATACTGGATGCTGTACACGCCTTATTCCTAAATCAGACCCAAAGCAGGGTGATCTGTAGCCATTACATACTCTCACATGGTAAAACACTCCTACTACACGACAAACACACATTCATCACTCAAACATGTGGTGTAAAAGGCCAGTCGCTATCAGAAGTTGGAAAGGAAATCGAATTTTATTTTGAAATTTTAGACAAGACTGCATTCAATACATCTATTGAAGAGAGGGGGGAAACCGAATTACCCGGAGAAAACCCTCAGTCACCTGAAAGTCCCGTCACATGCGGGTTTCGAACTCGCGACATTCGGCATCGGAAACCAGCTCACTGTCAACTGAACTACGAGGCCACCGACGTGGGCCTGTTGTGATTCCTTGCTGTCTCAAAGTTTGGATCTAGAAATACAAAAACTAAAGGCGCTAGCGGCAGTACTGTTTTAATGTAGCCTACCTGAGGCTGATAGCTCGGCGATAGTGACTGTGTTGCTCGTTTTCATGTTAAAGGGAGGTGGCGGCTTCGCTACCAGAGCGGCTTCCATCGTCAACGCGCAGCTGCTAATGAAGAGGTAAGCAATGATGTATTGTAACCTTGCCCTGTTAATCGCTGTAGATTATATTTGTTGATAATAAGTTGTTGTTTTCGTTTGCATTAATAAGACACTTCCGTTAGAGCGGCCATGGCTGCGACTCAGAAAAGCCAGAGTAAAAGCTCTAAACGAATCTAGTCGTTTGCTTGTTTTATTTGTGAGACCGAGTGCCTTACAGTCGTAACCGTGCCTGATGATGATGATGATGATGATGATGATGATGATGATGTCCACTTGTATGGCGCACATCTCCATGCTGGCAGCATGCTCAGGGCGCAGGAGGTTGGGGAAAAAGGGTGAGAAAAAAAAAGAAAAAAAAAAGAAAAAAAAAGAAGAACTTCTCTATGTATACACTCAAAAATAGTCAAAAAAGATACGTCTTCAGACGCCTCTTGAAACAGTCCAGTGTCTCTACGACTCTCAAGTCCTGGGGGAGAGTGTTCCACAATGCTGGGCCACAGTGGGAGAAGGAACGATGACCCAAGCGCCTCTTCCTGTGACCATCCACACTTGGAACGGACAACATAAACTGGGAAGAGGAGCGAAGGCGCCTTGAGGGTTTGTGGGTAGGGACAATGTCTCTCAAGTACCGGGGAGAGGTGGGGTCATGGACACACTTGTAGCACAAGTAGAGGACTTTGTGGTCAATTCTCTTCTTGACTGGTAGCCAATGAAGTTGTCGGAGAACCGGAGTGATATGGTCGGTCTTCTTGCTGCGGGTGACAATCCTGGCGGCCGTGTTCTGAACACGTTGGAGACGATCCAGCTGATGGTCAGGAAGACCCCACAGACAAGTGTTTGCATAGTCTAACCTGGATATCACCAAGGTGACGGCAATGGTGATAGCAGCCTTGTTTGTGAGAACACCTCGCAGTTTACCAAGAGAGCGGAGATGGAAGTAGCACCCCTTAACCACAGCACCAACGTGATCCTCCATTGTGAGGTTGGCATCGATCATGAAAAACGAGAATGAACAGCGCTTGGTGGTGAGATAAGTGGGCCGTTAAAAATAATAATTTTGATGTAGAATTTAGAATTCAGAATTTGTTGTGCCAAGTGACAACAGCTACCATTGCGCATGAAAACGGCCCGGATGTTTGTAATCATTTGCACACTAGCATTCACTTCGACATTCACATTCGCTAAATATAGGCTTCAACTATTATTATATCTTGCTTCATTTTATTACTCTCACAGCATGAAACATGAAATGACTTTATCCTAAATTGTTGAGCCGTGGAATGGACTACCACAATCACTGCGAGAGTTTCTGTCCACACAGTTCAGTTAATCATCAAGTTGCCCATATTTCATATCCAAGAAAACAAAAGTTTACTGTGTTTCCATTATGCCAGTGTGAATGTTGTGTGTGTTTTGTGTGCGTGGTTGTGGATTCCTATTTTCATGAGCCTGTTGGTTTCAACGTTATATCTCGATCAGCTTTGTAAAATAGTGCCCTGTCGAAAATTCTGAATAATTTGTCAAAGTGTGCAGCGTAGCTTCTGTGCATAAGAGACCCAAGAATTTTTCCTTTTTGTGAAATAATAAAGAATCTTTGACTTGGCTTAACTTTGACTTGAGAGCGGCGCGCTGTAAGACAGGTGCCCGTTGTGCAGGGAGTCTGGAGAGAAAGAACAGTATTCAGGATCCGGTACTCGAATGCAAAAGTCCAACATCATGCGGTGCAACAGCCCTGCGCTGGGGGACCTGCCCGGAGCGCACCGCCGGGGTACCATCATACAGGAAGAGTCTGGGGAGGTCGCCATGCCACGCCGACGTAGTGTCTCTGGCGTAGAGGTCAGAGTCAACAATTATAGTTTTTGACTCGCATGCATAGCAATGTGAGTCTATGTACTCGCCAAACAAACAAACAAAAATAATAATAATAAAAATAAATAAATAAATCAAATAATCTAGATTGTTGCAAATCTTAGCGAGATGACTAGTCCTAAATAATCAAAAAAATGACATAAACAAATTTGTCCGTCTGTCAGTCCGCGTTCGCTGTCTGTCTGTGCACAACTTGCAAGTGGACAAAACTTAATTCAACTATCACAACCACACTTGTTAAGATGATTCCTTGAAGCATGATAGATATCAATGAGACACACATACTGTACAAATTTGGTCAACCTCACTCCAAGGTCAAGGTTACTGGAGCTGTCCAAAGCAGGTTAGTATAGGTACTTTGAAACGACCTTGACCTTAAACTGTGAGAGATATAAAGTCCAAACTTGTATTTAGAGATGATAGATTGATATGTGTTCCGTATTTGCGTTGATCTTGAACGTTAAGGTCAATTTAGGCCTTGCAAAAGCTTACAAAAAATTAGATCATCGTACAGTGAAATGGAAGTGAAACAACAACATTGGGTTATTTGATCATACGTGCAATAAAGGTCACGTGAAGGTCAAGGTCATCCCAACGTCACCGCGTTTTTGGCATAATTCAACTTTTGCTGTATTTTGATAGTACATGAATGTATTTGGAGCCGGAGGTCAAGGTCGTCTCAAGGTCAAGAACATGGAAAGTGCAGTCGATATTACTTTGCAGTTTAATGCCAAAGTTTAATTTAGTTTTTTCTGGACACTAATTTTCATGTAAAATATTGCGATTTCCATATGGAGCATGTGAATCATGTGGGTCTTTTGCCTTCTAGTTTCTAGGATATTAATATTGAACTTATAATTCTTTGACGCATGATAGATACATACTGAGACACACATACTATAGAAATTTGGCCAACCTCCAAGGTCAAGGTCACTGGAACTCTCCAAAGTCGGTTAGTATATTTGCTTTGAAGTGACCTTGACCCTAAACTATGAGAGATATAAATCCAAACTTGTTGTATTTAGAGATGGTAGATTATCTTTCTTTTTTTCTGTTTTTGCATTGATCGTGAAGGTCAAGGTTATTTTAGGCTTTGCAAAAAACTACTGGCTGTTTATTTAATCCATCATATGCAACAACATTGGGTTGTTTGATCAGATATACATGAGAGATCACGTAGAGGTCAAGGTCATCCTAAGGTCAAGGTCACTGAAGGTCAAGACCATCCTAATGTCACCGTTGGTTTGGCATACAACTTTTGCTGTAGTTTATTTGACAGTATATGAGTGTATTTGGAGCCGGAGGTCAAGGTCATTTTAAGGACAAAAGCATAGAAAGATCGAAGTCGGTATTAGCCTACTTTGCATTTTAATGCCGCTGTTTGCTTTTTGTTTTTTTCTGGGCACTCATTTTGATGTAAAATATTGCGAGTCCCATAAGTAGCATGTGAGTCATATGGGGTTTGCATCTCCTAGGGTATTGCTTGTTTCGGTGCATGTGTGTATTTGTTCGATATTGCATACTACGTGTGTGTGTGTGTATGGGTGTGAGTGTGTGTGTTCACGCGTGCATGCGATCAGGCGCCTGCGTAGCTGCGTTCGGGTTCCCTGCTTGTTAAAATAAGATAAAGAAGTCAGGACGTGCTGCTGTTGATCGTCCCCTATACGCTTATGTGTCCGGGGACGTTAATCTATATAACTAACTAACTAACTAACTAACTAGCTGTTGATCGTGGCTATGATGAAAGACGTGCATCTGGTCTGTCGGTGCTTTAGTTCTTGGGTAATGACGGCTTGTTGATGCGGTTGCATAGCTGGTGGCGAAAGAGGAAAAAGAAGGGGATGTGAGCGAGGGCAGCGGAACAGGCTACTACTCGGAGCCTCCAGACTCCCACCCCCATGCTGCTCCTCAGCCCGCCAGCGTGGCCACCATAGGCATTGCCCACGTCCCCCCGGCCAACGTGCACCAGGTGACCAGAAAGCTCCGCGCACCTGTGGGATGGCTGGACTATGGCTTGGGCTCGATGCACGATTACAGTATGCACGACACCTCATATGGTCAACGGGAAACTTCTGGGTGAGTCAACCGGTGTTTTGGTATGTGTGTACACGTAATGGACTATTGTAGGAATGTTGGAACGATGATGATAAGGATGGTGATGATGATAATGATGACAGTGTTGCTGCTGCTGCTGCTGACGACAATGCTGTTAATGATGATGATGTCACCGAATTGAATTTGGAAATGTGGTCCCGCCTCAAGAGGCCAGGTGTATGTGGATTGAGGTAGGCCTAAACACGTCTTTCGCAGACCTAAATGTACTAAACCCACAATTGGCTTTCTGCGCAAGCGATGTTTCTCTAAGACTGTCGTCAGCTAGTTTTCTTCGCCGCGCTTTCGGTTCAACTATGACCAAGTGACGTATACATAATAATGCCAGCAGTCAGCTGTGCTGGGCCAACTATAAGCGTACAGGAAAGCCAAAGGACAAAACTTCGAGGCGAGAGAAAGATCAGGCTGAGGTGATTATCCAGTATTCTACATCTGCGCTTCCTTTGTGTGCAGATTTCACTTGTGCGGCAGTCGTTATGGTCAGGCGATGACCCGCCAGGTGTCCACGCAAAGGGTCGTGCCGTCACAGACCAACGGGTTAAGACGCGTATCGCATGTTGACAGACCCGAGCACATGCGGGTAAGTACTGGTTATAAGAAAAGCCCGGGCGTCCATTTTTTCTGTGTGGTGCTGCAGCCGTCGCTCATCCGAATCAAAAACCTTGGAACAACAGTAGTGTACCAGCAAGCTCTTGGCACCACATTGTCAAGACACATTTATCTAGGAACGACAATCAGCACAAGTTCAGGTGCCCATGCAAATTCATGACCATTTTGTAAAGAGATCAAACCGCATACACACAAAAACTAACGCAACTGCTGGTGATGATGCTGTAATGTGGATAAAAGTAGTGTACAACCAAAATACTTGTTATACCTCCAGCGCTGAGAACAGCTGCAACTTTACTTGAAGCGTTGTCCGCCATCACTAGTCTGTGTAAATCGCTTACTTGCCGGCCCCCAGGCAATATTGAAGGCGCACGCGGCAGTGCCACTAGATCTAATATGACCACGTGTTTACTTGAGCCACTAATCGTCAGACGCGGGTAGTATAGCGGGTGAATAAATGGCGTGTTCTGTCCTACCATCTTTGATATGATGATGATAATCATTATTGTCAGGGTGGCGACGTGGTGATCGTCCTTAACGCTGATGCAATAGGACGTTAAGCTTCGTTGTTCCTCCTCCCTCTTACAGTTGCCTCAGTCGTCCTACCCAGGTCAGCCCCTCTCGAAGAACAAATTCAGCGAGTTTCGTCATGGCAGGCAGTCCGTGAGCAGTTACGTCAGTGCTGACTACACGCCGCAACAGTCCGGACCCACCAGCAGGAAACCCACGCCCGAGAACTCGGCAGAGAAAATGAGGCTCAAACCGTTTAAAGGATTCACCCCGGGAGCCATGCCACCTAGGTTCTCACCTCCGTGGAGTAAGACGGAGAGGCGTGAGTTTCACTTGGCTTGTGTGTGCGACTATTTGCGTGTGTGTCTCGCTTGTTCATGGTGATGTCAGAAATGTGCTGGAAATAGAAAGTGATGATGCGAGTTTGTGTCAGTGTCGTCGGAGTACTGTGTGGTAGCCAACGCGATTTCTTTGCATGGTATCAAAGAGAGTGGTAGAACGTCCAAAGGGAAGAGGGTAAGCCCGAACACTGAGCCCTGGGCTACAGGCAAAAAAAACCGCGGGTAAGATTGGGAACAGCCTTGGACCAGAGACGTCGAGCTTTATCCTCTGACAGGCCGGCTGATTGACGTGAACTGAGAACTTTCGTGTCCAGCGAATCAAACGGGTCTGATAGGTTTTACATTACAGAATGCCGTTGAGGAATGACAACGACGATGAGGAGGAGGGGAATGAAGATGACGACGGTGGGGGCCGCAGGCCTCCCCTCCATGACAATATCATTGATGATGGCGACTACGATGATGATGATGTGTACGCGTGCGTGTGTTTGAGACAGGGCACAGAATGAAGAGAGTTAGTTTGTACGAGCATGAGGACGAAGGAGGCAGCCACTGTGCAACACCAACAGTATCAGCAGTGTGCACACCCCCATGCCTCACCCTGAGTTATACATCGACACATCACACACCACCGCTCCCCTCGTCAGGACACACACCCCCACTTCGCGACTACACGGACAAATTGCGGACTCCTCCGGACCACCACCATCACCACCGACACAGACAGCACAGGTGACGTAACCATTGTGTTTTGCACAACATTTTTGTCTCCCTTGTTTAACTCTCCAGCAGTCACTGTCTAAGCAAAAACCGTGTTCAAAACTACCAAAGCACACCAGCTCAATGTCTATCTGAGCAGCACTGTTTAGTGCCTCCACATTTTGCTTGCTGCAGGCTATTTATAGCTTGCCTGCACCCTCCCTTCCAGTAAAAGGAAAAAAAAGGAAGCATCGGCGAAGCTATTTATAGCTAGCCTGGCTGCAAATTTGTTTTTTCCAACCTAGTTCCAGTCATTCGCCCAAAAAGACAATCACCGAAGTCGAACGAAGCTCTCCGATGTGTTACGAAATGATGCTTGCATGACTATGACTAGTTGACATTAAAAATGATCGCTGTTGCTTCTTATTCTGTTCGATTTACACAGATTAGCATTTCGCAACGGTATACTTTGTTAATATGAGCATAATTATTATCAACCATATTTAATAGTTGCGTTTCTTGATTTGCATTTTGTTAGTTCTCAGCAGTAGGCTAATAATAGCATTCCCCATTTCCTGCCTAGAACCAAGTAGACACTGCTATACAGTATACATAGGCTTAATCTACATTATATAGTATAAGTCAGTCTCCGCGCAGTGAAGAAGCTCACTAGCTGAATATAATTATTAGACCTGTATTGTTTGTTTTATACGTAAATAAATGTATAAACTATATCTATTCTAATTAATAATAATTAGGCCTATACTTTATAATATTCGAATCTTTAAATTTCCGGAGAAAAACGATTAGGCTAAGCGAATTTTTTTTTATAACTCGAGATCAGAGTTAAATTAATAGCTAATTAGTTATTCATTGCTTGCAGGGTCCAGCGGACTGCAAAGAGCCGAATCAGGACCACAAAATCAAGACCACAACTTTGCTAGTAGTAGTAGTAGTAGTATAGTTATTTAGTTAAATCTTTAATTTATTTATTTGTTTTGTTTGTTATTATTATTATTATTATTATTTTTATTATTATTATTATTATTATTATTATTATTATTATTATTATTATTATTATTATTATTATTATTATTATTATTATTATTATTATTATTTGTTTGTTATTATTATTATTATTATTAATATTATTATTATTATTATTATTATTCCTACTTTTAAAAAAAAGAAAGAATATTGTGCTGCTATGCGTGTTCAATGGTGTAAATATGGTCAGTGACGTTTTGTTTGTTTTTGCTGAAGTTGGGTGTAACCCAAAATATTCAGGTGGTGTTACTGGTTATTTTTTCTTATAGATTTACCAAAGTTTTCAGATGATTTATGGAAATTTCCGCCTGCCACGTAACATTTTTTTTAATACCTGTTTCTCATTAAAATACATATAATTGAAATACATATAACAAATTTATTGTATCAGTTAAAAAGAATAATATTAGTTAAATAAATAATTGCTTTGGTGCTTGCAATAAAAATGTCACTGTTTTTTGAGACCATTATAAACTTGCTTTGCCTTGTTGTGCTGAAGGGACATCAACATATCCATAGCGCTTTGAAGTTTTATCATGGTTTTATTGTTGATATAGATGTGAAATCGTTGTATGTGTGCATTATGTGTTATGTATTACTCTTTATTACTAATTGTGTCAGTATATTAATCATCATAAAATAATAATAATACTAACAGTACTGCTTCAAAATGCGAATCTCGACTTGACTTACAGCTTGAAGCTGTGCAGATCGAAACAGAATTAGATCTAAAAGCAACAGCGGCTATTTTTAGCTCTGAAGTCTTTTCTTTTGTCTTTGTAAACTCGTGGGCCTCCTACATACGTACGTAGTATAGTATGTAATTGAGGCCTATGAAAGACGAGACTTCCCAGCCTGTGGTTTCATGTAGTCCTGCCCAGCATTCGTTCGTAAAACATCGGATAGCTTCGCCTTTTTCGGCGAATGACTGGAACTAGGTTGGAAAAAACAAGTTCACAGCCTGCCTGGCTGACCTAACCTCAAAACTAAAAAGCTTTGGTTGAGTCGCTGTGAAGGCTGCAACCATAGATTTTAGAAATATTTGTGAACAAGAATTATCTTTCAAAAAGGTTCAGTTCTCATTTCAGTTGCCAACCAGCCAAATTGTGGAAATTATTTTGTGCGCGCACAAAGTTTTTTTTTTTTTCCTGAGGACTTCATGTAGGCATCTTCTTATGCTTTGGAAAATCAGTCACTTGATTTTCAGGAAGCGTTGCTGCTACACTGACAAGCTGGGAACACAGCGAACTCTGTATCTATGGCACAAATCCACAAGTGAAAACCATGGGCTGCAGAGAAACGGAGATAGATCTGTCCTATCATTACAAACCATGGGCAGCAGAGAAACGGGGATAGATCTGTCCTATCATTACAAACCATAGACAGCAGAGAAACGGAGATCGATCTGTCCTATCATTACAAACCATGGGCAGCAGAGAAACGGGGATAGATCTGTCCTATCATTACAAACCATGGGCAGCAGAGAAACGGGGATCGATCTGTCCTATCATTACAAACCATGGGCAGCAGAGAAACGGGGATAGATCTGTCCTATCATTACAAACCATAGACAGCAGAGAAACGGGGATAGATCTGTCCTATCATTACAAACCATGGGCAGCAGAGAAGCAAGGATAGATCTGTCCTATCATTACAAACCATGGGCAGCAGAGAAAGGGAGATAGATCTGTCCTATCATTGCACACCATGGCCAGCAGAGAAACGGGGATAGATCTGTTCTATCATTGCAAACCATAGACAGCAGAGAAGCGGGGATAGATCTGTCCTATAATTACAAACCATGGGCAGCAGAGAAGCGGGGATAGATCTGTCCTATCATTGCAAACCATGGGCAGCAGAGAAGCGGGGATAGATCTGTCCTGCCATTCCCTCATTGTACAGAGGTTAGCAGTCTGCTAAGGATTATATCCAGGATACTATCAATCAACTCTAGGACCTTGTCTTTAGGCGAGAGACACACCTACTTCTAGTGTTCTATACAAGCGTTTTGTAGCCCCTGCTTTACACAGGATCCTAAAGTCTCCTCTCTTTATTCTTGCTCAATCAAAACTCCCAACTGTGTAGGATTTGTATCATAAGACGTATATTGTTGTTATTTGTCCTATTCTATCCCGTAACTTGAAGGTCGTTGGGCACCACAGATTTAACCAGCGTACTCCGTCCTCAGCAACCCTCATGGCTTCGCTCAGTGTCAAGCCAGCCCAATCTCGAATGTTGTCCTTCCACCTTTTTTGATGTCTCCCTCTTCTTCTGTCTCCTTGCACCGAGCCTTGCAGGATGGTCTTTGCAAGGCCTGATGCTCTGGTAACGTGGCCCTACCATCGTAGTTTTCGTTTCTTCACCACTGTGAGCAGGTCATCGTGTTGTCCGATGGCTTGTGTGATGGTCTGTCGGACCTTGTTGGTAATGTGCTGAGTACAGGAAATGCCCAGAAGTCTTATGTAGCACCTCATCTCCGTGTTTTGTATTCTTCGTTGTAGATTTGCTGTGAGGGTCCATGTTTCGCAAGCATATAGGGAAATGGAGATGACAATGGAGGGCAGCAGCCTTACCTTGGAATTTAGACTCAAAACATCAGATACTGTACACTCCTGCTTCCACTATTTTTTTTAATTATTCACTACTCTCCCAATTTTCTCCCCTCACAGGGCTTCATCAAGAGTCTCATCAGGTTCACAACCAACACTGAACTCTTGGGTGGTTTGAACACTTGCACCTCGCAACAGTTCAGTGGGATGGACGGTGCCAGCAGAAGTTATTGCAAACTTATATATATATATTCTACTATGTTATGTGTTTGGAAGAGGTAAAGCCCCATTTTAAGTACAAATCATATTTTGTGTGTGTATGTGTTTGTGTTTGTATGTGTGCGTGTATTGATGGAGTTATGGGGTGCTAAACTTGCCTTTTATGCACAAAATGGGGCTTTTATCTAGCGCACCACTTTTTTTCAACAACCCACTTTTTTCTAAGTACATGGAAGTGCTCTTTTAGTACTTGGGAGTGCTCTTGTAGTGCACAAGACTGTTTTAAGTACATGGAAGTGCTCTATCCGGGACAGGCTGTTTTGTAGACAAATTAGAAGTAAAAGGGTAGGATAAGGGTTAGCATTAGGAGACGATAACGATTAACTTTTTTATGAAATTACCAATTTTTTTAATCTAATTCTTTCCTTTTTAGATGATTTTTGCGCTCATTCCGTTAGAAAACGTTTTCTGATGACTACATTTCGTCCCAAACCCAAATTTGCCATGAATAAAGACTTATGTGTGTGCGTGCGTATGTGTGTGTGTGTGGGTGGGGCTCGTTTTGTTGGTGAAATCCTGTTGCCTTCCCAGCAATGTCTCACTTATAAATTTGTTACCCACAGGAACTTAAGAGGAGAAGACGACAGCCACAAGCCTGAAAAGAGTTGGAAAGACGACGCTTCAGAACATGAAAGTCGACGCAGAAAATATCATCACACAAACAAAGATTCCGCGGACCATTCCAGCTGGGATCCAGAGGCCTCCAGGGTGGATTGCCAGATCCCAAAAGTCGTAAAACAAGCCGCGAGCACTTCTACAAAACCAGGAACGAGTGGCAAGGACACTCCTGAAAGTCCAAGAGGCAATGACATTCCTGCAAGAATGAATGGCAAGGACAGTCCTGAAAGTCCAAGAGGCAGTGACATTCCTGCAAGAACGAGTGGCAAGGACACTCCTGAAAGACCCAGCGGCAAAAACATTCCTGCACGAACGAGTGGCAAGGACACTCCTGAAGGTCTAAAAGGCAATGAAATCCCTGGAAGACCTAGCGGCAAGGACACTCTTGAAGGTCTAAGAGTCAATGACACCCCTGCAAGACCTAGCGGCAAGGACACTCCTGAAGGTCTAAGAGGCAATGACATCCCTGCAAGATCTAGCGGCAAGGACACTTCTGAAGGTCTAAGAGGCAATGACATCCCTGCAAGACCTAGCGGCAAGGACACTCCTGAAGGTCTAAGAGGCAATGACATCCCTGCAAGACCTAGCGGCAAGGACACTCCTGAAGGTCTGAGAGGCAATGACATCCCTGCAAGACCTAGCGGCAAGGACCCTCCTGAAAGTTCGAGTGGATGGAGTGAAAGGAAAAACCTGACAAAACCGAGTGACAAAGTGGCGGGTGGAGAAAATGCCGCTTTCAGAACGGTCGACAGAGATGAAACGTCGAGATTTAGTGACAGGTGTAGTATCGTGTAACTTTCTAAACATAATCCTATTCCAAACTACCAACACTGCCACCCTAGAGTTTAGAACTATGTTTGGTAATGAATTCTCTTTCACAAAGTAAGGTTCTTTCCCTTCTCCGTTGCCGGTCAACCAAAATAATTGTCGATACGTTTTTCGCATGAAGATGCTTTTCTGAGAACTTCATTCAGGCGTCTTCTCATGCTTTGGAAAATCGGTCCCTTGGTGTTCAGCATGCCCAGCTGATACACTGACGAGCTGAGAACACAGCCAAATGGTCATCTGTATCTATGGCACACCATCTGTATCTATGGCACACATCTGTATCTATGGCACACCATCTGTATCTATGGCACACATCTGTATCTATGGCACATATCTGTATCTATGGCACACATCTGTATCTATGGCACACCATCTGTATCTATGGCACACCATCTGTATCTATGGCACACCATCTGTATCTATGGCACACATCTGTATCTATGGCACACATCTGTATCTATGGCACACATCTGTATCTATGGCACACCATCTGTATCTATGGCACACCATCTGTATCTATGGCACACCATCTGTATCTATGGCACACCATCTGTATCTATGGCACACCATCTGTATCTATGGCACACCATCTGTATCTATGGCACACCATCTGTATCTATGGCTCATCATCTGTATCTATGGCACACCATCTGTATCTGTAGCACACCATCTGTATCTATGGCTCATCATCTGTATCTGTGGTACACCATCTGTATCTATGGCACACCATCTGTATCTATGGCACACCATCTGTATCTATGGCACACCATCTGTATCTATGGCACACCATCTGTATCTATGGCACACCATCTGTATCTATGGCACACCATCTGTATCTATGGCTCATCATCTGTATCTGTGGCACACCATCTGTATCTATGGCACACCATCTGTATCTATGGCACACCATCTGTATCTATGGCACACCATCTGTATCTATGGCACACCATCTGTATCTGTGGCACACCATCTGTATCTATGGCTCATCATCTGTATCTGTGGCACACCATCTGTATCTATGGCACACCATCTGTATCTATGGCACACCATCTGTATCTATGGCACACCATCTGTATCTATGGCACACCATCTGTATCTATGGCACACCATCTGTATCTATGGCACACCATCTGTATCTGTGGCACACCATCTGTATCTATGGCACACCATCTATATCTATGGCACACCATCTGTATCTATGGCACACCATCTGTATCTATGGCACACCATCTGTATCTATGGCACACCATCTGTATCTATGGCACACCATCTGTATCTATGGCACACATCCACAAACCACTGGCAGCATTGATTGATTGATTGTTGCTTTAGGTCCAGCGGACTCTTCCGAGCCAAATCAGGACCGGACAACCCCCGATCCGCATAAAAGATCTGCTGAAACAACCCTAGTGGGAAAATTGCACGCCCTCCACCGGCCAGTCACTTTACAATAAAGACATCCCACGCAGGGGACGGCTGAGGCTTTACCCCAACTACTCGAACCCCCGATTACAAACACAAAATAGAATACAAACATCATTATAAATTATCAACAAAACACATACATATAAAATGCCTACATTGCTAAATAATGACATCATAGGAAGCCCTAGTGACCACCCGGCAGAAAGCGTCCAACACTCCCAAGCTGATCCAACAGACCCCATACACAAACAAGGAGTCTTGTCCAGGAAGAGTTTTCAATAAAAAAAGGTAGGTCATTGATCTAGCGAAGAAGAGCAAATGAGGAAGACAGCGACAGTGGAAATTTAAAGCACTAAATTTTTCAGAAAGTGGGGATACTATTTATACTGAAACCCCCGGCACTCCAACTGGGGGGAACTGTTGCCGCAGTGAATCGGTCTTGCCTATAAAGGAAAGACAGGTTTTCAACTGGGGCTTTCACTTTTCCCTTTATAGGTTAGAACAATCTACAGTGGCAAGATTGCTCATGACCCCAAGGGGTCCACTGGCAGCAGAGAAGGGGAGATAAATCTTTCCCGTCATTCCCTCATTCCAAGGAAGGACAGCAACTAATAAGGATGTTATCCAACATGCTGTCAATACACTCTAGACCATCTCTGTAGGCGAGCCACCTTTATCACTCGTGTCGTACACCAACTGCCTATCTCTGTAGTATCCAACTTTTCACCTTCATCCAACTCTTACTCTCTTAAATTTCATTTTGTTTCCTGGTAATGTTGCCCTGCCATAATCTTCCCGCAGCTTGTCACTGTGAGAGAAGTTCAAGTCGACGTGTTATGTATTATGTCTTACTATTCATAAGTCCTTCGGGTGAGAGCATAAACCGAGGTCTAGTCGGTGCATGCACGCATTCCATAGCCCGACTTTCAAGATCCTGAAAAACGAGTCCTAGGCGGGTGAGTGCCGGCTCCACAAATATACCCATACAAGCACTAGGTCATTTCTCCTCCATAACCCGTCGCCCAGAATTGTTCTCAGTTGTCTGGGCGTTAGACTATGCGCCCACAGTCTGCGGCTTGAGATAGATCCTATTAGGCCAACGCCTTGAGCCGCTCTTGGAGTGGAAAGCGCTATATAAGAACGATTCAATAAATAAATAAATAGGTCTAGGTCAAGATCGACCATTAGACATAGCGCCCCTACGAAGCAGGCAGTTTAGTCATTGTTTAAAGGGTCCAGCGGACTACAAGGAGTCCAATCAGTAGTAGTATAATATAAAGTAAAATACTAAAAAGTAGTATATTCGAACGTTACATAACTTTTCAAATCTTAAAACAACCATTCAGTCTCTCGTAAAAATTCAAAGGTCTGTTTGCAGCCAGTGACTGGTGAGAAGAGACGTGGTTTTGAGAGGGAGAGAATGCATATTTTGCTTGACTTTAGGTGGTGAAGTGCGTCAGAAAATCTCGCGTTGTGTTAAGCAAGCAGAATGTGTTGAATGTTGACAGTGCGCCAAGCAAGATGGAAGGAGCACACAAAGACAGCGCGGTACTACCGTCCACGTCACAGACAGCTGACAGCACTGTGCCGGTGTTAAAGATAGCGGAGTCCATTCTCCAGAGAGATGACGTCATAGTCATTCCGTCCAAGGCGGCCATGGCTCAAAAATTGGACAGGAACAGCCTAGCAGCCCTGACCTCGGCGCAAAGTGAGTGCACGGAGCAGAAAGACGGCGTGACAGTAAAACTACCCAAGACGGCTATTGTACAAAGAACTTCAGAGCCGTCCACGGCAAAGAGAGACGAGAAAGACCTCCCGGCGGTACCGCCCATGCCCGAGAAACCTGAATCCGCTGGACAGAGAGATGATGTCATCGTCATACCGTCTAAAGCGTCAATTGCACTAAAAGCTTGGAGAAAAAGTATGCTTAACGTGTCCTCAGCACAAAGTGAGGGCACGGAACAGAGAGAAGGCGTCATTGTCATTCCAACCAAAGCCGCCATGGCACAAAAAGACGCCGGAAAACCGAGCAGCGCAGGGCATGCCGTAGCACAAGGAGATGACGTCTTGGCAACACCGTCCACGTCACACAGAGCTGAATCCAAGGCAACGCGAGATGAGGTCAAGGTAATGCCGTCAATTTCAAAGAGAGCTGAACCTATGGCACGGATGGGACAGACTGATGAGGTCGTGGTAGCTCCCTCCAGCCCAGCAGTGCCGTCATTAAAAGCAGATAACGATGTGCCGTCCAGACCTGTAACCCCCACGTTTCACAGACCCTCCGAGAGCATTGCACCGCCGTCCCAGAAGTTTAGGAGGGACAGCAGTCCGTTATTTGAGAGAGACGTCCATCCAATAGCACCTCCGTTATTTGAGAGAGACGTCCATCCAATAGCACCTCCGTTATTTGAGAGAGACGTCCATCCAATAGCACCTCCGTTATTTGAGAGAGACGTCCATCCAATAGCACCTCCGTTATTTGAGAGAGACGTCCATCCAATAGCACCTCCGTTATTTGAGAGAGACGTCCATCCAATAGCACCTCCGTTATTTGAGAGAGACGTCCATCCAATAGCACCTCCGTTATTTGAGAGAGACGTCCATCCAATAGCACCTCCGTTATTTGAGAGAGACGTCCATCCAATAGCACCTCCGTTATTTGAGAGAGACGTCCATCCAATAGCACCTCCGTTATTTGAGAGAGACGTCCATCCAATACCACCTCCGTTATTTGAGAGAGACGCCCATCCAATACCACCTCCGTTATTTGAGAGAGACGTCCATCCAATAGCACCTCCGTTATTTGAGAGAGACAGCAGTCCGCCGCCGTCCCATAAATTTCGGAGAGAGAGCAGTGCAGTTCCTTCCTTGAGACTTGACAGAGAGAGCAGTCCAGCTCCATCTCAAGCAGAAAGCGAGAAGCCGCTGGTCAGCAGCAAGCCACATACCCTTGATTTTAGCAACCTGACGAGGGAGCCTACAGCATCGCTCACAGTGTCCAGTCCCGCCGCGGGAAGCTCAGCAGAGAACAGCGAGGCGGCTCCCAAGGTAGTTTTATTGCCTTTTGTCCATTGCTCGCACAACTTTTCTCTGTTTAAATTGCGCCGGAGGTCGAGATTCAAATGGCGCATTAAAATAATAAAATGTCTATCTATCTATCTATCTATCTATCTATCTATCTATCTATCTATCTATCTATCTATCTATCTATCTATCTATCTATCTATCTATCTATCTATCTATCTATCTATCTATCTATATATCTATCTATCTATCTATCTATACTACTCAAAATAATTGAAGGGCCACTCTCATATTTCATTTAGTTTAATTATTTTTTGCTGCTATCAATAATATCGCTTATATTGCTTATTTCAAAACTTATCCTGTACAGTAACATTCAAGACAATCTTATTCTGACAAGTAATCACATGTGTGAGTTTTGAACTTTCTGCACTGAGTTGAAAAACAAACCCAATTTTTACAAAAAAATGATCCTAATTTACTGTTGTCTTGCTAATAAAGCAAAATTTTCCACATTAAAAAGTGATTTGCACGCGAAAGGCTTGCATTTTGCGAGTTCAGTTAACAATCGGCGCTTTTTTTCTGGGTATAAATGGCAGCGCTTTTGCTGCTTTTCTAACCATGCCCCCAAGGCAACGATTTACTAATGCGGATAGAGGCAGAGCTATTGCAGGGCTTCAGGAAGGGGTGGGGGTGAGAGAAGTTGGCAGGCGGCTGGGAGTGTCCCACTCCGTTGTCCAAAGGCTGCGGGAGCACTTTAGCAAAACTGGAAGCGTCCAAGAATAGAAGGTCCGGACGCCCCCGCGTTACCACTGCAAGACAAGACCATTTCATCACCCTGTCAGCTCTGTGGATGAAGTCCGCTACAGCAAACACCATCAGAAGACAGCTTCACGCAGCCAGCAATGTTAACGTCAGCGACCAGACAATTCGCAACCGTCTACGCGGGGCAAACCTGCGATCAAGACGACCAGCAGTACGGCCTTTGCTCACCCCAGCTCACCGTGCAGCGCGTTTGGCCTGGGCTCGGCGTCATTTGGTGTGGACTAGGCAACATTGGTCAAGGGTGCTCTTTACAGACGAGTCTTGGTTCTCCTTGTCTTTCAACGACCGTCGAGTGAATGTTTGGAGGTGTCCACGGGAACGTTTTGCTGATGCGACGGTGCGCGAGCATGACCGCTTTGGTGGTGGATCTGTCATGATGTGGGGTGGCTTCGCATTAAACTTCAGAACACCCCTGCTCCAAATTCATTGCAACTTAAACGGTATTGGCTACAGGGATGACGTCCTACAACCTAGGGTTCTCCCAGCTCTGCGGGCCATTGGGGAAGGTGCCATACTACAGGACAATAATGCCAGACCCCACCGAGCGCGTATCGTCAATGACTTCCTGCAGCAACAGCACGTCATAAGGATGGATTGGCCGGCTCGATCACCCGATTTGAACCCCATAGAACATCTGTGGGATGTCTTGGGTCGACAGACACGGGCAAACCTCCCTCCAGGAGCTAACCTTGAAGTTCTGGCCCAAGTTCTCCAGCAAGAGTGGTTGGCCATCCCAGGTAACATCCTCCATAACCTGATACGGTCCATGAGACAACGATGCCAAGACTGCATTGATGCAAACGGTGGCCACACCCGTTACTGACTCTATAGATTTTTGGTTTCTAAAGTTTTGATTTTGTAAATGAGGGGTATGTCCAGTTAAAGTGAATTTACTCGAATTTTAAGCGACTGATGTCTAAAATCTTTTTTGTTATTGATGCAGAAATGATTGCAATAAAATATGGTGAACTAATAGATTGAATTCGTGTTTCTGATTTAAAGAGAGACCCATTTGTCCAAGTGGCCCTTGTATTATTTTGAGTAGTATATATATATATATATATATATATATATATATATATATATATATATATATATATATATATATATATATATATATATATATATATATATGTTGTTACACTCCGTTTGATGTTGGTGTTTTCTATCAGTATCTGATTCAGCCCCGATGCTTGAATTCCTGATAGTTGTGTAACTCAGATTCGTTTATTCACACAGCCCGTCCAAACAGCATACAAGTCACAAAGTCGACGTATGAAGTTTTCCACTTTTATTCAGCACACATCAACCACTGCATACAATTCTCAATTCAACTCAACAACTTTCACAGCAACTTTCCAAATCACTATCAACAACTTTACTCTCTCAACAACAATCTCGGCACACGATTAAATAACCTCTCTCTCTTCCGGAAGAATTTCGAACAATGTAGAAATGACGCACTGCCACCAATCGAATAAAAGATCGTCATCACTGGCTTACGTCATTACACATTTCTTCTCCTTCCGGATCGTTCCTTCAAATTTCTACAATTATCCCGAATCTTCGACCGATAGTAAACAAGCCGATCCAGAAGATTCTACAACAATATCGACTAACGAAAATTATCAACGTTATACAAAGCCTCTCCTAACAACAATGCAAACTCGAATCAAAGGTAAATAAACTCCATTATTGAATACTTTGCAAAACGAAACGATTAGATCTATCGTGCGCGCTTTAGACCCACTTTCGTTCGTTTCAACGTAACATAACCCCCCACTCAAGAAGAAATTTACCCAATTTCTTTCAACAACGTTGAAACGTAATGCACAAAGTCCACAATTGAAACTAATTTAAGACTTTCTGAATACTGTAATTGCGCTCAGCTTATTTACACAGAGTCAATGGTTTTCATCTTCAAGTCTATCTGGATATTGTCAATGTTCACAGTTCATCCACACAGTCAATGTTCTTTATTCACACACTCTGCTGAGGAAGTCCGCACCAACATTGTCCGATCCTTTGATAGATTCTACTCGCATGTTAAAGTTCTGCAAGTACATAGCCCATCTCATGATCCGACTGTTCACAAACTTGGCAGAGTTCAAGTAAGTTAGCGGCTTGTGATCAGTCTGTAGCACGAACTTCACTCCTTGAAGGTACAGTTCGAACTTCCGGATTCCCCATATGATGGCAAGGCACTCTTTCTCCATGGTCGAGTAATTTTTCTCAGCCCTGGACAGCTTCTTGCTGGCGTAACTGACCGGAAATAGTTTCCCTTCGTGCTCTTGCATCAGTATGGCGCCGATGCCTTCGTCCGCTGCGTCTGTCCTTAAGACGAATTCCTTGGAAGTATCGGGCAGTCGTAGCACCGGATCCTTCGAAAGGAGGTCGCGCACAGTCTGGTATGCCCTCTCCTGAGACGGTCCCCACTGCACTTGGTTTGGACAGCCTTTCCGCACCAGGTCCGACAAAGGTGCTGTGATGGCTGAGTAGTTCGGTACGAACTCCCTATAATACCCAGCCAATCCCAGGAAAGATCGTACTTGCTTCTTTGTTTGGGGACGTGGAGCGTTCAGAATTTTGGTGACGTTTTCTAGCAGAAGCCCCTTTTGTCCTTCTTTCAGCGAATGGCCGATAAAGTCGACGTTGTCGGTCCCCAGAATGCACTTACTGGGTCTCACGGTCAGGTTAGCTTCTGTTAGACGGTGAAACAGCTCCCTCAAGGTCTGCAGATGCTCTTCCCAGGTGCGGGTGTGGACTAGCAGGTCGTCCCAGTAACACACGACGTTGTCCATCCCTTTGAGCATCTTCCTCATTCCTCTCTTCAGGGTAGCTCCGCTGTTGACCATGCCAAAGGGCATCCTTAGGCACTCGTACGTCCCATCAGGAGTTATGAAAGCAGTCTTTGGTATGTCCTGTTGACGCACGGGGACTTGCCAATAACCCTTGCTGAGGTCAATCTTTGAGAAGATTCTACTCCCCGATAGTTGGCGGAAGAGGTCTGCTGCGGTAGGCATCGGCTCAGGGTCGAAGACGGTGATCTTATTAACCTTCCTGTAGTCGATGCATACTCTGTTGCTGCCGTCCTTCTTCTTCACGACCACGACAGGGGACGCGTAGGGGGAACTGGACTCCTTGATGATGCCCATCTTCAGCATCTCATCGATGTCTTTCTTCAAGGATTCACGGGCCTTGAAAGGGATCGGGAAGGGCTTGGATCGAACAGGGATATTCGAAGTGAGGTGGACTTCGTGTTCGACCAAAGTTGTAGAGCCAGGGACATCGCTGAAGTTGTGGGGAAACTCGCCCATAAGATCCTTGAGCTCCATCTTTTGACCTTCCGTCAAGCTTGGTCCTAGCTTAACGTCATTGATGCCTTCTTTGCTGTGGAAGTCTCCCAGTTCCAACAGTTCTTCGCTGTCAAAGCTGTCGTCGGTCACAGCTGCTGTGGCTGCGTGCACAGTCTCTGTTGGCCTTTCCACGTACAGCTCAAGGAGGCCGGCGTGGTACATCCTGGAACGCCGGCCGACCCCCACCCTGTAGCCGCTGATCCCCACCACGGTCTCCACCCCGCACGGGCCCTTCCACTGCATCAGCAACTTACTGTGATCAGTAGGTAGCAGCACCAGCACTTTGTTGCCAGGCCTGAACCCCCTGCTCACGGCCCCACGATCGTAGTAGTGCCCTCCACAGTCTTGGGACTTCCTCAGGTTCTCTCTGGCCATCTCGAGAGTCTGCTCCAGTTTCTCCCGTAGCTCAAACACGTACTGGCAGCTGTTCTTCACCTCTGGGGTGTCTACTTCCCTCGTCCACAGTTCTTTTAGGATGTGCATCGGCCCTCGGATGGTTCTTCCGTACAGCAGCTCGAACGGAGAAAAGCCGGTGGACTCCTGCGGTACTTCTCTGCAGGCGAAAAGCAGGGCGTTGATGTAGCGATGCCATTGTCTGGGCTGCTCGCTGCACAGTTTCTTCAGGGTGGACTTCAGCGTAGCATTGAACTTTTCGACAAGCCCGTTGCACATTGGATGGTAGGGTGTCGTAGTCAAATGCCGGATGCTCAGCAGTCTGTTGACCTCCTTCATGCAGTCAGAGACGAACTGCGTCCCGAGGTCTGTCAGAATTTCTTCAGGCACTCCAAGCCTACTGAACATGTCCACCATTGCCTCTGCTACAGTTTCAGTGTCAATCTTCTTCAGTGGCACTGCTTCTGGGTACCGAGTCGCATAGTCCACTAAAGTCAGTACCCATCGATGACCTTCTTCACTCGGAGGTCTTATTTCGCCTATTAAGTCTAAGGCCACCCTCTTGAAAGGTCGGTCGATCAAAGGCATCCTCTGCATAGGTACTTTCGGGACCCTTCCTCGAGGTATGGTCTTCTGGCAAATGTCACATGATCGGCAGAAACGGCTGACGTCCGCATGAAGCCCTGGCCAGTAGAACACCGCCTGTATTTTGTCTGACGTCTTCTTGATGCCTAGGTGACCTCCCATGATTGAGTCATGCGCTACTTCCATCACCTGGCGCCTTAGGGGTAACGGTACCAAGACTTGACGCAGTGGTTTTCCTCCGTTGACCCTCGGGTGCTGGAAGATTCGATACAGGATCTTGGCCTTCACCTCAAAATAGACCGTACCACTGCCTTTGGTCACGTGGTCTTGGCGGTTCCTGTACTTGTTTAAAGTACTATCATCTTCCTGGAGCTGGATCAGCTTATCTCTGTCCACGATGGCAGCTTTAGAGTTGTCGGCGACCTTCAGTGGCGTGGACGTCTTGTCTCTCTTGGCCTGGGCCCTGGTAGTAACAGCACCGACGATCTCTGGTCGGCAGGGCTGAGCCGGAGTAACCACATTGTCCCGTAGCAGCTCTGTAAGGTCTCCATCGGGAAACGGCAATGGATCCTCCTCCACAACTTCGACGTGTTGGGTTGACGCAGGACTCCATTCTGGATCGGGGTCGTCGGGTCGTCTCGCGCCGTCGATATTCCCGATCATCAAATCGTACAGCGGCTTCTTCAGGCAAACCGCTTCGACTTCGCCTATGTAGAAAGGGTTGTTGACATGAATTTTTGCAACTGGCGCTTTCACACATTTGCTGTCGGCCATAAGTGTCCATTTTGAATCGCCAGTGAACTGTTCTTTAGCGATTAGGTCTTCTCTGACGATGACCCCACTGCAGCCAGAGTCTCTTAGAACAGTCACTTCATGATTTCCGACGCGTCCCTTGGAAACAGGCATGTTCTGTACGGTCACAGCTGCGCTGGCGACGACGGGGATGGATTTCCCGTTGGCAAGGAGGAGTTGGCCATCGGTTATGCACTCTTGCACGTCCGCATGGGTAGCTGTGCGCTCGGTCTCACTCGGAAGAATTACGCTCCCGCCGCACACTTGATGGTCAGATCTACTGGTTTGCCGTTGATTGGAGAACCGCCTCTGCCGGTTGCCCGCCGCTGAATTGTCCGTACTGCTCCGCTGTCCGCTACTTTTGTTTTGAGGACAGTTAGCCGCTCTGTGGTCTGTAGCGTTGCAGGTGAAACAGCCTCTTGAATGCCCTTCCCTGGGAGGTGGCGTGGAGTCCGTCTGTCTCTGGCTCGTCTGGCTCCCTTGGATCTGGTTCCCATGGTTTGCAGTCTTCTGAAAATGTTTCGTCGCGCTGGGTGGCCCCAGGGTTTTCCCATGAGCGATGAGATATCTTTCAGCAGCCTGTCACATCTTTAAGCGTCTGCAGCTTTTGTTCTTCTAAGTAGGTCGCTAGGTCCTTGTGACAGGCATTGAGAAATTGTTCTTTCACAATCAGGTCATGGAGACTGTCGTAAGACTTCATTTCGCCTGATAACTCCACCCACTTGTGTAGATATGACGACAGGCGCTCCACAAACTGCTTTGGCGTCTCGTCTGACTTAGGCCGGCATTCACGGAAGCGTTTACGGTAGCCCTTCTCTGTAAAGTTGTAGCACTGCAACAGGGCCTCTTTCAAGACGTCGTAGTTTTTGGCGTCATTGTTCGACAGTCTGGTGTAAACTTCGAGAGCTTGCCCCGTCAGAAGTGCACTCAGTCGAATCGCCCAGTCTCGAGGTTGCCAATTAGAGCTTTCAGCGAACCTTTCGAATCTCGCCAGATAACTGTCAATCTGGTCCTTCCCGTCGACGAAAGCTGGCAATTTTGGAGCCGTGTTGTCACTGATAACTTGTGGCGCATGCTGCTGTTGCTGGATGCGCGCCAACTCTAGTTGGAACTGCCGATCAGCTTCTCTTTCCTCACGTCTGCGCTCATCTTCTCTTTCTTTACGCTGCTCTTCTCTTTCTTCACGGCGACGTTGTTCTTCCCTTTCTTCTCGACGTCGCTGCTCCTCTAATTCCCTTTCTCTTTCTTCGCGCCATATTCTCTCTTGAGACTTGACGTACTCCGTCAGCTGTTTGCCTTTTAGATTTAGTTCAACCCCTCTCTGCCAGAAGTCAGCCATCTTGATGCTTCTGGAAAGTTCTTTTCTAGAAAGTTCTTTTTTTTCTGGAAAGTTCTTGACTGTGCTGTACCTTTCTAGACTGTTCTAGAACAGCACGCTTTCTGCAGTAGCGCTGATGCTTGTCACTAGTCGCCTTCGCTGACGCAGGCCCCGCTGTCCTCGTCGTATGCGACGCTGCACCACGCTGGTGTTGATGTATACGCTCCTGTGCTGAAGTAGACGCGACGTCCGCTCGCCGCTCTCTGTAACACTGGCGATGTAGCTCCGAGACTGTCCCTCGACGTAGTCTTACGGCAGCTACGTAGTCCCGATCTGTTGTTCGCTCACGAAGCAACTCTTCAGCGACTACACGCCCTTGCAGTCAACCCGAACCTATCGGTGATGTAGTCCCAGTATGTTGGCCCCTCTCGACGCAACTCGTTGGCGGCTACCCTCGATGACTGCCTCTCGTAACGTTGACTCGCTTGTTGTAGCAGTTGAACCCTTGGCTATGGCGTGAATCGCGGCTTGACCCCCAAAATGTTACACTCCGTTTGATGTTGGTGTTTTCTATCAGTATCTGATTCAGCCCCGATGCTTGAATTCCTGATAGTTGTGTAACTCAGATTCGTTTATTCACACAGCCCGTCCAAACAGCATACAAGTCACAAAGTCGACGTATGAAGTTTTCCACTTTTATTCAGCACACATCAACCACTGCATACAATTCTCAATTCAACTCAACAACTTTCACAGCAACTTTCCAAATCACTATCAACAACTTTACTCTCTCAACAACAATCTCGGCACACGATTAAATAACCTCTCTCTCTTCCGGAAGAATTTCGAACAATGTAGAAATGACGCACTGCCACCAATCGAATAAAAGATCGTCATCACTGGCTTACGTCATTACACATTTCTTCTCCTTCCGGATCGTTCCTTCAAATTTCTACAATTATCCCGAATCTTCGACCGATAGTAAACAAGCCGATCCAGAAGATTCTACAACAATATCGACTAACGAAAATTATCAACGTTATACAAAGCCTCTCCTAACAACAATGCAAACTCAAATCAAAGGTAAATAAACTCCATTATTGAATACTTTGCAAAACGAAACGATTAGATCTATCGTGCGCGCTTTAGACCCACTTTCGTTCGTTTCAACGTAACATAACCCCCCACTCAAGAAGAAATTTACCCAATTTCTTTCAACAACGTTGAAACGTAATGCACAAAGTCCACAATTGAAACTAATTTAAGACTTTCTGAATACTGTAATTGCGCTCAGCTTATTTACACAGAGTCAATGGTTTTCATCTTCAAGTCTATCTGGATATTGTCAATGTTCACAGTTCATCCACACAGTCAATGTTCTTTATTCACACACTCTGCTGAGGAAGTCCGCACCAACATTGTCCGATCCTTTGATAGATTCTACTCGCATGTTAAAGTTCTGCAAGTACATAGCCCATCTCATGATCCGACTGTTCACAAACTTGGCAGAGTTCAAGTAAGTTAGCGGCTTGTGATCAGTCTGTAGCACGAACTTCACTCCTTGAAGGTACAGTTCGAACTTCCGGATTCCCCATATGATGGCAAGGCACTCTTTCTCCATGGTCGAGTAATTTTTCTCAGCCCTGGACAGCTTCTTGCTGGCGTAACTGACCGGAAATAGTTTCCCTTCGTGCTCTTGCATCAGTATGGCGCCGATGCCTTCGTCCGCTGCGTCTGTCCTTAAGACGAATTCCTTGGAAGTATCGGGCAGTCGTAGCACCGGATCCTTCGAAAGGAGGTCGCGCACAGTCTGGTATGCCCTCTCCTGAGACGGTCCCCACTGCACTTGGTTTGGACAGCCTTTCCGCACCAGGTCCGACAAAGGTGCTGTGATGGCTGAGTAGTTCGGTACGAACTCCCTATAATACCCAGCCAATCCCAGGAAAGATCGTACTTGCTTCTTTGTTTGGGGACGTGGAGCGTTCAGAATTTTGGTGACGTTTTCTAGCAGAAGCCCCTTTTGTCCTTCTTTCAGCGAATGGCCGATAAAGTCGACGTTGTCGGTCCCCAGAATGCACTTACTGGGTCTCACGGTCAGGTTAGCTTCTGTTAGACGGTGAAACAGCTCCCTCAAGGTCTGCAGATGCTCTTCCCAGGTGCGGGTGTGGACTAGCAGGTCGTCCCAGTAACACACGACGTTGTCCATCCCTTTGAGCATCTTCCTCATTCCTCTCTTCAGGGTAGCTCCGCTGTTGACCATGCCAAAGGGCATCCTTAGGCACTCGTACGTCCCATCAGGAGTTATGAAAGCAGTCTTTGGTATGTCCTGTTGACGCACGGGGACTTGCCAATAACCCTTGCTGAGGTCAATCTTTGAGAAGATTCTACTCCCCGATAGTTGGCGGAAGAGGTCTGCTGCGGTAGGCATCGGCTCAGGGTCGAAGACGGTGATCTTATTAACCTTCCTGTAGTCGATGCATACTCTGTTGCTGCCGTCCTTCTTCTTCACGACCACGACAGGGGACGCGTAGGGGGAACTGGACTCCCTGATGATGCCCATCTTCAGCATCTCATCGATGTCTTTCTTCAAGGATTCACGGGCCTTGAAAGGGATCGGGAAGGGCTTGGATCGAACAGGGATATTCGAAGTGAGGTGGACTTCGTGTTCGACCAAAGTTGTAGAGCCAGGGACATCGCTGAAGTTGTGGGGAAACTCGCCCATAAGATCCTTGAGCTCCATCTTTTGACCTTCCGTCAAGCTTGGTCCTAGCTTAACGTCATTGATGCCTTCTTTGCTGTGGAAGTCTCCCAGTTCCAACAGTTCTTCGCTGTCAAAGCTGTCGTCGGTCACAGCTGCTGTGGCTGCGTGCACAGTCTCTGTTGGCCTTTCCACGTACAGCTCAAGGAGGCCGGCGTGGTACATCCTGGAACGCCGGCCGACCCCCACCCTGTAGCCGCTGATCCCCACCACGGTCTCCACCCCGCACGGGCCCTTCCACTGCATCAGCAACTTACTGTGATCAGTAGGTAGCAGCACCAGCACTTTGTTGCCAGGCCTGAACCCCCTGCTCACGGCCCCACGATCGTAGTAGTGCCCTCCACAGTCTTGGGACTTCCTCAGGTTCTCTCTGGCCATCTCGAGAGTCTGCTCCAGTTTCTCCCGTAGCTCAAACACGTACTGGCAGCTGTTCTTCACCTCTGGGGTGTCTACTTCCCTCGTCCACAGTTCTTTTAGGATGTGCATCGGCCCTCGGATGGTTCTTCCGTACAGCAGCTCGAACGGAGAAAAGCCGGTGGACTCCTGCGGTACTTCTCTGCAGGCGAAAAGCAGGGCGTTGATGTAGCGATGCCATTGTCTGGGCTGCTCGCTGCACAGTTTCTTCAGGGTGGACTTCAGCGTAGCATTGAACTTTTCGACAAGCCCGTTGCACATTGGATGGTAGGGTGTCGTAGTCAAATGCCGGATGCTCAGCAGTCTGTTGACCTCCTTCATGCAGTCAGAGACGAACTGCGTCCCGAGGTCTGTCAGAATTTCTTCAGGCACTCCAAGCCTACTGAACATGTCCACCAGTGCCTCTGCTACAGTTTCAGTGTCAATCTTCTTCAGTGGCACTGCTTCTGGGTACCGAGTCGCATAGTCCACTAAAGTCAGTACCCATCGATGACCTTCTTCACTCGGAGGTCTTATTTCGCCTATTAAGTCTAAGGCCACCCTCTTGAAAGGTCGGTCGATCAAAGGCATCCTCTGCATAGGTACTTTCGGGACCCTTCCTCGAGGTATGGTCTTCTGGCAAATGTCACATGATCGGCAGAAACGGCTGACGTCCGCATGAAGCCCTGGCCAGTAGAACACCGCCTGTATTTTGTCTGACGTCTTCTTGATGCCTAGGTGACCTCCCATGATTGAGTCATGCGCTACTTCCATCACCTGGCGCCTTAGGGGTAACGGTACCAAGACTTGACGCAGTGGTTTTCCTCCGTTGACCCTCGGGTGCTGGAAGATTCGATACAGGATCTTGGCCTTCACCTCAAAATAGACCGTACCACTGCCTTTGGTCACGTGGTCTTGGCGGTTCCTGTACTTGTTTAAAGTACTATCATCTTCCTGGAGCTGGATCAGCTTATCTCTGTCCACGATGGCAGCTTTAGAGATGTCGGCGACCTTCAGTGGCGTGGACGTCTTGTCTCTCTTGGCCTGGGCCCTGGTAGTAACAGCACCGACGATCTCTGGTCGGCAGGGCTGAGCCGGAGTAACCACATTGTCCCGTAGCAGCTCTGTAAGGTCTCCATCGGGAAACGGCAATGGATCCTCCTCCACAACTTCGACGTGTTGGGTTGACGCAGGACTCCATTCTGGATCGGGGTCGTCGGGTCGTCTCGCGCCGTCGATATTCCCGATCATCAAATCGTACAGCGGCTTCTTCAGGCAAACCGCTTCGACTTCGCCTATGTAGAAAGGGGTGTTGACATGAATTTTTGCAACTGGCGCTTTCACACATTTGCTGTCGGCCATAAGTGTCCATTTTGAATCGCCAGTGAACTGTTCTTTAGCGATTAGGTCTTCTCTGACGATGACCCCACTGCAGCCAGAGTCTCTTAGAACAGTCACTTCATGATTTCCGACGCGTCCCTTGGAAACAGGCATGTTCTGTACGGTCACAGCTGCGCTGGCGACGACGGGGATGGATTTCCCGTTGGCAAGGAGGAGTTGGCCATCGGTTATGCACTCTTGCACGTCCGCATGGGTAGCTGTGCGCTCGGTCTCACTCGGAAGAATTACGCTCCCGCCGCACACTTGATGGTCAGATCTACTGGTTTGCCGTTGATTGGAGAACCGCCTCTGCCGGTTGCCCGCCGCTGAATTGTCCGTACTGCTCCGCTGTCCGCTACTTTTGTTTTGAGGACAGTTAGCCGCTCTGTGGTCTGTAGCGTTGCAGGTGAAACAGCCTCTTGAATGCCCTTCCCTGGGAGGTGGCGTGGAGTCCGTCTGTCTCTGGCTCGTCTGGCTCCCTTGGATCTGGTTCCCATGGTTTGCAGTCTTCTGAAAATGTTTCGTCGCGCTGGGTGGCCCCAGGGTTTTCCCATGAGCGATGAGATATCTTTCAGCAGCCTGTCACATCTTTAAGCGTCTGCAGCTTTTGTTCTTCTAAGTAGGTCGCTAGGTCCTTGTGACAGGCATTGAGAAATTGTTCTTTCACAATCAGGTCATGGAGACTGTCGTAAGACTTCATTTCGCCTGATAACTCCACCCACTTGTGTAGATATGACGACAGGCGCTCCACAAACTGCTTTGGCGTCTCGTCTGACTTAGGCCGGCATTCACGGAAGCGTTTACGGTAGCCCTTCTCTGTAAAGTTGTAGCACTGCAACAGGGCCTCTTTCAAGACGTCGTAGTTTTTGGCGTCATTGTTCGACAGTCTGGTGTAAACTTCGAGAGCTTGCCCCGTCAGAAGTGCACTCAGTCGAATCGCCCAGTCTCGAGGTTGCCAATTAGAGCTTTCAGCGAACCTTTCGAATCTCGCCAGATAACTGTCAATCTGGTCCTTCCCGTCGACGAAAGCTGGCAATTTTGGAGCCGTGTTGTCACTGATAACTTGTGGCGCATGCTGCTGTTGCTGGATGCGCGCCAACTCTAGTTGGAACTGCCGATCAGCTTCTCTTTCCTCACGTCTGCGCTCATCTTCTCTTTCTTTACGCTGCTCTTCTCTTTCTTCACGGCGACGTTGTTCTTCCCTTTCTTCTCGACGTCGCTGCTCCTCTAATTCCCTTTCTCTTTCTTCGCGCCATATTCTCTCTTGAGACTTGACGTACTCCGTCAGCTGTTTGCCTTTTAGATTTAGTTCAACCCCTCTCTGCCAGAAGTCAGCCATCTTGATGCTTCTGGAAAGTTCTTTTCTAGAAAGTTCTTTTTTTTCTGGAAAGTTCTTGACTGTGCTGTACCTTTCTAGACTGTTCTAGAACAGCACGCTTTCTGCAGTAGCGCTGATGCTTGTCACTAGTCGCCTTCGCTGACGCAGGCCCCGCTGTCCTCGTCGTATGCGACGCTGCACCACGCTGGTGTTGATGTATACGCTCCTGTGCTGAAGTAGACGCGACGTCCGCTCGCCGCTCTCTGTAACACTGGCGATGTAGCTCCGAGACTGTCCCTCGACGTAGTCTTACGGCAGCTACGTAGTCCCGATCTGTTGTTCGCTCACGAAGCAACTCTTCAGCGACTACACGCCCTTGCAGTCAACCCGAACCTATCGGTGATGTAGTCCCAGTATGTTGGCCCCTCTCGACGCAACTCGTTGGCGGCTACCCTCGATGACTGCCTCTCGTAACGTTGACTCGCTTGTTGTAGCAGTTGAACCCTTGGCTATGGCGTGAATCGCGGCTTGACCCCCAAAATGTTACACTCCGTTTGATGTTGGTGTTTTCTATCAGTATCTGATTCAGCCCCGATGCTTGAATTCCTGATAGTTGTGTAACTCAGATTCGTTTATTCACACAGCCCGTCCAAACAGCATACAAGTCACAAAGTCGACGTATGAAGTTTTCCACTTTTATTCAGCACACATCAACCACTGCATACAATTCTCAATTCAACTCAACAACTTTCACAGCAACTTTCCAAATCACTATCAACAACTTTACTCTCTCAACAACAATCTCGGCACACGATTAAATAACCTCTCTCTCTTCCGGAAGAATTTCGAACAATGTAGAAATGACGCACTGCCACCAATCGAATAAAAGATCGTCATCACTGGCTTACGTCATTACACATTTCTTCTCCTTCCGGATCGTTCCTTCAAATTTCTACAATTATCCCGAATCTTCGACCGATAGTAAACAAGCCGATCCAGAAGATTCTACAACAATATCGACTAACGAAAATTATCAACGTTATACAAAGCCTCTCCTAACAACAATGCAAACTCAAATCAAAGGTAAATAAACTCCATTATTGAATACTTTGCAAAACGAAACGATTAGATCTATCGTGCGCGCTTTAGACCCACTTTCGTTCGTTTCAACGTAACATTATGTACATACATGTTGTGTCGAAAATTTGGTGAAAAGTCCCGCTAAACTTTGTGTCTGACCATTCTGCTAAAGACAGTGGGCGACTTGTATCCCCTAGAATGCCTGTACAGGCGCTCACACGTGGAGATCACGGTGCGTGTCCCAAAGCAACGCTACCAGCGAGTGTTTGGAGGGCTTTGCTTGTGGTTGTTTCTATGCTACAGATTCTGGGTGATGCGTGATGACGCCCTTTGCAAGACTCGCGAAGTGGTGTTATGGTGGGATCGATCCAATGTATTTGTTAAGTTGCGTACACCCTTGTTTCTAGAGCTTCACCCCAAGAGGAAATTATTTCATTAAAACATATAATAAAATGGGTGACTTAGAATGGTCCCATTTTTTTCTACCACCTCATCACAACAAATCTGGGAACCTAGAAGGTAACATTCTTAAACAGCATTCTAATACTAACATCTGAAAAGTTGTTTTTTTTTTTTTTTTTAACTAACAAAGTTTCTTCGCACTGGAACAGTTTACCACCCACTAAGTTCTATAAAAACTGCGCAAAATATTAATTGTTTTAAAAACCAGGTAAACGCAATGCCAAAATTCAGACATTTATTCTATTGCTAGTACCTGCCAATATCCCTTGCTCAAATCTATCTTTAACCAATACCGAGCTTTCCCTATTTTGCAAACAGTGCTTCCATATCAGGCATAGGCTCAGCGTCAAACACGACTAGTTGGTTTAGTCGTCTGAAATCGACGGAAAACCGAACATTTCCGTCTTTCCTTTTAACCAACACGATTGGAGAACTGTACGGAGAGCTTGCTCGTTCAATCACGCCTAGTTTTTGTATTTCTTTTATTTCTTTATGAATCCTTTGCCGATGAGCGAATGGTAGTGGATATTGCTTTGTTCGCACCAGGCGGTCATGCGCTCGAGCCCAATCTCACATTCTGCCAACGGTGTTTTGGATGGCACATCAGTCAATACATCCTGGAAATCCTTGATCAATTCTTTGATGTCTTCGTGCATTTCCGACGCGTCCGGATCTAACTACACATCTTCCACGGATTCTTGCGCACCGCCTTGGTTATAGATTAAGTTGAAACGACTTCTTCCCATTCGTCCGGTTCTTGCACAACAGCGAAGGTCGCGACTTTGGGCTCATGACATATTTCTTGAGAAGGTTAATGTGGTACGTCTTCAGTTTATTTCCTACTTGAATGCGGTAGTCACTACATATGGTCCTGTCCATTCCATCTGTAGCTTGTTGCGCTTGCACGGTACAATGCGTAACACTTGATCACCCACTGCAGAGCTTTGAGCTTTAGATCTCTTATCAAAATGTCTTCTTGTGTTTCTTCCCTTCTATCGTTACTGCTGCTTTGCGATCTTTGCCCTTAGATCAATGACGTATTCCGACACGATTTTCACCTCCATCTCCTCTATTTTTCTTGTCCAAAGCTCCCTCAGAATTTTCATGGGTCCCCTCACCGATCTGCCATAAATTTCAAAAAGAGAATACCAAATGGTGCTTTGAGGAACTTCACGATAGGCGAATAGCAACGCAGACACGAATTTTGCCCAAGTTTTCGGCTTTTCTTCGCATAATTTCCACAGCATTCCTTTTAGTGTAGCGTTAAATCTTTCGACTAGCCCGCTGCATTGAGCACTGCATGGCGCAGTGGCCAGCCCTCTAATCCCCAACAACCCGAGCGCTTCTTTCATCACTTCAGAAGTGAACCGTGACCCATTGTCAGTCAAAATCCGAGCAGGCACACCCATCCCGGTCCACATCTCCCAAAGCGCCTCGGCCACATCCTCCGCACCCATTCGTTTCAGAGGTACGGCCTCTGGGTATCGTGTTACATAATCTACAACAACTAGAATGTAGCGATGCCCTTTGTCTGAAGCAGGAATAATAGGCCCTATCAGATCTGCAGCGACTCTTTGAAATGGTTCGTCGACCAGCGGCATGTGTATCATAGGTAATCTTGGCGACGCCCTCTTGGTTGAGCCCTTTGACAGCGGTCACGCGATCGTACGTAACGGCGAATATCCGTACCGATCACTGGCCAATAAAACTCAGCCCACATACGATCTAAAGTTCTTTGCGTACCCATGTGTCTTGCCAAAGGTGTGTCATGCGCTAAACGCATCACGCTTTGTCGTAGACCTACCGGTACACAGATATGCCTGAAGGTCCCGTTCTGACCCTCGAATACTCTGTGTAAAATGCCGTTGTGTTTTTCACAACGCACCTTTCCGTTTTTCCCATCGGTTGGCGATTTCTTGCCCTACGCTATCCCTTGATCGCGCTAGTGTAGAATCCGCTTCTTGCATCTCAATCAATTCTGCAGGTGAAACTGTCAAACCTGGAATTTTTTTATTCCTGTATGCTCGGCGGCACGATGTTTTCTTTCTTAGCTTGTGCCCGCGTTTTTACTGCCTCGGCTTTTAGAACTGGAAATACCGTTGGTATGACCTCAACCTCTCCACTGGCGAAACGTACCAGGTTGCCGATCAAAACGTCATGCATAGGTTTTTCAAACACAATGACCTCAATCCGTTCCGTTTCATACGGAGAAACTACAATAGGTCAATTATCGCTTGTCTTTTTTGTTTTGTTCTGACCTTTCCGTCAGCTAACGCAACCTTGATCTCTCCCGGCAAATAATCCATTTAATTCACCAGACTCGCTGCAACGAATATTTCGTCTGCTCCTGTGTCGCGGATACCCGTGACAGTGTGATCATTCACTTTCATTTTTATTTCTGCACCCGTCCCATGAAAGCTTTCTGATTTCACTCGCGTGTTTTGCGCTTTTTTAAGCTTTGGGCAGTTCCGTTTTGTGACCTTTCTGGTGGCACTCTAAACATTCTTTGCCTGCATGACTTTGATTTGCTCTGCCCACCGTTTCTTTGTCGGCATATCCCCTTGGAATATTGTCGTTACGCATCGGCCTAGCTACGCCTTTTTTTGTCTCCCACTTCGCCTGCGAGTGTTTCTCCGCTAGCTCGGCGACTTCGGCGGCAGTTTTAGGTGCATGATCGCGAACAAAACGTTCTAAGTCAGCGTTCAGAGTATCCACTAACTGTTCTTTTAGGAACCAATCAACCACCTGTTTCGGATCCGTTTAATTTATGTTTGCCAATCTGGACAACAAGTGCTTGAGTCTCTTGAAAAATTCAATGAAAGATTCTGAGGTATCTTCCCCGACCGTTCGGAATTGTTTACGGAAGTATTCTTCATTCTTTCTGAATCTGTCTAGCAACGCTTGTTTGAGACTCGTGTAGTCTTGAAACCTCTTCAGGTGTCATTCTGACATACACCTCCATAGCAGTGCCTAATAACAATGGGGCCAACTGTTTAGACCAAATTCTTTCTGGCCATTCATTCAGACTGGCTATCTGCTCAAAATGCGTTAGGCCTATAAATACGGATCAATGTTGTCCATGCCTTCAAAAGGAGCTAACTTTACGTTTGAGGAACTATTTTCTTTTAAATTTCAAATTCCCTCTTATATTCTTTTCTTTCTTCTTCTCTATCTCTTCTTCTTCTTTCCTTTATACCTTCTCTCTTCTTCTCTTTCCCTTCTTCTTCTTCTTCTTCTTCTTCTTCTTCTTCTTCTTCTTCTTCTTCTTCTTCTTCTTCTTCTTCTTCTTCTTCTTCTTCTTCTTCTTTTTTCCTTTCTCTGTATCTCCTCTCCCCTCCTTTCTTCTTCTCGTTATCTTCTCTCTTCTGTTCTTTCTCTATACTTTCTTTCCTCTTCCTCTTTCTTTTCTCTATATCTTCTTTCTTCTTCTGACTGCACACACTGAGCTACAAACTGAGCTCAGCAGCAGCAGACCCAGTCATACCATAGTCTGCGGCTAGGGCTTTCCATTTGTCTACAATAAGATCGCCACTGTTTCGGACGACAGAACCCTTTACTCCCGTGTCCTTCAGATCCAACTTCACCCCTCTACCCATGGATTTAGGTGTGCCCGTGAATGGTGATGACATTCCCACACCCCTTATAGATAGTATTGATGCTGTAGTTTCCCCCTTTTCTGCACCATACGGTACCTCTAGTACCCATACTAGGAGCTTCTGTGCTGACTGCTGGGGACATAGTTGACACAGTGGGAATCATTACCCTCGTTGTCTCTATCCCCATCCGGCTCCCCGACCGCAGGTCATAATTATGGGTCATTTCAACACTAGTGTACCCCTTGCCCTTGAAACACGGTCCGTAACTGCCGGTGTATTACGCCAACCCACCTATCCCCTAGTGCGAACTGAAACGAAACGCGCTATCAGTACTAATGGCTAGTCGTCTGGACCGACCAATAAACCAAAGTTTTACCACTACACTCTGCCTCTTAAAGATTCTAACCACTGAGAAAAGTTAAAAGGTGATAACACTATCCGTACAATCAACACTATATACAGTAGACGCCCTATTACAACACTATCACTATAACAACAGATAAAATATGCCTAAAACAAAAATAATGCTATTCTACCTCCCTTCCAGCACTGATTCAGAACAAAACGTGTGATAACCCACAGGTCCACCACAAAGTGTCACGATATTTTTGTGTCGCTGTGTATTTTGTATGTGTATGCAGCGTGTATGTGACTTGCTCGTCAAAACAGCGTGCTGTTGCGTGTGTGCGAATCAAACACCCCTCTTTCTATTTAATCTAAAGTCAACACACATTTTATACAATTTAACTAAAAGGTTTAATTCAAAATTAAATACAAAAAATTCAGCAACAAATATAATAATTAAAACGTGAATTTTCATAAACAATGGTTGAAAAACATTAATTAAGTCCACCCTTACCTATTCCCTACAATCCCACATAACACCACAAAATCCAACATAACACAACAATAAAATAAATAAAATGTTGTCTCTATGCACATCCAAATTTGTGATTCCAATACACCACAACAAAATATGTATGCACTAAAGATTGCCAAAAAAAATTAATCCAAACTGTTCTCCACTTTTTAAAAAGATGCAGTCAACAAATATAGGTATATAAAAGTTGTTCACTCAACTGGTTTTTGTCACTTCATAATAATTAACTTAAAAAAAACCGAAGAACGCAGCTGGTGCTCAGCATTCTGAATTAAACTGGTTAATAAAATAGTCCACACTGATGCCATACACACAATCGACGACACAATATATAAGAACGATGAGGTGGGAATTGTTGAATAGTCCTCACTGAGGTAGCCACCGCCCTTTTGGAATCAGGAAGCTCCAACTCCAGAAAGTAAAATAACGTAGATAATGGATGGGAATCTTCTTTTTACACCCAAATTTTTTCACACTTGGCGTAACCAATTATCCAAAGATAATTGCACATACATATGAAGCTCCAACTTGCTCCCAAATCTGTAGAGTACCCTGTGACTGTCCCATCTTGACAATACACAGTTCTGACTCCAGAGTGCCTAAAAAAATCGCTCCGTCTGTCGCGAGGTTACGTGGATTTGTACGTAAAATTACAAACCCTGTTCATAGCTTACCCATCTACATATATACCGTGACCAACATCGACACCTGGGGATGCCCACACTATGAAGAGCGGAAGTTTTAGAAATAACAAATCAACTTCACACGCCACTCGCCGCGCGCCCCCTACATCCGGTCCCTATCAGATGTTTTGACATGAGCCAACCCAAACACGTCAATCATTTAGCCAAGTGCGGCCGGAGTATCAAAGCCATAATTTTGATTCATGTGATACTGAGAACAAAGAAGAAGAAGAAATCCTCCCAATTCTCCAAGAAGAAGTTGAGGCAGCAGTGCAATCGCTGAAGAAGGGGAAGTCAGCAGGAGTGGACAACATACCCGCGGAACTGCTTCAAGAAGGAGGAGAAGCGATGATCGACGCACTCACCATTATCTGTAACAAGATCTGGCAGAGTGGGGAGTGGCCTACACAATGGACCCCGTTGCTAGTCATCACTCTTCCCAAAAAAGGTAACCTTCAGGAATGTTAAAATTACCACACCATCAGCCTCATCAGCCATCCCAGCAAGGTCCTCCTGAAAATAATACTAAACAGGTTGAAACCCCAAGCTGAACAAATAATTGCTGAAGAACATGCAGGATTCAGGGCAGGGCGAAGTACCACTGAACAGATTTTCAACCTCAGAATAATCTGCGAGAAATACCTACAGCACCAACATCCATATCATATGTTCGTAGACTTCAAAAAGGTGTTTGACCGAGTCTGGCATGCAGCTCTGCGGGAAACCATGAGAGTGTACAACATCAGCCCTAAAATTATTGAAGTCATCAAAAGCCTGTATGACAAGGCTACCAGTGCAGTTGGAAACTGTTCAGAACAACAATCGGTGTGCAGCAGGGATGCCTACTCTCTCCAACACTCTTCAACATCTTCCTTCATCATGTCAAATTCCCTTGCAGATCACGAAGGCACAGTCAGCATAGAGAGAAGAGCAATCTCCAACCTTCGTTTTGCGGATGACATTGATGGATTGACTGGAGATGAACAAGAACTGGAACAGCTGGTACAGAGGCTTGACATCACCTCCAGAGGCTATGTAATGGAAATAAGTGCAAAGAAGACCAAAATGATGACCAACAACACCAATGGCATCAACACGGACATCAAAGGCCAAGGCCAATCCCTCAACACAGTGCATAGCTTCAAATATTTAGGAGCCATTGTATCAGACAATGGGTCCCGACAGGAAGTCCTCTCCAGAATCGCACAAACAACTGCTGCCCTGGCTAGGTTGAATCCCATTTGGAGAGACAAAACCATCAGTCTACTTTCCAAGGTAAGCCTGCTGCGCTCCCTTATCATCTCCATCTTCCTATACGCTTGCGAAAAATGGACCCTCACAGCAGATCTCCAACGAAGAATACAAAGCATGGAGATGAGGTGCTACAGAAGACTCCTAGGCATTTCCTATACCCAGCACATCACCAACGACGAAGTCCGACAGACCATCACACAAGTCATTGAACAACACGATAGTGATGAAACAAAAACTCCAATAGTATGGCCACGTCACCAGATCATCAGGTCTTGTAAAGAACATCCTGCAAGGCACATTGCAAGGAGGTTGAAGAAGAAGGAGACGGAAAAAGATTTGGGAGGACAACATTCGAGAAAATGGAGTGGTTTGACACTGAGCGAAACAACCAGGCTTGCTGCAGGACAGGGAAAAATGGAGTACGCTGGTTAAACGATCATCTGTGGTGCCCCTACGACCTCCGAGTTACGGGATAGGATAGGATAGGATAGGACATGAGTGTATTTGGAGCCGGAGATCAAAGCCATTCCAAGATCAAGAGCATAGTAAGATCAAAGTCGGTATTACTTTGCATTTTAATGCCACCGTTTTAATTATTTATTTTTCTTTCTGGGCACTCATTTTCATGTGAAATATTGCAAGTTCCACAAGGACCATGTGAGTCATATGGGCTTCGTCCTTGTAGTTTAAATGAAGGAATTACGTGAAAATTAAAATATTGTTGAAGTTGATTAGGTTATCTCCCTCTGACTTCACGAAACATCATATTATCGGTACAGGCATAGGCTGTTACGGTCTTATAGTGTTATACAGGTCGTCTCTGTCTCTTGATCTGTGGTCTGGTGCCTGTAGGCCTATTGCATCAACTGATTGTGCAGGTGCCCGTGCTGCGCGTGCTGTCTGCTGCGGAGGAAGCAGAGATCAAGTTTTTGCTGCAGAGTCCCTCAGGACGCCGTCCCGAGAGGGACCCCGTCATTGAACGACTGGGTGCCGAACCTCTCGGCACGGTAATAATAATAATAATAATAATAATAATAATAATAATAATAATAATAATAATAATAATAATAATAATAATAATAATAATAAAAAGAAGAAGAAGAAGAATTACAATAATATTAATATTCTGAAGTGACTTTGACTCTAAACTATGAGGGATTAAAAATAGTCTAAACTTGTAGTAGAGATCATAGCATTATTTGTTTGAAATATATGTTTCGTTTTTGCGTTGATCTTGAAGCTCAAGGACATTCTAGATCTTACAAAAACATTTAACAAATTGTACTGCAGTGGAATGGCTCTATTTTTGACACAGTATGCATTGACATTGGGTTATTTGATCATACATGAGCATCAGAGATCCTGTAAATGTCAAGTCATCGAAGGTCTAGGTCATCTCAAAGTCAAATGTTTTTGGCATAATCCAACGTTTGCTATAGTTTTTTTTATCATACATCAAGTGCCCATTTGGATCCGGAAGTCAATTATCTCAAGGACAAGATCATGGCAAGATCGAAGTCAGTATTTACATTTTGATGTCATCATTTTGTTTTATTTTTTTTTCTGGGCACTCATTTTCATGGAGAAGTTCCATAAGGAGCAAGTGAGTCATATAGGCTTTGCCCTCCTAGTTTTGCTTAATGCCCAGGGGAGGTGGCGAACTACATTCACCGTTATTACAGAAGGCAAAAAAGGACTCTCTATTTATTTTGAAATAATTTTGGTTAACTGCATCTGAGTGCGTCAGTGTTACGTTGCATTTTAGTGCCACCGTTTCAGTGTTTGTGGGCACTCATTTTGATGTACAGTATATTGCAAGTTCCATAAACAGCGGGTGAGTCCTATGGGCTTTGCCCTTCTAGTTCCTAATAGCAAGGCGAATTTTAGACTAAAATCCATTTTCCCCAAAGGTAATCAAAACCTTCGAATTGGGGACCCTTTAAAATGTGATTCCGTAGTGTAGGGGAAAGTCGGTAAATCCGGAACACTTAAGCAAAAACGTCAATAACTGCCACGTCAGAAGAGAAAAACACAGGATTTTGGCATGGTTGAATTCAGAAATAATTGAACTATGATCCTGTAATAAAGATTTAGGGCAGGTCTTGATTGTAGCTTTGTCAGATGAGTTCTAAAATTCTTTGAAATTGTTCCGGATTGCACCCCTGGTAGGGAAATTTGGAACGGTGGGAGGTGAAATAAGGAACACTACCATATTGTATATTATACATGTATAATGTTGAGCATTTTGATATTTGTACCGGTGCTTGCTTGTATGCGAGTGTTAGCGGTGGGGAAAGTATGCTTTGTGTGTTAATGACTGGCATTTTGGGTAGATTTTAACTTTAACAGCAAACCAAAATTTCGTGAATAGCTTTGTAATAAATTATAATATCATATCTGTCTCTCTTACTCAAAATTAATCGCAATTCTTATGCAATTAAAAAAAATTAATACAACAATGGACTCCCAATTGCTCATCAGGACAGGTTACGCTGTGGAAAAAACATCTCCTACCAGGGTTTGTTTTTACAACTTTGTCATTGTTGAAGGCTGAGACTGGTGATGGTAGCATCGTAGCACGGCGTGGTTGATGCCGTGGGGGCAAAGGAGGAGGGTGTGTGGACTCCACAGATTCTGCCAGCTGTTGTGGAATGATATGCATATTCTTGGATAAACAAGCAGCTGTGTTTGATGGACGTGGTGGAATCGGAGGTGGCGTTGATAACGTGTAAGTAAGCTTACGCGGTGGACGCGGTGGGATGGTTGGAGTATTTCTGTCATTAGCTGGAGGATCAGGGGCAGCTGACCAATCAGACACATCTGGCGGACAGGACACAACTGGCGGATCAGACACAGCTGGCGGCTCAACTGTCAGATCAGGGACAATTGACGAATCATGGATACCTGGCACATCAGATCGCGATGAAGAGTTTCCAGGTTGGGGAGGATCCGATGTCTGTATGTATGTGAGATGATTGGCTCAGATGCAGAATGGGAGCAGGTCGTAGCAACATCATTAAAATCTTCATCACCAAAGATGTGTCTGTCACAAGGCCAAATCCCGCACTTGGCAAATCCAGATGCAGCATTAGCCAGGGTAGCTGCCTTTGAGAAAGCTGTGTTGGTCGTAGGGGCACCACAGATGATCGTTTAACCAGCATACTCCATCTTTCTTTTTCCTCCGCAACCCTGATGGCTTCGCTCGGTGTCAAACCAGTCCATTCTCGGATATTGTCATCCCACCTCTTTTTCGGTCTCCCTCTTCTTCTACCCCCTTGCACTGTGCCTTGCAGAATGGTCTTTGCAAGACCTGATGATCTGGTGACGTGGCCATACCATAGGAGTTTCCGTTTCTTCACCACTGTGAGCAGGTCATCGTGTTGTCCAATGGCTTGTGTGATGGTCTGTCGGACTTCGTCGTTGGTGATGTGTTGGGTATAGGAAATGCCCAGAAGTCTTCTGTAACACCTCATCTCCATGCTTTGTATTCTTCGTTGTAGATCTGCTGTGAGGGTCCATGCTTCGCAAGCATATAGGAAGATGGAGATGATAAGGGAGCGCAGCAGTCTTACTTTGGAACGTAGACTGATGGTCCTGTCTTTCCAAATGGGCTTCAACCTTGTCAGGGCAGCAGTTGTTTGTGCGATCCTGGAGAGGACTTCCTGTCGGGACCCAGTGTCTGATACAATGGCTCCTAAATATTTGAAGCTAAACACTGTGTTGAGGGATTGGCCTTGAACTTTGATGTCCGTGTTGATGCCATTGGTGTTGTTGGTCATCATTTTGGTCATTTTGGTCTTCTCTGCACTTATTTCCATTCCATAAGCTCTGGAGGTGGTGTCAAGCCTCTGTACCAGCTGTTCAAGTTCTTGTTCCTCTCCAACCAATCCATCAATGTCATCCGCAAAACGAAGGTTGGAGATTGCTCTTCCCCCCTATGCTGACTGTGCCTTCGTGATCTGCAAGGGCATCTGACATGATGCGCTCTAGGAAGATGTTGAAGAGTGTTGGAGAGAGTAGGCATCCTTGACGCACACCGATTGTTGTTCTCAACCAGTTCCCGATGGCGTAGTTATGGAGGAGGGGGGGGGGGAAGGAAGCCATGCTCATCAACCAGCTTTTCCAGGATGTCAAAGAATCTCCACACGCTTTCACGGTTGAATCCTGTTGCTCTGGACAGTGACGTAGCTTCAGGCTGCCTCAATGAAAGTTGTGGGTGCCGTCTGAGGAAAAGTTTCAGCCAGTCCTTTCCTGCACCTCTCTTTTCCTGGTTGAACATATGCGACAAGCCGTTCTGCTCTGCCACTTGACTTCAAACGCTAAGGACATCTTTCCGATTCGAGAATGTGGGAACAAAGCTGTTCCTCCAGCTCTTGTGGTAATGTTGATGGCCTGCGCAGCACTCTACTGCGTATTTGTTCCCTCCATCCAAGTGTCTGTTCAGAGTCATTACAGGTATCCCATAGGATCGTGAGGCAGCCCGGAGACCCATGTCCATATTTCTAACTGATGACAATGCGTTGCCCATAGCTTGTGTGTCCATTTATTTGCAGCGCAGAAAAAAAGATTTTACAAGGTGGGAAATAAGGAACAGTGCGGGTAATTTGGAACACTGTTCCACTTTAGCCTCCATTTGGTGTTCCGATTTGCCCGCACTACGAGTAGCTGAACCTTATGCCATGCAGTCTGCAATAGACTTTGACCTAATTTTCACAGAACTTGCAATTGAAGGAACATAACGTATGCTTTAAAAAAAAATAACAAGTGATGTTTCGAATGAGTTGGTCCTAATTAGAAATCACAACACTTTATCGAAAGTCAATATAAGAAGACAAATGGAAAAAACGAGAAAATACTAACAGCTTTCGTCTCTTTGGAGGCACAAACATTGTTGTCATATGGTTTGTTTCAAGGGATATCACTGTTACCAACCATGGAATCAATTAAACGAAATTAGTTCCCTTTGGCCAGAAATTAGGGTGTTCCGAATTACCTGACTGTACCGAATTTACCGACTTTCCCTTACATGTAAGCTGGGAGAGTTGCTCACGGCAAAGTCCATTTTGACAACCTCCTCCCACCACCTCCTCCCCCACCGTTCCTGCACCTCCTCCCCCTCCTCCTAATGATAACATTGTGGTAGTCAAGTGACAACACAACACAGTCCAACCACATTACATTCCGCAAGAGACTTTTGACTTTTGACACTGTTTTTATTAGGCCTCCGGCCCATACAGTTTGGGGAGGGGGTTTACAATGGGAAGAATACACATAAATCAACACACACACACTCATACACACACACACACATGCATACACATTTACATTCCGCAAGAGAGAAACTGGGAGAAGGCGCTGACAGACGTTTTGATTTAGCTGGAGTGCAGAAGTACTGTGACAAAGGTCGTGATGCTGGGCTACACTACAGGCTCTAAAGTCTCTTCTTACTTTCACTATCACAACTACCTACTTATAGTCCAATCCAACAGGCTTTTTGAAAGTAAGTAAATCCTATAAAAATGATATATATTCTAATTTACTCTTTACAGTTGTGTTTACAACTGAAAAAAAGTCCCACGGAATCGAAGGGGTATGAATATGTTTATTTTAACTTTTTAAAGCGAACTATTTTTTTATGCGAAGGCATTGGGAACCCCCATTTTTACCGCCCAGATATTGTTCCGCATGACGTCAGGAATCTACAGCCAAGTGATGAAATGTGCGTAGGTGACAATGTCAATGGCATTGTTTATACACAGGCTTGGAAGTCTCGTCTCTCGTAGGTCTCAATTACATACTATACATACTATACCACGTACGTATGTAGGAGGGGAAAGAAAAGACTTCAGAGCCTGTGGTTGATAAATGCTTATGGCTGATGCAGGCTTGCAGGAGGCATGGTGGCCGAATGTTTAGAGCGTTGGCTTGCGGATCGGAAGGTCCCGGGTTTGAGCCCAGGCCGGGCACTGTGTTGTTTCTCTGGGAAAGACACTTTACTCTCGTTTCCTACTCCTTCGGATGAGAGTATAAACCGAGGTCTAGTCTGTGTCGCATACATTACATCATAACGGACTTTAAAGATCCTGACGCTCATGTCCTAGACGGGTGAGCGCCGGTAACAAGAACACACCCAGCATGCACCTTGGTAAAAAAGTGCCATAATGATCAAGACGATTGATTGTGGGCATATACGCAAGACAAGACAAGGCAATAGAGGCAGTTTGTGCATCAAATTCTGCAGTTCACATCATTGCTGGAAAGGCTTATTCTAGGGCAATTAGAGCACATTTTCTTGTCGAAGCAGCATTGTTTGCAATATTTGTAAGCACTTCCTTCAACATGTCATGGCTGTTGCTCCATCCTGACACTTTGTCCAATGATTACAATCCTAGGAAGGAAAACGGTGATTGTCAAGAAGCGAGCGTTGTGGCCAAGTGGGCTAAGGCGGGACTAACTTGCCTTGTCCACAAGCCAGAAACCAATGGTGCCTGACAGGTGTGGGTTCGAGCCAGCACCTGGGCGTTATGTTTCTCCGAATATTATTTACTTTCGACTCGGGCAACGTCTCGGGGGTTTTCTCCGGGTACTCCGGTTTGCTCCCTCAGCAAAAAGTTTTAAAAAAATCACAAATAATGTTAGGTAGGTAGGGTTTGGGCGCGCCACTGGCTGCGACTACGCCTTGCCCGGTCGGGGGAGGCGGCCCAGAGTTTCCCGATAAAAAGGGATAATAAACTGCAGCAAAAAAAAAAAAAAAAAAAGAGTCACTTCTACATAATCCTGCAGATCTTGACATAACAGATGACTTTGATTAGGCTCTTTTTGATGCAAGGCAAAACAACAGCAAGAGATGCTGCAATACATCCTGTATTAGGACGCATTAAAGCAACGTTGGAAGATTTCAAACGACAATGTTCAAGTAGAACGAGCAAGCTATGGATTCAAGAAATGGTACACCTCCTTCACACAGCAATATAGGCTGAGAGAACTGGAGACTTCAAGCTCCATCTATCTGCTGTTGCCAAAATGTTGCCCTATTTTGCTGCTTCAGGGCACAACCTCTACACCAAGTCGGCCAGGCTGTACTTACAGCAAATGATGGAGTTGAACAAAACCTACCCAGAAGTCTATCACGATTTCATGGCAGGCCATCACGTGAAAAGGAGAAGCGATCGCTACAGGGCTGGTCTGTCGTGTGATCTGGTGATTGAGCAAACTTTGATGAGGACGCTGACGTCAAATGGTGGCCTAACTAAAGGGCGCGGAATGGGCGAACGACAAAGGCTTGTTTGGCTTCCCTCTATGCCTGCTTGTGCAACAGCAAACCAGTGGATGCAATCCTTGACGCAAACAGAGTTCACAACAAGTGAACAGCACAAAGATTCTTGTGAAATAAGGCAAGAGAAAGACCACAAAGAAACTTTGACAGTCATCAACTATGTTTCATCAAAAAATCCTTTTTGCGCTGACATGAGTCTTAGGTCTATTGCTACTGGCCAAGCAGCTGACTCATCTGTCAATGCTGACCAAGCTGTTGAAATTGGTCAGCGCATTCTCCAAGGGATGACGGGTCAATCTCCAGCTGACGTGACGTTCAAGAAAAGCAATCAACCAGTCACAATGGCGACAAAAACTGGAGTGACTATTGGCCAGGAAATGGTGCAAGTGGATCCGCAGTTATTGTTTCAAAGGTTGGTGCAAGTCGCTGGGAATGATACCAACAGGCTCGAATAAATGTTTTACTATGGACTGGCCAAAGTAACTGCCACCTTGTTTGATGCGACAGGATTCCCCAGAAAAGCCAACAAACATACTCTTGCAGGATTTCTCTGGTCTGCTGTCAATGAAACTGCATCCTTGCCAAGAGAAAATGTGAAATACATTCTCGATGGTGGATCCCTTTTGCATCGCCTTCCATGGCCCAGAGGGTCGTCACAAAAGATCTAGCAGAGATGTATGTCAGCGTTGTTGCTAGGAAACATACACTAGCTACAATCATTTTCGATGGTTATGTTGATGGCCCAAGTACCAAAGAGAAAGATGTTGCCCATCTTCGAAGAAGCAAAGGCATGGTTGGGAGACATGTAGCCTTTGATCCTAACATGATCCTCTGCGAGACGAAGGAAATATTCTTGGCCAACTGCGAAAACAAACCGGAACAACAGTCTGTAATAACATTCTTTTTGCCCATGCATTCTGTGGATACGACACATCTCATCCCTTCAACATCTCAAAATCACTCACAGTCAAGAAGCTTGATTCAGGAGAGCTCCTGGATGAGGCTAGAGTATTCAATGATAAGATGTCAAGTCATGATGCTGTTGCAGCGGCTGGTGAGAGGGTATTTGTTCACCTGTACAGTGAAAAACGTTCTGATACTTTGACCAAACTGTGGTTTGTCAAATATGAGCAAAAAGTGTCTGCAAGCCATACACAAATCCAAGCTAAAGTGCTCTCCCAACAGCAGCAGCAGCTGAATTCCATGCCTACAGAACATTCTACCAAGTCCAGGAGTAGCTGAGTCTAGACAGAGACCATGGTCTATCACCAATGGATTGGGAATGGAAGTTACAGGAGGGTGGGCTACTTCCAATCATAACTAATAAGCCAGCTTCTCCATAGGATATTTTGAATGTTATCCGCTGCTGCTGCTAGAAAGACTGCTCAACTGGCAGATGAAGTTGCAGAAAGCACGGACTTACGTGCACCATAGCTTGTGGAGAATGCCGTGGAGTCAGCTGCACAAACTCTGTGGTTCAGCTGGATGACGAGTCGGATTCTGAGAGCGACTAAGGTAGACCACTTCTATATTCTACTGGAAAACTAATCAATTTCCTGGGTTTTTCTGTTTTTCTTTATTTCGTGTGTCTTCCTTTTAACTAATCTTTTTTCTCTTGTGAATTAAATAGAAGTCGACTTTTACAGTCGAGATCAAGATTTTTAAGATCATCGGAATTTCGCATTTATACCCCTATGTTAATTAAATTTTAATCCACAGTCAGAACTAAAACTGACACAGAAAGCGTTGAAACAGATTTTCGGACTGTATATGTTATGTTAAGAGCTTTCATTTGACATGCAACATGATATGGTTTTAAATTAAATGTTTATTTCAAGTAATCTCCCTTTGACGTTTTGAAGTGTGAAAAAACATAAGCACCAAAAATCATGTTTCAGACCCCCTTTTTTTACTGGGACTTTTTATAGGTATTTCCTCATTGCTTAAAGAATATTTTTTACTGCATAGAATTTTTATAGGAATTAGTTGCTTATTTGGCTATTTATTTCATTACTGGGACTGGACTATTATGCAACAAGGTCTGCCACTCCTCATTTCCGTTACAGCGACTGCCTCCCTTCCTCCCTCACCCACTTCACTCTCTCCCCACCCCACACCCACCCCACACCCGGACGAAAAAACAACAACAAAAAAAACGTTCTTAACTTTTGTGACCACTTTAAACTCAAACGGAGGGTGCCGACGAATCACAAACATTCATAGCAACACATTCGTATCACTTCAATGTCAGCTCCAAATCCACTGCGAATTTTGTTCCAAAACGGAGTTACAAGAGCTGGTCCGAATCTTGACACCAAAGTTGTTCTCAAACCGGAACCTATAAAACACGTGCGCACCCTAATTGGTGCCTAATATTGCTCGCTCATAAGGTTAATCTGCCAAAGGCCAGCTACTCTACTTTTAACTTATTTTTACTGCGACGCATTTCGACCAATGTACGCGCATGAGAATTTGAAGAGAGCCAATCCACTAAGAAACGTTGGAGTAAAGATGTCGGACCAGTTTGTGACTGCGTTCCGGAATACATTCACAGTGAATTTGGAGCTGACATCGTTTGAAGAGATAGGAATGTAAATGATGGAGTTGAACAAAACCTACCCAGAAGTCTATCACGATTTCATGGCAGGCCATCACGTGAAAAGGAGAAGCGATCGCTACAGGGCTGGTCTGTCGTGTGATCTGGTGATTGAGCAAACTTTGATGAGGACGCTGACGTCAAATGGTGGCCTAACTAAAGGGCGCGGAATGGGCGAACGACAAAGGCTTGTTTGGCTTCCCTCTATGCCTGCTTGTGCAACAGCAAACCAGTGGATGCAATCCTTGACGCAAACAGAGTTCACAACAAGTGAACAGCACAAAGATTCTTGTGAAATAAGGCAAGAGAAAGACCACAAAGAAACTTTGACAGTCATCAACTATGTTTCATCAAAAAATCCTTTTTGCGCTGACATGAGTCTTAGGTCTATTGCTACTGGCCAAGCAGCTGACTCATCTGTCAATGCTGACCAAGCTGTTGAAATTGGTCAGCGCATTCTCCAAGGGATGACGGGTCAATCTCCAGCTGACGTGACGTTCAAGAAAAGCAATCAACCAGTCACAATGGCGACAAAAACTGGAGTGACTATTGGCCAGGAAATGGTGCAAGTGGATCCGCAGTTATTGTTTCAAAGGTTGGTGCAAGTCGCTGGGAATGATACCAACAGGCTCGAATAAATGTTTTACTATGGACTGGCCAAAGTAACTGCCACCTTGTTTGATGCGACAGGATTCCCCAGAAAAGCCAACAAACATACTCTTGCAGGATTTCTCTGGTCTGCTGTCAATGAAACTGCATCCTTGCCAAGAGAAAATGTGAAATACATTCTCGATGGTGGATCCCTTTTGCATCGCCTTCCATGGCCCAGAGGGTCGTCACAAAAGATCTAGCAGAGATGTATGTCAGCGTTGTTGCTAGGAAACATACACTAGCTACAATCATTTTCGATGGTTATGTTGATGGCCCAAGTACCAAAGAGAAAGATGTTGCCCATCTTCGAAGAAGCAAAGGCATGGTTGGGAGACATGTAGCCTTTGATCCTAACATGATCCTCTGCGAGACGAAGGAAATATTCTTGGCCAACTGCGAAAACAAACCGGAACAACAGTCTGTAATAACATTCTTTTTGCCCATGCATTCTGTGGATACGACACATCTCATCCCTTCAACATCTCAAAATCACTCACAGTCAAGAAGCTTGATTCAGGAGAGCTCCTGGATGAGGCTAGAGTATTCAATGATAAGATGTCAAGTCATGATGCTGTTGCAGCGGCTGGTGAGAGGGTATTTGTTCACCTGTACAGTGAAAAACGTTCTGATACTTTGACCAAACTGTGGTTTGTCAAATATGAGCAAAAAGTGTCTGCAAGCCATACACAAATCCAAGCTAAAGTGCTCTCCCAACAGCAGCAGCAGCTGAATTCCATGCCTACAGAACATTCTACCAAGTCCAGGAGTAGCTGAGTCTAGACAGAGACCATGGTCTATCACCAATGGATTGGGAATGGAAGTTACAGGAGGGTGGGCTACTTCCAATCATAACTAATAAGCCAGCTTCTCCATAGGATATTTTGAATGTTATCCGCTGCTGCTGCTAGAAAGACTGCTCAACTGGCAGATGAAGTTGCAGAAAGCACGGACTTACGTGCACCATAGCTTGTGGAGAATGCCGTGGAGTCAGCTGCACAAACTCTGTGGTTCAGCTGGATGACGAGTCGGATTCTGAGAGCGACTAAGGTAGACCACTTCTATATTCTACTGGAAAACTAATCAATTTCCTGGGTTTTTCTGTTTTTCTTTATTTCGTGTGTCTTCCTTTTAACTAATCTTTTTTCTCTTGTGAATTAAATAGAAGTCGACTTTTACAGTCGAGATCAAGATTTTTAAGATCATCGGAATTTCGCATTTATACCCCTATGTTAATTAAATTTTAATCCACAGTCAGAACTAAAACTGACACAGAAAGCGTTGAAACAGATTTTCGGACTGTATATGTTATGTTAAGAGCTTTCATTTGACATGCAACATGATATGGTTTTAAATTAAATGTTTATTTCAAGTAATCTCCCTTTGACGTTTTGAAGTGTGAAAAAACATAAGCACCAAAAATCATGTTTCAGACCCCCTTTTTTTACTGGGACTTTTTATAGGTATTTCCTCATTGCTTAAAGAATATTTTTTACTGCATAGAATTTTTATAGGAATTAGTTGCTTATTTGGCTATTTATTTCATTACTGGGACTGGACTATTATGCAACAAGGTCTGCCACTCCTCATTTCCGTTACAGCGACTGCCTCCCTTCCTCCCTCACCCACTTCACTCTCTCCCCACCCCACACCCACCCCACACCCGGACGAAAAAACAACAACAAAAAAAACGTTCTTAACTTTTGTGACCACTTTAAACTCAAACGGAGGGTGCCGACGAATCACAAACATTCATAGCAACACATTCGTATCACTTCAATGTCAGCTCCAAATCCACTGCGAATTTTGTTCCAAAACGGAGTTACAAGAGCTGGTCCGAATCTTGACACCAAAGTTGTTCTCAAACCGGAACCTATAAAACACGTGCGCACCCTAATTGGTGCCTAATATTGCTCGCTCATAAGGTTAATCTGCCAAAGGCCAGCTACTCTACTTTTAACTTATTTTTACTGCGACGCATTTCGACCAATGTACGCGCATGAGAATTTGAAGAGAGCCAATCCACTAAGAAACGTTGGAGTAAAGATGTCGGACCAGTTTGTGACTGCGTTCCGGAATACATTCACAGTGAATTTGGAGCTGACATCGTTTGAAGAGATAGGAATGTGTTGCTATGAGTGGGTGTGATTCGTCGGCACCCTCCGTTTGAGTTTGCAGTGGACACTAAATAGAATAGACCCAACGTTTCCCGGCGTGTCGTAAGAGGCGACTAACAGGGGTGATGTTAGCACGGCATCACTGGGCGAAAGTCTTATACACAGAAGTCACCGGCCAGGGCGGAGGAACCTCACGTTACTACAGGTTCAACGATCACGTGCTCAGGGCCAAGGCGAGCCACACTGTATTCGTGGATTTCGGCTGTGGCCAACAGCCTGGAGAGGATTGGGCACCGCCAGGTCTTTTTTGCCCAAGACACACTACATGATGAAGCTATCCACTAATTCCATACCGGATCGGTCGTCGCCCGGCACAAGGACCGCGCCTTCCGTTGGCCACCAGGACGGAGGTGATAAGTATGCTACTGATGGACAATTTAGCAAGATCGGGACAGGATAGGATAGGATAGGATAGGATAGGATAGGATAGGATAGGAGGACTAAAGGTAGAAAAGACGTTTTTTGACTCACATGCATAACAATGTCAGTCTATGTACTCCACTCCCCACCCCTCCTTCCACACTCCTCTCCCTCTCCCCCCTTCCCCCCACAAAAAGTCAAGATTTTTGCAAATCTGTGCGAGATGAGTCCAAAATAGTCCCAAAATGATATCGGGGAAAAAAAATTCCGTCCATTTGTCTATCCGCCGTCCGCCGTCTGTGCAAAAGCTTTAAAATGACTATTAATATTGGACGGTTTTTAATATGCTAATTAAATGAATCTATCCATCTATAGACTGGCATTTTTGTTGTGGGAGTTGGAGGCGGGCATTTGTAAGCATGAGACGTGGTAGGGTCAAAGGCCGTCTAATTTTAGGACTGACCGAACCAGATTGAATGATGAAGGAATTCAGTTGTACAAAATCCATTTTGACAACCTCCTCCCACCTCCTCCTCCCCCACCGTTCCTGCACCTCATCCCCCTCCTCCTAATGATAACATTGTGGTAGTCAAGTGACGACACAACACAGTGTATGGTCAGGCGTGTGTGTGCAGATAATAAATGGATGGATATATTATGCCTTGTATGTTCTTACCCACGGACGGATAAAACATGTTTTATGTCCTAACCAGTGTTTGTGTGTGGGTGAACGTGTTTGTTTACACTGTGTTTATCTGTACAACAGACCCGTGATTTTTTGTCTTCTTGTGAAATAAAAAATGCTTTGATTTTGAGAGGTCGACATCAGGATGGAACTCAGGACGCTACCGTTTGCTGCGCATAATCACTGTGCGCGCTGTGTTCATTCCGACCGACCTGTGCGTCCAACCCGTGTCGCTAGATGTCAGATGGACAATCTACCTACTGACCTTCTCTGCACACACCCAACCTAACATAAGATGAGAGTATACACCGAGGTCTAGTCTGTGCACGCACGCACGCATTCCGCCGAGCGGACTCTCTTAGCGTCCTATAGCGCGGTAATGCGCGCCTCGCCCGTAATCCTGAAGCGCGGTAATGCGCGCCTCGTTAGTGCACCTTTTAGTCATGAAATCACAGGAAATAGGAACTCTCCGGTGCGTGAGAGAAGGTTTAATCAACTTCCGGAAAGGTTCCCGTGTGTTTTCCGCTATCGTTTTCGCAAGTTTGACGTGGTTTTGTGTACTTTTTTAACGATTTTGTTTGAGGTTTGAGTTTGCGAAATTTTCGGCCATGATGGCAGGGGATAGCTCCGACAGTAATAGTGAGTTTGGTAACCTTATTGATGAGCTTATTGCTGAAAGAGCACAAGGACTTAGTGTAGACAACCAGAGTGAGTTTTCTTGTCTGTGTTGACTGTCTGTGCACACATTCACATGCAATCCACACTGTCTTGTTGTTGTTTTATTAACATAGTCCATAAAATACCTGTAATTATGAATTAATTACAAGATTCCAACAGGTAAAAATAGTACTAAAGTCAAAATGGTTCTTTGGGTACATAGAATAACCATTTTGTAAACATATCCTAAAATATGAAGTTAATGTGACAATAAATAATTTTTTTTGCAATTTTTTCAAATTCATAACCCAATTTATTGCAATAAACTTGAAATCCTTACAGGATATAGGCGCAAATGTACAGAAAACCTTATAGGACGCTAAGAGTTTTAAAAACCCTGACGCCCATGCCTTAGACTGATGAGTGCCGACTACACATATTACACCCAACAAGCATTACATCACCCACGATTGTGCACAGTTGTCTGTGCGTCAGACGATGCGCCAAAAGGCAGCAAGAAGGCGGCTTGAGTTAGATCCTGTATCGGCCAGCGCCTTGAGCGGACACGTGAGCTCGAAACGCGCTATATAAGAAGGATTAAATAAGCTGAAAAAAACTTAGGACGTAGTTGTGTTTTCTTTTACGTCTCTTCGGGAATTTTGTTCTAAATCAAAAAGATTGTATTCCACATGACAGTCCTTGCTGCAAGGGCAAACGTCCAAGGACTCGGCCCCTCAACACAGCTCCGAAGCTCCTCCGTCTGACGAGAAGCCATATCAAGGTCACCAAGGCAAAAGCGAGCAGAACAAGAACGCGTCCTACACACTGAGGCGTCAGGACTTTGATGACGGTAAGTACCGCCAACAGCGGGCATCCGCCATCGTGACGACGGCGATGATGATTACAACAAAGAATATAACTGGTGGCGATGACAGGGTTTGGGTGGGATGGTGTGTGCGTGCGTGCGTGTGTGTGTGCGCGCCTGTGTGTGTGTGTGTTTCTGTACGCATATATGTGTACTGCTTGTTTGTTTTTTAGCCCAAGGCGTGCCTAACATCCCTGAGCGCCTGCTTCCTGAAAGCCAGAGGACGACACAGTCAGGGAGAGAGGACGGCATGGAAAACCCCATGACGTCACTCACACTCAGTGACCTCGTCTACAGTGAGATCTACGCTGACAACGGCGGCGACGACGACGATGATAATGGCGACGACAGATCGACTTGCAGCCCCGAACTGCTGCAAGGGACTAGAGGGTGGTTCGAGCAGAAGAGCGACATTGACCGTGAGGGTGAGGGCGATGATGATGACAGCACGAGCAGTTCCAAAGAGAGCGTGTATACAGACAGTGGCAGACAAGGCCAGGCTGAAGATGAGATCCACGCCCGGCAAGACAGGAGTGAACAAGGAGTAAGAAGAGCGCCTGATGAAGGCAGGCTTCAAGGAGCTATTGACGATGAGGAGCAAGACCGCGATATTCACCGCCTGACAAGGACGAAGAAGAAGAAGAAGGGACGCCCACACAGAGTTGGCAGCGGGCAGAGCTTCTACACGGGTGTGGGCATTGAAGGCGTACTGGACTCTGCAGTGGACCAGCTTTTGTCGGACGTGGCGGTGGTGCTGAGCGAGTCCTGCAATGATAGCCTGCGACAGGCCGACAGAGAGGTCGGACACTGTGTCCCATTCACCGCATACCAGACCCGCCACACAGCAGAAGACCGGACGCCAGACGGGGACAGCGCCGACCAGACCCAGCCCAGCTACGGACCTTCCAGCAGTCAACCGCCCAACTCCGATTATTATCAGCAGACCAGCGAACCTAGTGGTTCTGTCGTGACCGACCCCAACACCAACCGCCAGGAGAAGGGCCGGGACTTCAACTGCGAATGCAAGCAGTCAAAACTGACTCGGACCCAGACCCAGAGCAACATCGAACCCGGCTACTCGGAGAGCTGTTACGCCGATAACGAATCTAGCGACACAGGGTCTTCCACCAACCTGAGATGGAAAAAACGCGGAGATCCTTATGCCGCCAGCCACGAGTCTCGGGCTCCAGGGAGAGCGAAAGAAGAAGAAAAACCGCAGAGCTTACAGGCCCGGCGTCAAACATACAGTCACCGAGCTACGAAGAACATCAACTCTGACCTGCATCCAGACACCAAATCTTCGGACGATCACGCCTGAGGAAAAACACGTTTGCTTTTTGACTCGCATGCATAGCAATGTGAGTCTATGTGCTCACCTTCCCACCCCCCAACCCCACCCCCTCCACCCCCCTCTCCCACCACCCAAAACCCCCAGATTGTTGCAAATTTGTGCGAGATGAGTCCTAAATAGTCCACAAATAATTTAAAAAAAATAAAATGTGTCCCTCCGTCCGTGTGTCCGCCGTCTGTCTGCGCAAAGCTTGCAAGTGGATTAATATCTCAGAATCTATTTCAACTATCACAACCAAACTTGGTAAGATGGAATATGCCCATGAGACCTCATAAATTATTATGAATGAATTACTTCACTATAAGGTCAAGATCACAGGGTCAAAAAAAGTTTGCCAAAAATGAAAATTTTTCAAAATATTTCTCTTTTTTTTTAGATTGTTAATATTGAACTTATGATTCTTTGAAACATGATACATATCAATGAGACATACATATTATACAAAATTTGCTAACTCACTCCACGGTCAAGGTCGCTGGAGCTGTTCAAAGTCGGTTAGTATAGGTACTATGAGGGATATAAGTCCAAATTAGAGAGTAACAGGCTTGTTTTTTTAAGATTTGAATTATTTTATAATATTTAATAGTTTTTTTTTAACTTTTATATTACGATAACGTCTCTCTGGTCCTGATTTGGCCCGGAAGAGTCCGCTGGACCTAAAGCAATAACCATGTAATGTAATGTAGTTGTATTTAGAGATGATAGATTGATCTTTCCGGGTGTTCCGTTTGTGCGTTGATCTTGAAGGTCAAGCTCATTTTAAGCCTTACCAAAACAAAACAAAATAAATACAAAAAAATAAATACAAAAAATGGTTATCGTACAGTGGAATTGCTGTTTATTTAACCCATAATATGCAACAACATTGGGTTATTTGATCAAATATACATGAGAGGTCACGTGAACTTCAAGGTCATCCCAAGGACAAAGTCACTGAAGTTCAAGTCATCCCAAGGTCAATGGTTTTTTTGTTTTTTTATAGTATAATACAACTTTTGCTGTAATTTATTTGATAGTACATGAGAGTATTTGGAGCCGGTGGACAATGTCATCGCAAGATCAAGAGCATGGAATGATCACAGTCGGTATTTGCATTTTAACCGTTTTATTTTGTTTTTTCGGGGCACTCATTTTCATTGTAAATATTGCAGGGTTTATAAGGAGCATATGAGTCAAACGGGCTTTGCCCTTCTAGTTGGTTATTGGACCTGATCTTTCAGTGATGAGTATTCGGACAGCTGCACTGTGTTTTTCAATTTTTAAATCAACCCGCTTGTTGACCTAGGGATACATACACTGATTCTTTCACTGGAAAGCAAAAGAGCGCAGAGAAGTAGAATTAATTAAATTAAAATTAATTAAAACAGACATGAACAAGTGGGTAAGTCAACATCTTTATATTTAAGGCCCAGGGGAAAGTTGACGTGAGGCCGCTGGCCCTTTACACAAACCAACAAAACAAATCTCTGGTCTTTCATGTACGAGAGCTTGTGTCACCACGATTTAGGCGCTCCAAGGTCAAAGTCAAGGTCAAATAATGCAAGGAGGGAATCGGCATTCAACGATGCGAAATGCAACACAGTGATGACTCTTTTCAAACTTGTAGCAATGGATGGATACTTTTGGAGAACCTCTTGGATTTGTTTAGAACTTTCATAATTTTTTAAAACTTTACTCACTGTTATTTTGTGATTGTTGTAAGTTTGGGGTCTCAAATGTGTGTCTGTGATCCTGATCAATGCATGAGTTTTATACCCAGTGTCTTTCATGTATTTATTTCATGGAATAAACTCTTTAAGTAAATCGCCATATTGCGCAATACAGTATCTTTATTTTATAGAAATGTGGTCTGTGTGTTCAGAAAAACAATACGTCCAACACAAAGCATAACTCTCTTTACTCTCTCTCTCTCTCTCTCCAAGAATTCTCTCTCTCTCTCTCTCTCTCTCTCTCTCTCTCTCTCTCTCTCTCTCTCTCTCTCTCTCTCTTTCTCTCTTTCTCCAAGAATTGATCTCTTCAAAAATCCTATCCTATCCTATCCTATCCTATCCTATCCTATCCTGTCCTATCCTGTAACTCGAAAGTCGTTGGGGCACCACAGATGACCATTTAATCGGCGTACTCCATTTTTCTCTGTCCTCATGGCCTCACTCGGTGTCAAGCCAGTCCATTCTCGAATGTTGTGCTCCCACCTCTTTTCTTTCTCCCTCTTCTTCTGCCTCCTTGCACCGTGCCTTGCAGGAGGATCTTTGAAAGGCCTGAGGCCTAGTCTTGCTTATTCCGGTTCCATTTTGTGGAATAACCTTCCATGAAGATCTCCGCACTCCAGCATAGAAATTGACATCATTTAGAACACATCTCTTAAAGCACATAAAAATTAAATGAACGTTAATTGTTGTTGATGAATATAATATTAACAACGATAATATTTTGAAAATGATTTTTTTCTAATGATGACCTTGTTTATTATTGTTCCATGATGTTAATGTTATAATATTAAGTTGTTGTAGTTAATAGTTATTGTTCTAAGCCCCAAGGGGTAAGTATGATATAACAAACGCGTGCACAGCGCTTACTCTTTTCCTATCCATTATCCTATCCCATAACTCGGAGGTTGTAGGGGCACCACAGATGATCGTTTAACCAGCGTACTCCATCTTTCCCTGTCCTCAGCAACCCTGATTGTTTCGCTCAGTGTCAAACCAGTCCATTCTCGAATGTTGTCCTCCCACCTCTTTTTCGGTCTCCCTCTTCTTCTACCTCCTTGCACTGTGCCTTGCAGGATGGTCTTTGCAAGACCTGATGATCTGGTGACGTGACCATCGGAGTTTACGTTTTTTCACCAATGTGAAAAATAAAATTGTTATCTTCTTCCTCTTTTTCTTCTGCTCCTCTCTGTCTCTCTGTCTCTCTGTCTCTCTGTCTCTCTGTCTCTCTCTCTCTCTCTCTCTCTCTCTCTCTCTCTCTCTCTCTCTCTCTCTCTCTCTCTCTCTTATTGTGTTCATTACGAACTGAGTCAACAATTATCGCGCGTACCATACTATAGTAAAAATCAAGCCAAAGGCAAAATAGGATAGGATTGTTTTACAGAGGTTGTGTGGCAAACTAAAAGGCCAGTTTCCTCTCAACAGGCAACCTTGACGTTAACGCAGTGTCGGAGATCTATCGAGGTAATAACACTTGGAATTTTATGCTAGCATTGTCAACATTTACAATAATGAGAAAGAAAAGTATACATAAACCCAAAGAACAGTACATTTGGACAAAAACCGAGACAAAACAACTGTGCACATGAACGTTGGAGCTCAGCTCTTCCAACGCTTTAGCACTGTTTGGGTTTTTGTACCTATTGGTTTCCCCCGTGGGGGTGCCGGGGGTTTCAGTATAAATAGTATCCCCACTTTCTGGAAAGTTAGTGCTTTAAATTCCCACTGTCCTTTGTTCCTTCTCATTCCTACTCTGTTCTATACTATCTTCTTTTTCGCTAGACCAGTCACCTATCTTTTTTCTTGAAAACCCTTCCGGGACAAAACTCCTCATTTGTGTAAGAGGTCTGTTGTATCAGCTTAGGAATATTGGACGCTTTCTGCCAAATGGTCACTGGGGCTTCCTATGATGTTATTATTTGGCAATGTAGGCATTTTATATGTATGTGTTCTGTTGATATTTTATAATGATGTTTGTTATCTTCTTTTTTTTTTTTTTTTTTTTTTTTAGGAAAATGGGGTTTGATAAATTAGAGTATAGCCTTAGCGTCCTGTGCGTGGGATGTCTTTATTGTAAAGTGACCGGCTGGTGGAGTGCCTTCAGTGTTACTACTAGGGTTGTTTTGGTAGAACTTTTATGCGGATCAGAGTCGAGTCCTCTTTCATCGAAGTTGTGGTCTTGATTTTGTGGTCCTGATTCGGCTCTTTGCATCCCGCTGGACCCTGTAAGCAATGACTAACTATGTACCTATTGGTTTCTCATGAGAGATCTATCAGGCATAGGCCGTGTTTTTTGTAAGCGCGTGCCTCAATAGCCTCTGACTCTCAGATTGGAGTCCGCGTCGCTATCGGGCGAGCTGCCTCTATATAAGTTTAGAAGCGGCCCGAAAGCGACTAAAGGTCGGTTCGGGCAGGCGTACTGCAGGTTGTAGATAGCAATCATTTTGATTTCCACAAGAAGCGTTTAAAGTATATCAAATCACAGTTTGCGAGTTCATGCCAAACATAGTTCTGCGCAGTGAGTATCGGCCTCAGTATTTTGTTTACCTGTTGCCTGAGCTAAAGTTCTTCCATCTCTAAAGATCACATTCGATGACGTCAATTCTATCGGCTATCTGTGCCTCATCTACGCTCTGACGTCACTTGTAGAGATTGCGCATCACCATTGACATCGTTTTTATGGCGTTTGTCGACACCAACGTCACATTTATTGACAACCGTGCCATTGTGCATGATTAGACCCTTGGTTTCGTCGTGACACTGTTCTCGCTTCATCTCTGACGTCAAAGGCCTTTGTACGTCATTGCCGACGTCATTGTCTGCTAGTACGTCATTTTGCCTAAGAAGTTGGTCCTGTTCGTTGGGTTGGGCTATTTCTATAGAAAACTGCAGTGAAGGCTTAGTCAATGATTTGAAATCCGGTTGATGTTGATAGTGGTGGTGGTGATGGTGGTGGTCTGTCGTTTTGGAAGCAGAAAAGAGAGTGGACAGCATACCAGCGGCACAGGCCAACCCAAACATGGCGGCTGTAACAGAATACAGACTTCTAATTGAACACTATTTTCTTTTGCTCAAATCTTACCGCAATGCTAAGTTGCATACCATCCCAAACTTTTCAAACCATCATCTTTCTTTTTATTCTATCAAAGAATCTTTCAGATTGCAGGAATTTTTTTTTTAAATGTTCGATTTTACACAATCCAAACATTATATAGCCTAATAGCTTAGATCTCACACAGGCCTTAAGTCACGCTCCAAAGGGAAGGTAACTCGTCAGGTTGTGTCTACTCTTTCCGCCATTATGAAACAACGTCACTCTCCCTTCTGGGGGTGTAAGATCTATGCGGGTAGTCTCACGTTATCACGGTGGCCACGAAAAATAAAAGAAGAAATCGCTCTTTGGTTCAATGAACAACAAACTTCAGACAAAATTCTAAGTCTGGTAACAATCTTCTAGGCTGACCCATGGTTTGAAGCACCCAAACCCAACAAAATCGCTACAGCTGTTTTTAAAATAGTCAGCAAAGTGCGTTTAACGACAAAATGACTCCAGCGATCTTGATCTTTGCATTAGATCAAATATGGTGACACGCGAGACAGAGGCCACTAACCTAATTTTCTTATGAAGTTTGGTCTAAATCCGTTCAGTGGTCCTTGAGATATGGCTTCCACCGGACCGACAGACTGGATGGACAGATTGAAATTTGGACACAAGTATATCAACTAACAAGTTAGTATCTCCCTTCCATGTCTCTGTCGACGTGCGCGTACAACCGGTTGCTTCCCTTTACATGCTTTGCGCTCCGTAGAGCGTCGACGGCCTAAAATAATTTTTTAGAAACTTCAAAACCCAGGGGAATTATGGGTAGGGAAATCCTTTTCTGAAATGACGTCGGCAGGACTCTTCGAGATTGGTGCATGGCACACGAGACACACGCAAAATGGCGTCATAAGAAGATTGGTTAGATCTGAATTCGTCTAATTTGACCTCGCATGCTAACAATGCAATTTGGATTTGCTTTTAAAAATCAAAAGAGAGCGAGACCACAACAAAGTACAACGAGCCAAGGCGAGGCAAACACTCAAGGCCGACAGAACAAAAAGCACACAAACTACAAAAGGTAAGTACCCGTGACCATACACAATAAAGTAGGCCTAACCACCATTGCAAAATAGGATTGATCATCACCATGATTGAATTTTTCCACCCCACCTTCCAATTGGTACGGAATCGAACATATGCTCAAATTATCATATCTTTAACAGACCTTGCATGTGCATTATACAGTGTGCTTCAAGCGATAAATGAACCATCACATTGAACGATCTGAGCAGAATGGCGAACAATCGTTCACTGAGACTCACGATCGCCTGCACTGAGCTCACATACATGTGTGCATGTTTCTATAAATCCATCGTGTTCTCCTTCGATAATTGAGCAAAGCCTTTGTTCACTATCAGAAATATGCAGTTACTCTCCCAACTTTCGTTAATTTCAACCAGCACATCTTCGCGAGAAATGGCGACCATGAATGCAAACGTAGCTAGTTATCAGTTACTTCCCTTGAACAGATTTCCCAGAATTCTCTATTCTATTTTTAGGTTTGGGATACCCCCGTCTCAGCTTGTGGCTAAACCAAGGGCAACGGGACCACCGCACGTCGACTGGGGGCAATACGAGATACTAACTTGTTAGTTGATATACTTGTGCATTTGGCTCGTTCTGATTCCTCCACCCCACCCCACCCCCTCGACCTCTGTTCACTAGCATTTGTCAATGAGCAATTGGCCTGGGAGGCACGGTATATCTAATGGTAGAGCTTTGGCTTGCGGATCTGAAGGTCCCGGGTTCGAGCCCAGGCCGGGGCATTGTGTTGTGTCCTTGGGAAAGACACTTTACTCCCGTTTGCTACTCCTTCGGAAGAGAGTATAAACCGAGGTCTAGTCTGTGTCGCATACATTCCATCATAACGGACTTTAAAGATCCTGACGCTCATGTCCTAGACGGGTGAGTGCCGGTGACAAGAACACACCCAGCAAGCACTTAGGTCCTTCTCCCCCATCCCTGGCTGCCCAGGATTGTGCTCAGTTGTCTGGAGCGTTATTACGATGCGCCCAAAGGCTGCAAGTTGGCGCCCCGGGCGGCTTGAGTTAAATCCTGTATCGGCCAGCGCCTTGAGCAGCTCTTGAGCCGGAAAAGCGCTATATAAGAACGATTAAGAAGAATGGTTAAATATTCTCCTGTATGAGCATAATTTCAATTACGAGCGACGTCAGTAAGCGAGGTAAGTCTGGACAAACCAAAGGAAGACTGACCCGCGAAGAAGAAGATGTGCGGCAGACAGTGAGTGCGAGTGTAGATGAGGCCCGCGATGGGCGGGCCAGCCAGATAGCCCACGCCCATGGTGAAAAGGTACAGCCCCACCCCCGTGGCCACTCGCCCCACCCCCAGCGTCTCCAGCAGCAAAGGACTGTAGGCTGCCCACGCCCCGCCTGTATAGGCTCCGAACATCGCTGCCAGCAACATCTGTGGATTCATCATTATGATCACATCATCATCATCCGCCTCGTCTACCATCACCATGGCTATGCCCTTGCCATCGGTCCGAAAAACTGAAGGAGATTCTCCTCCGAAATAGGATTTTTCTGTTCCACCGTAATTATAGTCTATTAGGCCTTCTCAATTCCTCTAGCAATCGCAAAACTTGCCAGACGTTTAAACAGTGTTGTTTGATAGCGGTGGGTTTCGAGGGAGGGAGGAAAATTGTCACACACAAAAAAAAGAAAAAGAAAAAAAAGGTCGGATTATAGGGTCCGTAAAACTGGCTGCAGAACAGCTTGTGATCGCCTTACCTGCGTGGACAGTGAGTGGACAGTGAAAGGTACCAGCAGAGTGGTGATAGCGGCCAAAGCGAACGTGGAGAAGAAGAAAGTGATGTTGTCCACTCTCTTGTCATTGGTAGTCACTCCGGTCAGCAGGCGTGCTGGAATACTGCCCATCCCCGTCACAGACAGCACGAATGACGCCGTCATTGAGTCATACCTTTTGTGACGTTAACAAACAAAAAAAACAAACAAACAAAAATAATAAAATTATTAAAAACAAAACAAAAAACAATGACGCCATCATTCCATTTATGAGTCTATGTCAGTAAGTGCATCATAATCACACAGATCTAATTATGCGTCGGGTACGCCGGCGTGTGAGTCAGGTGTCACAGTGAATGTGTGAGCTTCTGAATCTAAGTGAGCCTTTTTCAGACTGCTTACCCGTGTCGTTTACCTATGTAAGGAGGATATCTGTGAATCATGCAGAAAAAGAAGAACGGATTGCAGATAATCCCAGCGCCGAGTAGACAAGACCAACTAAGTATTCGCTATTATTTGTAGCGGTCAGTATTAGCGACTTTCAGGAAGCGGGGCAGTACTGTTTAGTATACAATCTGCTGCAAGAAACCAATCCATTCCAGAATCAAAACCATCCTGATTGCCATAACCCTCCTACGCCACTGGGTCTACTTCATGTAGAATGTTAAAAAACATCTTCACTCTCAAATCATCAGTCACAGTCATCGTCTTCAGGATGTACTTTGCAGGATGTCATCGACCTCCTTCATCCCGATACATAAATCCGGAATTCAACTCTCTGTTCCTGTTTTAAATACCACCTCATTTGTTTCTTCCATTTTCTAAGTGAAACTGAGAAGCAATAAATAGAAAACGCGGTCAAGTTCTCGCAAAGAGAAAAAAAAAACACAGACTACATTTATCTCTCCGTCCATCTGGTGTACACTCTTGTGTGTCCCGACCTCAAGCATGATCGCCGTCCTCCCTTCTGTAGGCTGAATCTGAAAAACGGTTAACATCTTCACTCTCATCATCATTGTCATCAGTCGACAGTAGTCGTTATTAAAATCGTCGTCAGGATAATTATCACCGCCGGTGTCATCATCGACGCCGTCATCGTCATCACCATCCATAAATCCACCATCAATACATCAATCATCCGTCATCATCAATCATCCTCCATCACTCTTCATCATCAATCATTATCATCATCATCATCATCATCATCAACTTCTTCTTTTTCTTTTAATGGAATACATTTTCCAACATAAGATTCATTTGAAACTGGAAAAGCATTATACTATATAAGACCAATCTTCAGAAAACAATCAGGTCAGCGGGTGCTGGAAGTTAACGCAATAAAAAAAAAAAAAGACACGAGCACGCTCTTGATCTGACTGTGAGCTGGTTGTGATTTGGCTCGGAAGAGTCCGCTGGACCTAAAGCAATAACCATGCAATGTAATGTCCCTCTTCTGTGTTCATATGCCCTCGGTTTATCCGCATTCCGACTTTTGAATGGCGTCAGAAGTGGGGCTAGAAGATAATACGACACTCACTGACCTACCTGTCGGCTGCGTTTCTTGTGCATCTCATAGGCCGAGGGCGGTACAGCCAGCCCACAAGGCACAGCGTTGAGTGATATCGCTCCAATCACCAGCATGGCGCCACGCAGGCCAAGACTGTCCACTAGAACCTGACGATTTGACTTTTAGTAGACAAATGTTAAATGCCAAATCCTAAATATATATATTTAGGATTTGGCATTTAACATTTGTCTACTAAAATATATATTTTGTATACGATTTTCCACTTTGGCCGGTGTTGCCTCTACGGCACATCATAGAACTCCCACCGCCCTAGCTCAAGTGGTAGAGCGTTCGCCTGGCACACATATGACTCAGGTTCGAATCCCGTGGTGGACGAAATAAAAAGGGGCACATTTTCACTGTCCATTTTAGCAGTATGATTGCTCTGGTGGTTCAGTGTTATTTAGGCCCCTACCCCTTGTTCCCTGGGATTGTTACCCCCATCTGCCATATCGCCAATGGTGGGTGTAGACGTTAAACCTCAATGTTCATTCATTCATCAGAGAACTTTGTCATCTTCTTTCTGCACACAAGAATAAGGCGCGCGCGCTTGTGTGTGTATGGGTGTGTGTGTGTGTGTGTGTATGTATGTATGTATAGAGGTGTGAATAAAGTTGAAAGTATAATGTATAAATGTCGTGGAAATGAAGATTTAGTAGTTGTTAAATCTTAATTTTATTTAATCCTTGTTTGTTTAGAAACAAAAGCAAAACTCTTTATTTGCTGCGATGCAATGTGCTGTATCAATTCTCCATTGTGGGTGATAAAGATTGGTTGACTTGATTGGACTCGACCTGGATTAGATCTTCTCTACAAACTTCAAAGAGTACAAAATGCAGCGGCACGCCTTGTTTTCAAAGCTTGCAGAAGAGATTATGTCACTCTCCTACTACGTTCCTTGCACTGGTTGCCCATATCTGCACGCATAGAATACAAACTTTCCACACTCAGCTTCAGCTTTTTCTTCGGCACTTCCCCTGCATACTTTTCTGACAGTCATGCTCATTCCCTACGTACCACGCAGACAGCTCCGTTTCTCATCAGACCAACGCACCTTCATCATCCCACTTGTCAAAACAAAAACCTATGGAGAGCGCGCCTTTGCTTTCTGTGCATCCACTCGATGGAATTCCCTTCCACACAATATCCGCCATGCGCAAACACAACAAGCGTTTAAACGACAACTCAAAACATGTATTTTTATATGTATACCTTCTATAGCTCCTTCTCAATAACACACAGGAATTAATCCCATCATCAGTCTAGTATGCACACATGTCGTTGGCGCTCCACGGGCAATGGTGTTCGCTTTCGCTTTTAACGGTGTTCGCTTTTAATAATTCTTATAAGTGTTGGTTGCCTTTTAAAAGTTTTTTTTATAATAGTTTCAGTTGCCTTTTTATGTTTTTTCAATGTAATATTTTTATTGAATGTTTTTAACATTATGCTGTACATTTTTAGTGAATTTATTCAGATTTTATATACCTACTGTTGTTGTGCATTTATTATTATTATTATTCTTATTCTTATTATTATTATTATTATTATTATTATTATTATTATTATTATTATTATTAGGCATGCTTAGTGTACTTTCTAGATCTTCGATCTCTTGACAGCAGGATGGGTCATACTATCAAAACAGACAAAAGGTAACCTACGTGGCCTACATCACCAGGCGCAATGGATCGTGGCACTAGTAAGCAAAACAGACGATTTGCTATGATTCCGCTGTCCCATCGAGGATCCACTACTACAGTTGTGCTATCGACCTATTGACGATCCATTCTTCCCCCCCCCCCCCACCTCCCCTCCCCCCGAACTTACATCAAAGAAAGTTTATTTCTTTGCTCACATACATAGTCCTATCACTGATCGCTCAGTCAGCGATTCATGAAAAGAAGAGAAGAGACGCTATCTTGGACCAGAATTAGGCCACCAAATTGAGTAGCTCTTTGAGCGGTACGTACGTGGGCTCTACCTGAGAACAGTTGTTTTTACCTGTAACATAGGAGGATGGATAAAGATGCCGAGACCCGATCCGCACACACAGATTCCAGTCAGCAAGCTGGTGTGTTCGGGAAAGTTGTACCCAATGGCAACGTAGGAAGCCACCAATGAACAGCCTTGTCCTATTCCTAGTGACATGGAAAGGGCCAATCAAAATCAATCAAAGAAATCTTCATAACAGCAGCAACAACAACAACAATAATAATAATAATAATAATAATAATAATAATAATAATAATAATAATAATAATAATAATAATAATAATAAAGTTAAAGTTATTTATATAGCGCATTTTCCTAATAACATCAGTTCTAAGCGCAGTTCTCACGCATGTATACTTAGCGCTAACATCGAAACACATACGAAAAGAGGTTAAACAAAAACGAGATACTAATAAATTATGCGAAGACATAATACAAACATGAAGATGCGATGAGATAGAGAGGAAGAGAGTTCCAAGTTGAAAGAACAAGCACTGAGAAGGATCGACAGCATGCAGAGCAGAGTTTGTATCGGGGTATTTGTAGCATGAGGGTGTCGGAGGAAGAACGAACATTTCTAGATGGCTTGTAGAAGTGAATGTTCTGGGTGAGATAGGATGGAGCTAATCCATGGACGCACTTGTAACAGAAACTACAGATTTTGTAGGTAATCCTCTGAAATACAGGAAGCCAGTGGAGAGAATGTAGGATGGGTGTGGTGTGATTAGATTTTTTTTAATTTTGAGAACCAGACAAGCAGCTGAGTTCTGAACACGTTGGAACAGAGGAACAGAAGAGGAAGGAAGTCCAGCCAGAAGAGAGTTACAAAAGTCTAAGCGCGACAGGACAAGAGAGGAAATGAGTTTGGCTATAGCGTCAGTGGTCAGATGCTTGCGGGCAAGACCCATTCTACGGAGATGAAAGTTGCATGTTTGGCAGGTTTTGCAGATGAGTTCTGACATGGAGAGAATGTTGTCAAGGGTGACGCCAAGGTTTTAGACAGAATATGAAAGATTTGGTTAAGGGTGACCGTGTCTACAGGGGAAGAAGATAGGTTGTATTTGGTACCCGTGAGCATAACTTAATAATAATAATAATAATAATAATAATAATAATAATAATAATAATAATAATAATAATAATATTAATAATAATAATAATAATCATAATCATAATCATAATAATAATAATAATAATAATAATAATAATAATAATAATAATAATAATAATAATAATAATAATAATAATATCTGCGGATTTACTATTTAAATCAACGATCTTAACTTGACACGATTATCTCCATCGTCATCACCATCATCATCATCATCATCGTTATCGTCATCATCAACTTCAACATCATCATTATCATCATCATCATCATCCTTCTTTTTCTTCATGTTCTTCCATCTTCATTCTCCTCATCATCACCACCATCATCATCATCTCCTCCTCTTCTTCTTCTCCTCCTCCTTCCTCTTCTTTTTCTTCTTCTTCTTCATTATCCTACCCAATTTTGTAGCCTAAATCATTTGGATGGATCAGTGTTTCCCAAAACGCACGTGTGTGCGTCAGAGACGCACAAAAACTGAAAAAGGACGCATGAAAAAAAAAGGGTGCGTCACAAGGGACGCAACGTTGTTTTTTTTTTTTTTTTTACTGCCGTTATGTATCCTGCCACCTCTGTATGGCATACGAACAGCGTCAAACGCGCGATGAAAAGTAGCGATGCTTTGCATCGATACTATTCTCATAAGGATCCATCCGTTTAGGAAAGTATCGCTACTTTTCTCAAAAGGATCGCACATTTTCTTAAATGGAACGCAAATTGCGGAAGTATCGATGCTTTCTGAAAAGTATTGATGCAAAGCATCGCTGCTTTTTAAAAAGTATCGATACTTTGCATCGATACTTTAGCTCGAGCAGTTTCATCGCGCAGTTCCGAAGTTTACCGAGGCGAAACACGCTGTTTCTGCAAAACTGAAATCGGTCAAGCTAATGAAATAATGTACATGTATTATGTAACATTCCGCGATTCCAATTGACCTTTGCAGAGCAAATTAATTAATAAATATAACAGATTTCTCTTCAAGTTCTCTCATTCGATCGTCGATAATTTCAATCGCATCCATCTTCCCGCCTCAAGTAACGCAAAACGAAAGGAAAGCAAGCAGATTGGCGTGATTGCCTGTTTTGTGTTCCGCTTTAGTTCCGATCAAACTTTTGGAAAATTTGCATACTGTGTATTCGGAAGAACTCGGAAATGCGCGATGAAAAGGATCGATCCTTTCGTAACGGAGCGATGCAAAGTAGCGATACTTTTCAAAAAGTATCGATGCAAAGCATCGCTACGTTTCATCGCGCGTTTGACCCTGTTCGTACGCCATACCTCTGAGCTATCGTGCGCCCGAGCCGAGTAAGCGCGGTGATCTCCCCTACCCACTGACCGCGCTGACACGCATGCGCAGACTTTTATGTTTGCTTCCGAAAAGCTGAAACATGTCGCTCGACACATGGCTACGGAAAACGATAACCCGCAGAAATGCGGAAGACGATGCAATCGTTGAATGTTGAATCAACATTTTCAGTTCTCCCTAGACTAGGCAATGATGATCTTGTCTGTAATACGCAGTTGAACAGATTTTTTGGTCTTTTTTTTTCTTCTGGTCATCGACTTAAAGTTAGTCCCCTCGAACACTAACTGCTTTTAAAGAGACTATTTGTCAGTACATGCAGATTGATGTGTGTAAATTGTCGTATGACCATTTCATGTTTGTTCTATGGTCATTTTATGTAATTTTAAGGTTCCTCTAGTCAATGATGGATTCCTTTGTAACATTTATCAGAACAGTATTCCTTTTGTTGTGTTGCTTGTTTTATGGCTATTAATAATTTTCAATAAAGTTGCATTGAAAACTAAGCTTTGTTTGACTTTGAGGCGTATTTGTGTGTCCGTGATGTTGCTAATCAAAATCAAGGTAAATGTAGGAATTGTAAGGGGACTCTCAAATTTTGTAAGGGGACTCTTGAAATTTTGCACCAGAGAGTCCCAGGACTCTCTGAAAAAAAAGCTGTGGGAAACACTGATGGATGGTGATAGTGATTGAAAGAGGGAGAAAGGGGTAGGGGGTGGAGGGAGGGGGGGGCAGAGGGTTAAAACTTTAACGACGTAAAACGAACTGACCAGCGAGGATGAGTGCCGGGTACAGAAGAGAGAAGTGCGTGATGTAGAAGCAGGCTGACGATCCTACGAAGGCCAGCAGCCCTGACACCACCAGACACGTCCGACAATCCCGCAGCATGATCAACGCACTCGCCAACGGACCTACAGCAAGCAGACAAACACACTGATATTTCAACGCAAGCGCAATAATATTTAGCCTACAACCCATTGACCAGTTTGCACTGAACAGACGATCTTAAAAGCTAGCTGAGCGTCAAAAGATCTCTCAAATAGAGATTGTGTGTATGCGTATTGTGACATCAACAGACTCCGACACTGAAGATGTGGTCAGCGTGGCTTCCGGGTCGACTGCCTATATATAATCTTAGCAGTATCCCGATAGCAGTAAAAGTTGTAACTATAGTTACAACCAATGTTTAGACAGGCCTCGCTACATTTGATAATCTGCTGCGTGCATTGTCCATGGCCATTGCTGTCTCCACAAGCGCAATGAGCATGAACCTCGTAATCGTGGATAACTGCGCTATACAAGTCTACATCATCCTCATCCTCATCATCCTCATCCTCATCCTCATCATCCTCATCATCATCATCCTCATCATCACCACCATCATCATCATCCTCATCATCATCACCATCCTCATCATCATCCTCCTCATCCTCCTCCTCATCATCATCATCAAGCTTATTTGCTGTTTTCAAACTAAACACGATAATGGCGACGACAGGTTAGTGTAGAACAGACGTAGTGGATGACTCGCCTCAAGAGCTGGGACTGGAGTTTTAGAACACGGTGACCATCACGCGGCCAGACCGAGGTGCGGTCAATTCTAATAACTCCTATTCTACTAGCTTTAAAGCTTTGAGGAATCACAATTGCTTCCCTTGAGTCTACCTTAGCCTTTTTGTCGTGATTTCCAGTTTATGGCCTCGCTCTGCACATGAATTTTACTGTCTGTAAGTATTGACCCAAGAAAAGTTTCTTCTTTGAGATTACGGTGACCATCACGCGGCCAGACCGAGGTGCGGCCAATTCTAATAACTCCTATTCTACTAGCTTTTTCTGTTTTTATTTTTTTTCGTTTCTTGTCTTATTTGTGTTTTTGTAAGTTTTAAAAAGTTGAAAAAGGGCCTGGCCGATTGTCGGGCATGGTGTCGTCCCCGTGTATGCATGGTGGCCGCAGCTGTGGCTTATTGTTGGAAGCACCTTGGCCACCTGGCCGCATCATGGTATACTGAAATTGTGCAGATATTGCTAAGTAGTTAGTTAGTTAGTTAAAATAGATTACCGTCCCCGGACACATAAGCTTATAGGGGACGGGTGAAACACCACTATGCGTATTGCTAAGTAGGTCCACAATGTTTCATTTATAGAACCCCGGCCAAGTCAGTGCCGTTACTGCGACCTCCCGATTTAAAAAAATCAAACTTGGATTCTGATTGGTTCATAAACAAAAGAAGTATGAGAAAGTGTTCGCTCGTGGCCGCAAGTGGTCACCCTACTCTATTGACAGCGCCTTGAACAGCATCAGTTTCAGCTCTTTGTAGGCTTGGCACCTACAGTTCTACATGCGATCCACGTAGGCTTGGCGCCTACAGTACTGCATGCGATCCACGTAGGCTTGGCTCCTACAGAACTACATGCGATCCACGTAGGCTTGGCGCCTACAGTACTACATGCGATCCACGTAGGCTTAGCACCTACAGTACTACATGCGATCCACGTAGGCTTGGCATCTACAGTACTATATGCGATCCACGTAGGCTTGGCATCTACAGTACTACATGCGATCCACGTAGACTTGGCACCTACAGTACTACATGCGATCCACGTAGGCTTGGCGCCTACAGTAGGCCTACTACATGCGATCCACGTAGGCTTGGCACCTACAGTACTACATGCGATCCACGTAGGCTTGGCACCTACAGTACTACATGCGATCCACGTAGGCTTGGCACCTACAGTACTACATGCGATCCACGTAGGCTTGGCGCCTACAGTACTACATGCGATCCACGTAGGCTTGGCATCTACAGTGCTACATGCGATCCACGCAAACTTTTTTGTCTCCCTTGTTCAACTCGCCAGCAGTCACTACTTCTACTGCTACTACTACTACTACTACTACTACTACTACTACTACTACTACTACTACTACTACTACTACTACTACTACTTCTACTACTACTACTTCTACTACTACTACTACTACTACTACTACAACCTCTCCTCCTCCCATTACCACCACCAAAAAAAAATAAAATAAAACACACGCTTTTATAGAGCGCGATTCCTCCAAGCGCTCTCTTGATGATGCTGCTTGCCCAACAATCAAAATTGATGTCGGCAAGTCCATCCAAGTCGGACGGTAGCAGCCAAAGCAGCTTCAAGAGGGCAAAGGAAGCTAGTTTAGGGGCCCACTGAGGAAAGCCATGGTCGACAACGGTTTAACCACTGACCTGTATTCTAAGTACAGGTCAGTGGTTTAACCGTCTTGTAAGTAATTCAATTCTGTCAGCCAAATCAAACTGTAGGAGAGATCAAGGAATGAACTCCATGACTAACCTATGAGAGACGGAAGACAAGAGTAGACGGCGCCAAGCCAGGCCGTGGTGACCACATCTTGGTGAAACGTGTCCAGCAGCGCCATGTGCAGCACGCCCACGTGATAGGACACTGACCCAGTGGTCATGTGACACACGAAACACGCCACCAGCACCGGCCAACGCCGGCAAGGATGACTGTCGTAAAAGTTGTCGTCTGCTGCGACTTCGTGCGGCATTACGGGAAATTATCTGGAATAGGAATTTTCATTATTATTACAATATAAAAGATCGTGATCTCTCGTCTTTGATTGTAACACAACAAATATGCCACCGCTGGTCAGGACCGGCACGAGTGACTGTCGTAAAATTTGTGGTCTGCTCTACTACCATGCAGCATTCTAAAAGATTATCTGGATTAAGACATGGGCTATGGTAATGCCACGTCACCGGAGCATCAGGCCTTGCGGACCATCCTGCGATGCAGGTTGCAAGTATGCAGAAGTATGGGGCGCCATGTGTCCATTTATTCTATGTGACTATTCTATACATAGAATAAATTCTATGCACATAGAAAGCATTCTATGCACACAAAAAGCATTCATTAGTTGAAATTCCATTTATAAAAAAGAAACCAATATTGTAAGTCATAGAATAAAATTCTTTGTATAGAATAACATTCTATAATATAGTGTAAAATTCTATGTCCATAATACAATTCTATGTATAGAATAACATTTTATAATAGAGAATAATATTCTATGTATGTAACACAATTCTATATTATAGAATGCACTTGTATGCATAGAATTATATTCTATTACAAAGAATGAATTCTATAACATAGAATGAATTCTTTAAAATAAAATAAATTGCATGACATAGAATTATTTCTATACGCATAGAATTCATTCTATAACATAGAATGAATTCTTTAACATAAAATAAATTATATGACATAAAATAAATTCTATGTGCATAGAATAAATTGTATAACATAGAATGAATTCTATAATAAAGAATGAATTCTATATGCATAGAATGAATTTTATAGCATAGAATGAATTTTATAGCATAGAATGAATTCTATGACATAGAATTCATTCTATGACATAGAATGAATTCTATAGGCATAGAATGAATAGTATAACATAGAATGAATAAGATGACATAGAATGAATTCTCTGACATAGAATTCATTCTATAACATAGAATGAATTCTATAGCATAGAATGAATTCTATGACATAGAATTTATTCTATAGCATAGAATGAATTCTATGTTACAGAATGAATTCTATGTCATAGAATTCATTCTATGCTATATAATTCATTCTATGTTATAGAATTCATTCTATGCTATAGAATAAATTCTATCTCATATTATTCATTCTATGTCATAGAATTCATTCTATATTATAGAATTCATTCTATGTCATAGAAATCATTCTATGTCATCTTATTCATTCTATGTTATACTATTCATTCTATGCTATAGAATTCATTCTATGTCATAGAATTCATTCTATGACATAGAATTCATTCTATGTTATAGAATGAAATCAATATAAAAACTTTTTTTAAATAGTAAAAACTGGGGCACTGTCAAGGTTTAGAGAACATTTTGGGATATTGTGATGTTTTGAACATAGCACACTCGTGCAATAATGATTACAGAGCGATTTGTCACTGACATTCAGTTTAGAGTTGACGACATGCAGTGCTTCATCATTTGCGCTCAAAGTGGAAATCGATGAAAGGAAATGTTCTTTTCTTTGCAGAAAGGTTTTACGTCGGAGTTAGAGCATCCAAACGCAGCACAGTACTTCACCATTTTCAAACTCGATCACGCTGTGTTATTCCCGCAGCACGTGGCCGCCAGGCCTTTGTGCATAGCGCCCTGGGGGGGCCGCTTGGGGTGAAATAGATTTTTTGCAATATTCAGCTTTATGAACCTTTAATTTATGATGTCTCAGAGTTGTATAGCAATATTCGACCTTTAAATATATTAATTATTGCTTTTTATGAGTGTACAGTACGGTTATTTCTTCGGTATTGAGCGAAAAGAACTGATTATTTAATTAGATTTTGTCACTATAAACCCTTACAGAACCTCAGCACATTGTAATGAAAAAAGCAAGCACACAGGGGCGGAGGGGGGGGAGGGTGTGACGTCAATTATTTTTATTGCTAAGCGATCTACTCACACTAATTATACCGTCAAAGTCGTCCGCATAAAGAAACCTAAATGCTTGTTCAGGAAATTATGATGTCTGATAAAGCAGCAGAGCGCTTGGTACCTCAGCCATTTCTTCAGTTCTCACGCGCGTGCAAGGCTCCACGTGTCCCTTTATACGTCACAGCCTCGCTTCACATAGAATGACCTAGTTGCGCATAGAATGAGCATTCTATGTTATAGAATGAACATTCTATGTTATCGAATGGATTCTATGTTATAGAATGAACATTCTAAGTTATACAATGGATTCTATGTTATAGAATGAACATTCTATGTTATAGAATGAATCCTATGTTATACAATGGATTCTATGTTATAGAATGAACATTCTATGTTATAGAATGACCATTCTATGTTATAGAATGAACATTCTATGTTATAGAATGGATCCTATGTTATAGAATGAACATTCTATGTTATAGAATGAACATTCTATAACATAGAATGCATTCTATGTGCACCAAATGTTAAAAAACAATTCTATGAAAATAGAATGTATTCAGTGTTGCGAATAAAATCCATTTTATGTTAAAAAATGAATTTTATGTCATACAATTCTTGCTGTGTTATACAATTAATTCTATATACATATAATTCAATTCATTTACATAAAATTAAAAAAACACAACTAATAAATTGTAACAAAATTTAGAATTTAAAAAAAGATATTGTATGACACATCACCACATCGCATCATCACCACATCGATCACATCATCACATCACATCACTGCATCACATTGCTTCATCACCATCATCGTGAAAACGCACCACCACATAAAATCACATCATATCAACAAATCATCACATCACATCAGCCGACATCACAGCAGCAGCACATCTTCACATTGCAGCAGACAGCACATATCATGGCATCAGTGAATCACATCACATAATCTAATCACCCCACCCCTCCCATCACATTTGTGGTGCAGTGTGGTGTGATTTAGAGTGATGTAGTGTGGTGATGTGATGTGGTAATGTGTATGTATGCAATACAGTTCTATTATGCCTTAAAAGCAGTGAATCAGACCACATCGTCACATAACCTAATCACTCCACCACACCTACCCATCACATTTGTGGTGCAGTGTGATGTAGAGTGATGTGGTGTGGTGATGGGATGTGGCAATGTGTATATCTCTCTGCAATACAGTCCCATGCCATAAAAAAATGTTCTCTATACCTTGACAGTGCCCCAGTTTTTACTATTTTAAAAAAAGTGTATATATTGATTTCATTCTATAACATAGAATTCATTCTATGACATAGAATGAATTCTATGACATAGAATGAATTCTATGACATAGAATTTATTCTATAGCATAGAATGAATTCTATAGCATAGAATGAATTCTATGACAGGATTCATTCTGTAACATAGAATTCATTCTATGCTATAGAATAAATTCTATGTCATAGAATTCATTCTATGCTATAGAATTCATTCTATGTTATAGAATTCATTCTATGCTATAGAATAAATTCTATGTCATAGAATTCATTCTATGCTATAGAATTCATTCTATGTTATAGAATTCATTCTATGTCATAGAATTCATTCTATGTCATCTTATTCATTCTATGTTATACTATTCATTCTATGCCTATAGAATTCATTCGTAAATGCGTCATTTACAAAGTAGACGTCATTTTACGCACACAGTATGTAAATCAAGAAGCAGTCTCAGAAAGTTAACTAGGGAGAGTACATACATGTATACACGTATACATTTACATACATACATATATACACATACATGCACACACACACACACACACACGTACATATACATATCTGCAAACATATACATACAAACTTCTTTACGTGTACATCAACAATATCAACAACTTTATTGGCTTTAATACATGCATATATGTACACACACTTACACACACACACATCTATCTATCTATCTGTCTATCTATCTATCTGTCTGTCTATCTATCTATCTATCTATCTATCTATCTATCTATCTATCTATCTATCTATCTATCTATCTATCTATCTATCTATCTATCTATCTATCTATCTATCTATCTATCTATCTATCTATCTATCTATCTATCTATCTATCTATCTATCTATCTATCTATCTATCTATCTATCTATCTATCTATCTATCTATCTATCTATCTATCTATCTATCTATCTATCTATCTATCTATCTATCTATCTATCTATCTATCTATCTATCTATCTATCTATCTATCTATCTATCTATCTATCTATCTATCTATCTATCTATCTATCTATCTATCTATCTATCTATCTATCTATCTATCTATCTATCTATCTATCTATCTATCTATCTATCTATCTATCTATCTATCTATCTATCTATCTATCTATCTATCTATCTATCTATCTATCTATCTATCTATCTATCTATCTATCTATCTATCTATCTATCTATCTATCTATCTATCTATCTATCTATCTACATATATATACGCACACACACATACTCACACACACAGACACACACAGAGCTTTAAGGCTATGATATCAAACTGGAATACTAATAAATCCAGAATGACATACTCACACACACAGACACACACAGAGCTTTAAGGCTATGATATCAAACTGGAATACTAATAAATCCAGAATGATTAAATTTGATTACCATTTGATATGAACTATTGCAGTATTAAAATTGTATGGCAAGCGGATGCTGGCAGAATAGTTATTGATATTAATTTGCGTTATAAGGGTATAAACTATAATATCAAACTGGTGTACTAATACCACCTATGTTGTCGTCTTTGTAAAAGTTTTGAGTGTTATAATCCGGAATAAATTAGATTGATTACCATTTGATATAAATTTGTGCAGGAACCAAATGAAGTTATTGCATACGAGAAAGATGAAAAAGAGAGTATGCATCATCTGCAAGAAAGGCTTTGTGAAAAAAGAAAACGTGACGCTAATACAAAAAGGATGTGATTCTATTAAAAAAACAGCTAGTAAACAGAGGAAAGTATACATACACGCAGTTCTTGGAGATCTTGTACATGCTGTTTGCAGACAAACATTAACAATCAAGCACCATGTGAAAAAAGCTATGAGCAAGCTGAATCAGTCACCATCACCTCGAAAACACAGGTTGTCTGGACTGAACATAGCTTTTGGCACCAGTGGTTTGGGTCCAAAGTGCTTGTTTTGTGACAATGGAAGCAAAGGGAAAAAAAGGATCAAAGGATGATCATTATCAACTGACACCTATAAGAACATTAGAATTCAAGGATAGGTTGCTGGAGTTTTGTAGCAAGAGAGGAACCAGTGCACCAGACCATCTTCTAAACCTTGTGCGTTGCAATTGCAGAACTGACTTTGCGTCAACCAGGTGTTCATGCCGACGGCATGGATTGGTCTGCACTGTTGGATGTGGAGAATGCCGAGGTGAAATCTGTTTAAACGTCATGAAGTACACAGAAAAGGAAGAATCAGAGGAAGAAGAAGAGAAAAAGGAAGAGGAATAAGAAATGGAAGAAGACATGAATGACAATAGCGTTGAGATCTAACAGTCTGGCTCTATCACCAGCACTGCATTATGTTTTTGTTTTCGTGTAATGAAACGTTTTCTAGTGCTGATTCAAGCACAGAATGGCTATGGCATTTTGTTTGTAAAACAATTGATAGTTTGCATTTTAAGGCCCAAACCATAGTATTTTGGGCTATAAATAATTCTATATAAAGAATGGAAGCAAGACTGCAAACAATTACTTATTTGTATAGAGCGATTTGGATAACCTAAAGAATAGATTCTTTAGTAAAAGTCATGAACACAACAAAAAATATCAAAGATACTTTTAATTATACAACAATATAAGACAAATGAATTTTCGAGCTATGCTCTTCTTCAGATTACAAACAATGCATAAGAATGTTACTTCCATCACTTAATTTATGGTATTGTACATTTTAAAAAATGTGTTTGTTTAATGTATATACTATTATTTCTTTATTAATTACGTAGTTTTTATTATAGACTAGGAGTGTAATCAGCATGGTGGCCATCTTGAAAAATGGTCGCCATATTTCTTTTTGTAATAACTACTGGGATTTAAAAAAAAAAAGGTCTTAAGTCACAAGTATACCAAATTTGGTGCTTGTAAGGCAAAATCTTCGTCTAATACTTCATAGTATAGTACAAGAGTATAATCGGCATTATGGCCATCTTGAAAATGGCCGCCATATTGTTTCTTTTTAATGGCTACCGAGCTTTTCTAAAAGAAAATATTTTAAATGTCAGACATACCAAATTTGGTGCTTTTAGGAGAAAATCTTCTCATACTTTTAGTTTATATTGTAGACCAAGAGTGTAATCAGCATGGCGGCCATCATTAAAAATGGCCGCCATATTGTTTCTGGTAATGGCTACCGGGCGTTTGTAAAAGAGTAGGTCTTAAGTATCGTGTAGACCAAATTTGGTGCTTGTAGGTCGAAATCTTGATCTCATACTCCATAATTATTGTAGAACAAAAGTGTTATCGGCATGGCGGCCATCTTGAAAAATGTCCGCCATATTTTTTCTGTTAACGGCCACTGAGCTTTTCTAAAAGAGTAGGTCTTAAGTATCATGTATACCAAATGTGGCGCTTGTAGGTCGAAATCTTGGTCGTATACTTCATATTGTAGAACAAGAGTTTAATCGGCATGGCGGCCATCTTGAAAATGGCCGCCAGTTTTTTTAATGGCTACCAGGCTTTTTTGAAATAGTAGGTCTTAAATATCATGGACATCAAATTTGGTGGTGGTGGTGGGGGGGGGGGGGGGAAGCTATTTTGTCAGTAATCTGCCATACTAGTTTTTGGCCTTACAAAGCAAGCAATAACTGAACGGAATGCCATAGTACGCGGCTAGATAATAAATGCTCAATAACTTTGTTTTGCGATATTTTTTTTTTTTACATTTTGGATATGTGATAGAGTACATTATTTTCTTTCCGATGCAGTAAAAATTATTTTGGATACCCAAAAAAGCAAAATTAAACATTTTGCGGCATTCTGGGCTTGGACTAATTATGATTAGACACAGAGCCTACCAGTCACTGTTAAAATAGTGCCACCGTCGTAGCTCAAGTGTTCGAGCGTTCGCCTGGCACACCGATGACTCAGGTTCGAATCCTATAAAAGTGGACATTTTTCACTGTCCATTTTAGCAGTATGATTGCTCTGGTGGTTCAGTGTTGATTTAGGTCTCTACCCCCTTGTTCCCTGGGATGGTTATCCCCGTCTGCCCTATGGCCAATGGTGGGTGTTGACGTTAAACTTCCATGTTTATGCTTCATTCTGTTACGATGGTAATAAGCTTATGTAAACAAAGCCTCGCATGGTTTGTGGTCTCTTAAAAATCTCCCCACACCCCACCCTCTTTCTCTGCCTGAATGAATGAATGAATGAAAATTGAGGTTTAACGTCTACACCCACCATTGGCGATATGGCAGACTGTCTCTCTCCCTGTAAGCAATGAATAATCAACTAATTCTCTTTGTCTTTCCCCGACTCTGTCTCTGTCTCTCTGACTCTTTCTCTCTTGTGCTGTCTCTGACGCTCTCTTTCTTTCTCTTTCTCTCATTTGCTTTCTCTCTCTCTTCCTTTCTCTTTCTCTCTCTCTCTCTTTCTTTCTCTCTCTCATTCTGTCTGTCTGTCTCTCTCTCTCTCTCTCTCTCTCTCTCTCTCTCTCTCTCCCTCCCTCTCTCTCTCTCTCAAAACAACTGGAGTGGTGAATGCGATAATAGCATTATACGCGGGACTACACAATATGCATTTAGCAACTTTACATAAAGTAAACCCCGTAAACGATTCTGCTATCACTGAAAAAATAATAATTCTCGCTTGCGTGCACTCGTTGTAAATGCAATAAAATAATTATTTATTATTCTACTGAGCTAATTACAAATATATTAATACAAATACACGACCAAAATGCAATGTCAGCCACATACAAGTTTTAGTCAACAAAAGCAGATACTAGTAATAGACCTAATATTTTCTAAGCATTCGAAAAACCAATGTTTAGAAGTTAAGACATTCTGACTCATTTTCTAAACCAAGATTCGTGTCATACTGAGGTCAAAAAAAGGACGAAACACATCCTAAAGCCATTTCTCCTACCTGACTGTAAATACGAAACGTTGTTGAGCTCTTGTGACTAAATTTTACGTGTTCGCGGCGCTTTTGTACACAAAATTAAATAGAATCTCCGCCTTTGTATTCTTAAGAATACAACACCCGGAATACGTTGAAGTTGACTGAAGCGAGACCGTTTTACGTAACCGGCCCGTTCGTCCGTCTATTGCATGCGATACCTCAAGAACCATGGGGACAGAATTTGAAGGCACTTGGTTAGATTACTAATTTACTGGTATACCACTCAGATTCACACGTCATCAATGTTGCATCACGTCAATTAAGGTCAAGGTTGCTGAGACAATGCACATCTACCAAATAAATCTAATTAAGTTCTACTGTATGTCATATCTCAAGAACACCTTTCAAATTTCAACCAAAATTTGAAGAAATGTTTTTGTGATACGAATTGCAGACCATCCCTCAAGTGCTTTATTCAAAATAGCATTGTGTGTTGTGTTGTACTGTGTGTGTGATGTGCTGTGTTGTGTGTGCGTGTGTTAGTGTGTGTTTAATAACTTTAATTTTCTTACTTTGAAAGAGAGTGTTCAAGGGAGAAAATCCAATGTTCCCAGGCAACTTTTTGAAACTCTCTCTCTCTCTCTCTCTCTCTCTCTCTCTCTCTCTCTCTCTCTCTCTCTCTCTCTCTCTCTCTCTCTCTCTCTCTCTTTGAATGAGCTGAAGGTGAACATGTTGGCGTGGTGCACCTTCCTGTTTCAAGTTCAGTTGAAACATGGGTCGTGCTGTGTATTATAGAAAGCTGAGGTGTTCGCTTCAATCCTATCACCTCTGACAGACAGACCCCTGACAGTGACAGTGGTTGTGCACTGACTGGAGGTGGTGGCGGGGGAATGAGTGGGGGTATGATCGGCTGATAGTATGTCAATCACGCAGCCAGGTTGTGCAACGTTCAAATGCTTAAAGGGCCGCGAGGTCGGACATTTTAGAATGTGTGTGTGTGTGTCTGTGTTTGTGCGTGCGTGCGTGTGGAAAAGAACAAAATAAGGATTATATCTAAGTGCTGTCACTGCAGTCCCTCTTGTACCGGCGAGACAACTCCTATCTAAACTTTTTTTGTCTCCCTCAAACATTGCAACGTCACCAACTCTTTATCAAATTCACATGGAGTGTTGCACCACAGGGAAACAAATAAGATTAATCCATAAAGCAACTTCTTCCAAAATTTTTTTATTTAAATGGAGTGTTTAATAATAATGGATGCTCTATAGGCGTTGGTTCTCAAATCACCAATCAAGTTCAAAGCGCGGCGATCTGCATCAACATAACTGCTCACATGTTTCATGTACTTACACACACACAACAAACACATCTATCACTCAAACATGTAGTGTAAAGGCATAGAAATCGCTATTAAATGATAGAAAGAAAAATCTAATTTTTATTTTTGAAATGTTTGATTGACTGAATCTAATGTGTGCGTGTGTGTACACACACACACACACACATGCACGCACACCCATGCACACACACACACACACAGACATACACACAATAAAATACAAAGCACAATAAAAAATTGTCTATCTCTATCACCACAGTATTAAAACATTGTCAAACACACCCACTCACTCTATGTCTCCCACGCACACACACACACACACACACACACACACTAAAATACAAAGCACAATAAAATTGTCTATCTCTATCAGTATATGTGCATTTCACACAGAATCAGAAACGAGCAATTTACTTAAAAACGCCATGGAACAACTACTATGATCACCACAAAAAGACACCACAACACAACACCTGCACAGACACTCAAGCAGCCAAACACACATGGGCCACAACGACGAAGAAGATGACGAAAACAGCGACGATGACGACGACGATGACGACGACACTGAGAAAGAAGATGACAACGACGGTGACGATGATATGATGAGGCTGATGACGACGATGATGATGATGATGACAACCATGATGATGACCATGATGACGACGATGATGAAGGTACGATGACCACAAAAAGAGGTTAAGGACGGCTGGTGGGCAGGAATTTATTTCAAGAGGTGTTCATGGAAAAGATGTGTTTTAAGTCTAGACTTGAATGCAGATAGAGTAGGGGTGTCACGGAGAGGCTGAGGCAAGGAATTCCAAAGTGTAGGAGCAGCAAAGGAGAAAGAATGACGACCATACGTCTCCAGCTTTATGCGTGGCACAGAAAGGTGACCAGCGTCAGCGGAACGGAGAGATCTGGATGGACGATATGGCGTTAAGAGCTCAGACAGATAAGAAGGTGCTAGACCGTGCAGACTGTGGTAACAAAGCATCGCAACTTTGTATTCGACACGCGCGTGCACTGGCAACCAATGGAGTTCCTGAAGAAGCGGTTTCGCGCTGTCGAATTTGCGCTTCTTGAGCACGATACGGGCTGCGTTGTTCTGTGCTTTTTTAAGTTTGTCCAGTAGAGTGTTGGGAAGACCTACAAACAGGGAGTTGCAGTAGTCCATTCTTGACAGTACAAATGCAGACATCAACTTCTTTGTAGCGCCCACTGTCAAAAAGGGTCTTATATGACTAATCCTGCGGAGTTCCAGGAAAATGGCCTTGCAGAGAGTGTTAATGTGGAGTTCCATTGAAAGTGCCCTATCAAGGTGGACTCCCAGATTTCTGACAGTCTGAGAGAATTCAATCTGCGTGCCTGAGAGTGTGATGGTAGCTGAGTCAGAGAGAGATTTTAGTTTATGATCAGTAGCTATGGGAATAATTTCAGTTTTGTCATCGTTTAATTTGAGTTTGTTTACGTTCATCCAGGTCTTGACAGATTCAATGGTTTGTTGGGTGGTGTTCAGTATTATAGGAAGTTGAGAGTGGGGACCAGACTTTTGGAGTTGTGTGTCATCCGCAAACATCTGATAATGCATTTCAAATTGGCGGATGATAGAGCTCAGGGGTTGAATGTATGCGGTAAAAAGTACGGGACCCAGGACCGAACCCTGAGGGACTCCGAAGGCTAGTGTGGTTGGCTCTGAAAATGAGCTCCCGATCACCACAGACTGCGTCCGATCAGCCAAGTATGACCTGAACCAGCGGAGGACCGTTCCGGAAAGACCGAAGGTCACATGCAGTCGTTGAAGCAGAATGGCGTGGTTAAGCGTATCAAACGCAGCCGATAGGTCTAGCATAGACAGTACGGAAACATGACCACGGTCACAGGCGGACAACAAGTCATTCACAACTCGCACCAGAGCCGTTTCTGTGGAGTGGTTCTGGTGGTAAGCGGACTGAAACGGCTCGAGGAGATCGGATTTTTCAAAATGGTCTAGCAATTGGCGGAGAGCAACCTTTTCAAGGATTTTCGAGAGAAATGGAAGATTTGAAACTGGGCGATAGTTCTTGAGGATATTAACGTCAAGATTTGCTTTTTTTTTATCTGTGGAGAGACAACAGCATGTTTGAAGGATGAAGGAACAACACCACATGACAATGACTGATTAATGATGTCAGTGATGATTGGGGTTAACTCATCCAAACATTCATGCAACAGGTTTGCTGGGATGGGGTCAAGGCAACATGACTTTTTAGGTGTCTGAAAATAATTCTTCTGATCTGGTCACACGTTACAGGGACAAAGTTTAGCATTGGCGTTCCCATGAAGGGTGTAAAGTCAGGATTACCACTAATTCTATCTAGCTCTGACCTGATTTTGCATATTTTGTCAGTGAAAAAGTCACAGAAAGAGTCTGGCAGCTGTTTTGGTGGAATACAATTTGGCAGGACCTTCTCACCTTTTTCTTACCAGTCAAATGACCAACGACTGAAAAAAGGTCCCTACTAGAGGAACATTCCTCTATTTTGTGAGTCGTGTACCTAGACTTTGCATCTTCAATTAGTCTCTTGGTTTTCTCCCTATGGTATACACATATGTCTCTATGAACTGTGAGGCCTGACTTCCTCCACCTGCGCTCGGCGCCACGTCGCTGTTTCTTCGCTTCCTTAACCTCCAGCGTCAGCCACGGAGCGGAAGGACGGTCCGTGATGCACCGCGTCACGAGAGGAGCATGCCTGTCTATGACATCCGTAAGGCCACGGTTGTAGTCAGCCACAGGATCTTCTTTTCCGAACTGCAACGCAGCCACATCTTCTTTGAAGGCCTTTAGGTCAACCCGCCTTATGTTGCGAGAAGTAACAGTTCTTTTTCTAGGGTCAGGTTTCTTGAGGTCGAGGCTGAAGGTCATAGGGAAGTGGTCAGATATGAGTTTGTCCATCACAGACAAGTCCAAGATCTTTCCAACGAAGTCATCTCTGACAATGAGCCAGTCCAGGATGTGATTTCGCCTGTGGGTGGGTCCGTCAACTAGCTGGACCATGTTGTGCACATTCAGGACAGACTTCAACGCCTTGACATAACAGTCCGAGTTTGACTCGAAGTGGAAGTTGAAGTCGCCCAGGAATAATACGTTCGTGTTGCAGGAAGCATACTGGTCCACCAGCTGGGGAAACTCTGCGACGAACTCATGGTCCTTGCGTTTGTTCTTCTTGCTTGGTGGGGGTCTGTAGAGGCACAGGAATGTAATGCCCTGATCAGCGTAAGTCAGTTGAGCCTTGCACAGCTCGAAGGACTTGAAGTCGTCACTGCTCTGGGACACTGTAATGCAGTCACGCAGAGACTCCCTGTATAAAACGGCTAGCCCACCAGCGTGCAACAGTCTAGGGCAGGAATACAACACATAACCAGGAGGGGTCATCTCCTGCATTTTTACTTCATCGCCTGCCGGCTTAAACCAAGTCTCTGTCACAAAAACCAAGTCGGCGTTACTTTCCTGAATAAAGTCACATAGTGCAATAGTCTTGTTTCTGCACGACCAGGCATTGAAGTACAGGACCTTGAAGTGCTTGGACAGCTCATGCTCAAAAAGCTGACAATCCACCTGAGTCAGATTAGCCTTATTTACGCCTACCTGGCGCGGAGTGGTCGTGTCATAGAAGGCTGGCACCTCGTCAGCTGAGACGGACGATAGAGTTGACACGCGAGGAGCGGCTTGTGAAAACGGTGACGTCGTACCAGCAGCAATGTGCAAGGTGGGCTCTGAAAACAACCGTCGGACCTGACTGCCAGCACAAGTCTTCGCTTGTCTGTAGGTCAGCGGGTCACGGTATGCAGGTCTCTTGGTCAGTGGGTCAGCAACAAAGTCATAACGTGCTTGGTGACCACAACTCATGTACTGGTAGTAGGCACGAGTGAATGAGTGATGCTCAATAAGGCACTGGGTCACAGGGTCACGAGGAACACACAGGCTGTTGCTCTTAGACAGCATTTGACGACGAAACAAGGTAAAAAATATGCGGTGAGCGAAAGTCAATTCCATAATTGAGAAGTTAATTAAACTTGAAGATGGCGGCTAATAATTGTGAAGATGGTGATTTCTCTATAATTCAGTTACAAAATACTGACCGTTCCAAAATGGAAAACTGAAAATTACAACACCATCTCCTGTCAAATCTCGATGAAAACCACAACACCCTGAGCAGCAGAACAACGCGATCACACTGACACCAGAATGACCGTCAAAAGTTCAACCAATCCATCCCAAACAGACACAAACACTGGGAGCCCAAAACACTCGCTCCCGACCGACGTCGCCATCTTTTACAAACACTGTCATGGAAAATTTTTAATATTTTAAAACAAATATGAAGAGATAATAAAGTCATTCATTTGCCAAGTTGCATGGTGACTCTCAGTTGTATTCGGCGTTCACACTTTTCTCGAAATATGTAGAAAGACAAAACTGTTGAGTACAAAATAAAAACACTAATACAACCTTTTTGTTCATTTCCCTTCTTAAAACTCAACTCTCAACACAAAACAGTGCATCAAATATATAGTTTTTCTCTACCACCAACATCATAGGAAGCCCTAGTGACCACCTGGCAGAAAGCGTCTAATATTCCCAAGCTGATCCAACAGACCTCACACACAAATGAGGAGTTTTGTCCCGGAAGAGTTTTCAAGAAAAAAGGTAGGTGACTGGTCTAGCAAAGAAGAAGATAGTATAGTAGATTGATAAAACAGAGCAGGAATGAAAAAGAACAGAGGAGAAAGACAGCGACAGTGGGAATTTAAAGCACTAAGTTTCCATAAAGTGGGGATACTATTTATACTGAAACCACCGGCACCTCAACGGGGTATTCAATTTAATTGAACACATCTTATGGTATAGATATACCGTTAAACAGGAGAAATCACACCCTGCCAGAACAGAAATGGATTGTTCCAAGTTTACTTTGGCGGTTGGTTTGAGCAAAGAAGGCCCATTTGATCATGGTGTAATGTCATAACAATGCCACTTGATCATGGTGTAATGTCATAACAATGCCACTTATAATGGTGTAATGTCATAACAATGCCACTTGATCATGGTGCAATGTCATAACAATGCCACTTATCATGGTGCAATGTCATAACAATGCCACTTATCATGGTGTAATGTCATAACAATACCACTTATCATGGTGCAATGTCATAACAATGCCACTTATCATGGTGCAATGTCATAACAATGCCAGTTATCATGGTCCAATGTCATAACAATGCCATGTATCATAGTGTATTGTCATAACAATGCCACTTATCATGGTGTAATGTCATAATAATGCCACCTATCACGGTGTAATGTCATAACAATGCCACTTATCATGGTGTAATGTCATAACAATGCCGCTTATCATGGTGTAATGTCATAACAATGCCAACATCCAGTCATAACCCGTCACCCTTCCATCGCCATGCGGTCCGCTCTTATCTACATGGTTTTCACGTACATCCACAGGCTGTGAAGTCTCGTCTTTCGTAGGCCTCAATGACATACTATACATACAAGGTGTTTTACTCCCTCTCTTCCGTTTGAGCGACTGACCTTCCAAAAATCGCCTTTCCTTCCTTTTGTGTCCACTTCAAACTCAAACGGAGGGTGCCCGACGAATCACAAACACTCGTTGCAACACATTCGTATCATTTCAAACAAACTCAGCTCCAAAGTCACTGCGAATTTGTTCCAAAACGCAGTCACAAAAGCTGGTCCGAATTTTGACACCACGCCACTAATTGTTCTGGATGCATACCCGCTGTCATTTGTCGTCTAAAAATACACGCTATTAGGCCTAGTGAAGGCCGGACTACTAACGGATTGGAATGTCGCCAATGATCATTGATTGATATCGCTAGAGTAGCCCGCCCTTACATTACATTACATTAAATTATTATTGCTTTAGGTCCAGCGGACTCTTCCGAGCCAAATCAAGACCGGACAATCCCCGATCCACACAAAAGATCTGCTGAAACAACCCCAGTGGTAAAACCGAAAGCTCTCCACCAGCCAGTCACTTTACAATAAAGACATCCCACGCAGGGGACGGCTGAGGCTTCACCCCAACTTTTCGAACACCCGTTTACAAAAACAAAATAGAATACAAACATCATTATAAATTATCAACAAAACACATACATATAAAATGTGTGACCATCTGGCAGAAAGCGTCCAATATTACCAAGCTGATCCAACAGACCTCATACACAAAAAGGAGTCTTGTCCCGGAAGAGTTTTCAAGAAAAAAGGTAGGAGACTGGTCTAGCGAAGAAGACGATAGTATAACAGATTGATAGAAAAGAGCAGGAATGAGAAAGAGCAAATGAGAAAGACAGCGACAGTGGGAATTGAAAGCACTAAATTTCCAGAAAGTGGGGATACTATTTATACTGAAACCCCCGGCACCCCAACGGGGGTAGGCCGCCCTTTAGAAGGCCGAATAGCTCAGATGCTACAGAAGACTTCTGGACATTTCCTATACCCAGCACATCACCAACAACAAAGTCCAACAGACCATCACACAACCCATTGGACAACATGATGACATGCTCACAGTGGTGAAAAAACAAAAAACTCCGGTGGTATGGCCACGTCACCAGAGCATCCGGCCTTGCAAAGACCATCCTGCAAGGCACGGTAAAAAGAGACAGAAGAAGAGGGAGACAGAAGAAGAGGGAGACAGAAAAAGAGGTGGGAGGACAGCATTCGAGAATGGACTGGCTTAATACTGAACGAAGCCATGAGGGTTGCTGAGAACAGAGAAAGATGGAGTACGCTGGTTAAAAGATCATCTGTGGTGCCCCAACGACCTAGGACAGGATGGGTATTAGGCCTAATAGGGTGTATTCTATGCGACCAATGAGAGAGCGCGCAAGGCAGTTGGAATGTATCCGTAGCAATTAGCGGCGTTGTGTCAAAATTCGGACCAGCTTTTGTGACTGCGTTTTGGAAAAAATGTGCAGTGAATTTGGAACTGAATTGGTTTGAAGTCACAAATGTGTTGCTATGAGTGTTTGTGATTCGTCGGTACCCTCCGTTTGAGTTTGAAGTGGACACAAAAAATAGGAAAAGCATGTTTTGGGGGTCAGTCGCAGGAACGGAAGCCGACGAGTATTTGACCTTGTAGGCTACACTACATACGTATGTAGGAGGCCTACGAGTTTACAAAGACGAAAGAAAAGACTTCAGAGCCTGTGGTACACTTAACTTGCTGAATAATCATACCATAGAGCCTACGCAAAGCACATATCTTTGTCACCTATAATGTCATCACGTCTCTCTCTCTCTCTCTCTCTCTCTCTCTCTCTCTCTCTCTCTCTCTCTCTCTCTCTCTCTCTCTCTCTCTCTCTCTCTCTCTCTCTCTGTCTCTCTCTAAAAAAAAATCACACACAAAAAAAAGTTCAAGGACCTAGGTTTTTGGGATCTGAGAAAATCGAAAAAAAAAAAAAAAAAGATTCGTGAACCTTTACGAAATTTTTAATTAAGACAGGTCATTACCGAAACAGGCGACTTTGTAATCCCCTTCTGCAGATTCCCAAGGACGAACTAATAGCTTTACGTTTGTGAAGAAACCCGCTCCGATTGTCTTAAAAAAAAAATAATAAATAGACTATGCGATTTTTTTGCGGCTACTGGGTATAGCTGAAATCGGCACTGTGTTTCAGAACGAAGCATACCTTCTCAAAGTTCACACACAGAACTTTTTTTTTTAATTTTTATTTACCTTATTGTCCCTTTTCCATAGGGAAATTCTGGGCCGTCTTCCCTGGGGAAAGCGTAGTCGCAGCCTGTGGCGCGCCCAAACCCAACCTACCTAACATTAGTTGTTGACTTCTGGAATTGTGATTATGTAAGACACTTCTGGAACCTTTTTGAGCGCTGGATTAAACAGACTTGTGAAAATGCATGTAATCTAATTCTATCAGAAAGCTTAATAGTGTTTGGAATTGATCTGAATGTGAACACGGATCCTATATTTGATTTGCTTTTATTATTGGCGAAACAATATAATATATATGGATGTAGATATAGCAATGTAAAACCCAATGTAGAGGCATTTAAGTTTAAATTAAAATGGAGATATAATATCGAAAGGTATAATGCTAAATTGAATCAGAAAGAATCTGAATTTGATGCTGCATGGTTTTATTATAAGCAGCTGATGTAATAATGTTGTATAATATACGATTCTCGCTTTCAATTTCTATTTCTTCTTTGCTCTCTCTTCTTCTTTTTTTTTTTTTTTCCTTTTTTTTCTCCCCACAAATTTATATGTTTAATTCATTGCTTTGTTTGTTTATTTGTTGAGTCTGTTCGCTTTTATATATTGTTTGATGTTATGCTGTTGTTAAAAAAAAAAATAAATGGATATGCAAAAAAAAAGAAATTGTTGTTGATTTTGAAATTTTGCTGGAGGAGCAAACCGGAGTACCCGGAGAAATCCCCCGAGACGTTGCCCGAGTCGAAAGTAAATAATATTCGGAGAAACATAACGCCTAGATGCTGGATCGAACCCACACCTGTCAGGCGCCATAGGTTTCTGGCCTGTGGACAAGGCAAGTTAGTCCCGCCTTAGCTTACTTTGATTTGTGCGAACACAGAGCTGTAGGAACGAAAGTGTTGAAAAATACAGCTTTAGGAACAATGAGCTGAGGGAACAGAAGTGCAGAAACATAGAGCTGTTGGAACATAAAGCCATGGGAACACGAAGCCGTTGGAACTTTGACAACTGCCCTGTAGTAAGCCTCCGTAGTTAGCATATCTGACCTACGTTGGAAATTGTTGACACAGTATTGTGTTACGTCATGACCTTGAACTGAAAACCACATCTTCACAATAGCCTACAATTTGATAAAAGCGTTCTAGTTCGAAAGCACCTGGGGTATTATCGATTTTGTTGTTGTTGGTATTTTCAGACTTATTAGGAAATACTTTGAAACAGTCGGGGATCAAAACAAGCGTTTGTCGGTCTCCCGGTCCGTCCGTCGGTCCGTTGGAAGTCAAATCTCAAGAGCTCCTGAACGGATTTTGATCGATCAAACCGCCGTGCTATCATATTTGCTGTCCTGCAAAGGTCAAGGTCGCAGGCGTCATTTTGTTGTTCAACACGTTGTGGTCAATATGTACAGCGTTTTGGCATACAGATACTTGGGAATCATGGGCCATCCTTTAGTACAGATCGTTTGTCGGTCAATAGATCGGTCCCTCGCTCCGAATTTCACGGTTGTTGTTCAAAACACACATTTGGCCTTATCACAAGAATAACTGTACCGAAATCCATCTTTTTTTTCTTTATTTTTTACTTTCCGGATACTTGAGCTACTGCCACAGTGCTTATATCAATAAGAGGGACAAGTCCTTCTATACCTTTACTAACAAAGCCGTGGACAATGACTGGGTTATTTCCCTTGCCATGGAGGTGACATTTTGTCCTCACTTTTAAGTATATATATTTAAAGTCTTACAACCGAAACAACCAACACTCTTGTCTGTGCATTTGTTCTATCTAAACTTGACTACTGCAACTCTCTCCTCTCTGGCTCTACCTTCTTGAGAAACTTCAGAAAGTCCAAAACTCTGCCGCCCGTCTTGTTCTTAAAGCTAAAAAACGAGACCATGCCACCCCTCTACTCCGATCTCTTCATTGGCTCCCTGTTCGAGCTCGCATCTTGTACAAGCTCTCAACTATTGTTTTCAAATTCTTCACTGGTTCTGCCCCTTCATACTTTACTGACCTTCTCTCTGTCTACTCTCCTGCAAGACAACTCCGCTCTTCTTCTGATACAAGACTGCTTTCTATCCCCATGTTCACTCAAAGACCTATGGTGAACGATCTTTCTCTTTCTCTGCTACAACTGCCTGGAACTCACTACCGATGCAACTCCGACATGCTCCATCACTTTCTTCCTTCAAGCGCCAATTAAAGACCCACCTTTTTAACATGCAAACTCAATAATTGTCACCCACCCACCCCCCTCCCTTCTATCCTTATATGCAATCTTTTACCAAGTCACGTCATCTGTTCATGGATGGTGGCGGCACCGGCTCGGTTCTTTGTATTCATATTATCTGTTGTTTTACATGGCCATGTTTTACTGTAATTATTTAACCATTTGATAAGTGTATACGTGTTCTGTGTGCGTGTGTATGTGTGTGTGTGTGTGTGTGTGTGATTGCACGTGTGTTGTCAAGCGCGGCGAGCTCGCATTTCCTTACCGTTTGCGAGGTACCGCGCTATACAAATATACTGTATTATTATTATTATTATTATTATTATTATTATTATTATTATTATTATTATTATTATTATTATTATTATTATTATTAAAGTTTTCCCACACTAACGCTAAAGCTTACCCTACCCCTTACCCTAGCCCAGCCCTAATACTAACCAAAGGATCATTGTTTGGACGTCAAATAACGAGGGCTGTCAAAACAAGGTGTGCAGATGTTCACTAGTTTGTACAAATAACGCCGTGTCTACAAACACACCTTCACACACACACATACACTCACACACAAACACACACGCTCGCACGCACGAGGAAAATGTAGACTGATACGGGCTGGAAGTTCGCGTAATGCAATCATGCAATAATCAAATCTAACAATTTAAAGTTGAACTTAAAAATGATAAAAGTAACATTATTACAAAATGTTCACCAACTGCAAACCTGTAAATTCTACGGGCAATATCTATTCTTGTGGCACCAAGCAACAAAATGTCAATCGATTCTTGAATATCTACATTGATATTATTTTCTCAGTATAACGGAACCAAACAGACATTCGTCTAAAACATGTTTAACAGATATTGGGTGCGAACAGGTACAAACTACATCTCTTGAAAACTTCAAAGAACTTACTCTTAGGTTATTTAAATTAACCTACCTAACTTTCTTGTACAAGGACAATTTTTATATATGTCCACGTTAACTATTGTCATCCAGCCATAAATAGGTATTTAGTGTCATGTGAGAATCAAAATGGTACCTGACACGTTCTAGAAGACCTAACAGAAATGCAGGGTGAAAAATCCAACATATACTTACCTGTAGTAGACGTGAATTATTCCCCCACGCGTTTTCGTACGAGTGTGTCAGCTGGGTTTATGAAACTATATACAACACAGTAATTTTTCATTTAGCGCAACCGTCCTTGACCTTAAATAACCAGCCATGCGGGCTGTTACTACTGGACATTGTAAGCGCATTATCTGTACACGTGAATATTTCACAACGTCTTTTTCATGGCCGAGTCAGTCTGTAGGACAATTACAATACAAATGCATTTTTATGTCGTGCTGACCTCCCTTGACCCTACATACCTTACGTAGTAAGTACTATGTCGTACAGTACAATTGCAGCCGACCAAGGTCATGGTGAGTGTATTATCTGTTGGCTATAGTTATTCAACTTGTTATCCGGCTTATTATCGTTAAAGGGCCCCGACATCAGATATTTCAACGTCACAGATAATGTTCAAAATCGCAGTGTTTGTTGCCCTGACAAGAATAGGGAGAAAATGAAATTAAAAACAATTAAAATAAAATAACATTTAAATAAAATAAATGAATGAATGAAATGAAGCCAATTTGGAAAGACAAGACCATCAGTGTACATTCCAAGGTAAGGTTGCTGCGCTCCTTTGTCATCTCCATCTTCCTATAGGCTTGCGAAACATGGACCCTCACAGCAGATCTACAACGAAAAATACAAAGTGTGGAGATGAGGTGCTACCGAAGACTTCTGGGCATTTTCTATACCCAGCACATCACCAACGACGAAGTCCGACAGACCATCATCTAAGCCATTGGACAACATGATGACCTGCTCACAGTGGTGAAGAAACGGAAACTCCGATGATATGGCCACGTCACCAGATCAGGCCTTTGCAAAAACCATCCTGCAAGGCACAGTGCAATGAGGTAGAAGAAGAGGGAGACCGAAAAATAGGTGAGAGGACAACATTCGAAAATGGACTGGCTTGACATTGAGCGAAGCCATCAGGGTTGCTGAGAAAAGAGAAAGATGAAGTATGCTGGTTAAACGATCATCTGTGGTGCCCCTACGACCTCAGATTTACGGGATAGGAAAGGATAGGAATTAAATAATAAATGATTTTTTTAAAAAATTATTCAAAAGTGCGGATAGGAATTAAATAATAAATGATTTTTTAAAAATTATTCAAAAGTGCGGATTGGAAATAAATCGTCGGATTGATGTTGTTTATGTGTCTATTAATGGTACCAATGATGATTCTTAAAATGAATAGCATCGCATCCAAAATGTGCATAGAAAACGTAATTGGCACAACGAAAACGACACCGGAGAGAGGGGGAGAGAAAAAGAAAGAGGGAGGGAGAGAGAGTGTGTGTGTATGTGGGATATATATATATATGTGTGTGTGTGTGTGCGCGCGTGGGTGTGTGTGAGTGTGTGTGTGAGAGAGAGAGCGAGAGAGTGTGCGTGTGTGTGAGAGAGAGAGAAAGAGAACTTTGCTATCGAGGGTCTCCTATATTCGCCCAACTTGTGTTATGACCTTTGGGTATAGAATGAACATTTACACCCGTGTAGTTGCATTCAGCCAACATCCTCAGCTATTATGCTCTTGCCGCTAACGTGTTATTGTTTTTCAGTGTTCAGTGTTCTGGGTGCTGCAGCATGTAATAAATTTAGGCCTACCTTAGAGAACAATAAATTCTCTCTCTCTCTCTCTCTCTCAATACGCACACAGACACACGCACAAACACGCACACAAACACACACATACACACACATAAAACACACACACACACACACACACACACAAACACACACCCTCTCTCTCTCTCACACACACATACATACTCGAACAGTGCTAACAAAAGCAGTTACGTGTTCGTTACGTCTAATTGTACAGTCTAAAAATAGCATACAAAAATCTTACAAACAATACTACCTGGCAATAAGGTAAAGCAGCCTAACATTGACAACACAAAACAGTAAGCAAAGCTATAAAATCGTTTTCTTTTCAATGTTCAATCAATCCTGAAAAATTCATGACACCACTACAGCACTGTGCGATCAAGAAACAAATAAATAAGCTTACTTCTATGTGATAGCTGACAAATAACTATAGGCCTAATGTGACAGGTTTGAATCAGCCCCGAGTTGCCTAAAACAAAAGCGCCAGCGATTGCTCCACATGAACTAGTTTTGCTTTTGGGCAACCTTTTGCCATATGCGAGTGCTTTTAAAATGGCGCAGCACATGTTGCCAGGCTGAAAGTGAAAGTTACTGTTCATTCGCACTGACGACCCAACAATACTATCAAATATAAATACTAATTCATACCGATTGCACATAAACATAATTATTCCGTTAAAATAAAAAGTACACAAATCTTACCAGGCTGTAATTATAAATGACAAAAGTACTCCCTTGCTATTTCAACATAGAAAACATCGTCATTCGCAAATCGAAAGCCCACCACTGTGTCCGACATCTTTTTCTCTTTGCAAACAAACTTTCGAGAAGAGATAGATGAAGGGACAGATTAACGCCATATTATCTTTATCTACCTTTATTAATCCTAAAATATGTGCTTTCTGAGTATCTTCACTCTCTTTCTTCACTCATTCTTGAATTGCCCTATCCCATCCTATTCTATCCCATAACTCGGAGGTTGTTGGGTCACCACAGATGATCGTTTAACCAGCATACTCCATCTTTCTCTGTTCTCAGCAACTCTCATGGTTTCGTTCAGTGTCAAACCAGTCCATTTTCAAATGTTGTCCTTCTAACTCTTTTTCTGTCTCCCTCTTCTTATGCCTCCTTGCACCGTTTCTAGCACGATGGTTTTTGCAAGGCCTGATGCTCTGGTGACGTGGCCATACCATCGAATTTCCGTTTCTTTACCACTGTGAGCATGCCATCATGTTGTCCAATGGCTTGTGTGATGTCTGTTGGACTTCGTCGTTGGTGAAGTCTTCTGTAGCACCTCATCTCCATGCTTTGTATTTTTCGTTGTAGATCTGATGTGAGGTTCCTAGATTCACAAGGGTATAGGAAGATGGAGATAACAAGGGAGCTCAGCAGCCTTACCTTGGAATGTAGACTGATGGTCTTGTCTTTCCAAATGGGCTTCAACCTTGTCAGGGGTGTAGTTGTTTGTGCGATCCTGGAGAGGACTTCCTGTCGGAACCCACTGTCTGATACAATGGCTCCTAAATATTTTAAGCTATGCACTGTGTTGAGGGATTGGCCTTGGACTTTGACGTCCATGCTGATGCCATTGGTGTTGTTGGTCATCATTTTGGTCTTCTCTGCCCTTATTTCCATTCCATAGGCTCTGGAGGTGGTGTCAAGCCTCTGTACACGCTGTTCACGTTTTTGTTCCTCTCCAGCCAATCCATCAATGTCATCCGCAAAACGGAGGTTGGAGGTCTACTGCAATGATGATTCATTGATGATATTCTTACCTTATTTTCTTACCTTCATGTTTTTATTTGATTTAACTGTCGGCTGTGAGTGTTCATGATGTGCGTGGTGTGTGTGTGTTGGCGTGTGTGTTTGGTTTATGTTTGTATGGTAGGACATTTGCTTATGGAATCGTGTGATAAACTTTTAAATTTCACAGTTTTTTAAACTTTTTTATGTATTTATTTATTTTAATAATATTAGCTGCTTCTAAATCTTGTAATTGCCCTATGTGGATAAATAAAGTTGTATTGAATTGAATTGAATTGAATTGAATTGAATTGAGATTGCTCTACCCCTATGCTGACTGTGCCTTCGTGATCTGCAAGGGCATCTGACATGATGCACTCTAGGAAGATGTTAAAGCGTGTTGGAGAGAGTAGGCATCCTTGAAGCACACCCATTGTTGTTCAGAACCAGTTAGTTAGTTAGTTAGTTATTCATTGCTTACAGGGTCCAGCGGACTGCAAAGAGCCGAATCAGGACCACAAAATCAAGACCACAACTTTGCAGAAAGAGGACTCACCCCTGATCCGTATAAAAGATCTGCTGAAACAACCCTAGTGGTAGCATTGAAGGCACTCCACCAGCCTGTCACTTTCCAAATAAAGACATCCCTCCCACGCAGGGAACGCTGAGGCTATACTCTAATTTATCGAAACCCTGTTTACAACAACAAACTAGAATACAAACATCATTATAAAATAAAATAAAAAACGCATACATATAAAATGCCTACATTGCTAAATAATAACATCATAGGAAGCCCTAGTGACCATTTGGCAGAAAGCGTCCAATATTCCCAAGCTGATCCAACAGACCTCATACACAAATAAAGAGTTTTGTCCCGGAAGAGTTTTCAAGAAAAATGGTAGGTGACTTGTCTAGCGAAGAAGAAGATAGTATAGCATATTGATAGAACAGAGTAGGAATGAGAAAGAACAAATGAGAAAGACAGCGACAGTGGGAATTTAAAGCACTAAATTTCAAGAAAGTGGGGATACTATTAGTACAGAAACCCCCAGCACCCTTACGGGGGGATTGCATTTCATTCTAGAGGCCCTTATAGATTTCCCAAACTAATTCAATGTGACGATGGATCCGAATTCAAGGGTGCAGTGAACAGTTGTTATTAAAACATAATGTCACAATACAAAGAGGAATTCCTGGGTTACATAGATCTCAAGGTCTCCTAGAAAACTTCAGTTGTCAACTAGCAGAGAGACTGTTCACTTATCAGTATTCTAAGGAGTTGTTTACGATACTACTAATACAGAATGGGTAACTAGATTACCTCTCGTTTTCAGAGAATTCTGACACTCAAACTACAGAGCTGAAACCATTTGAAGCTATTTAAACAGATCAATACTCCTAAGCTAGGTGAAGGTAACCCTGATTTAAGTTTGCTAAATGTAAAAGTAAGATATTTATATCAGCCGGGGGAAATTGCCAATGGCATAAAAAAAAAAAGAGCTACTGACCCTGTGTGGACACTAAGTATTTACGAAGTTGACAGAGCGATGTCTACCAATCCACCAGTCTATTATTTAAGACAAAGGAGTAATCGAGGAACACCACAAAGAAACTTTGTAAAAGAGGAATTAGTTAGTTTCTCATGACACTGAGCCATTTAAACTATCTATTTAAAAAAAAAATGCATGTGAATAAAAATGATGGACACATTAAGGAGCTTGAATAGTAGTATTATGAATGAATGGACTCCACATTTGGAAATGTTAGAAGATGAACACTGGAAAATCTTTTTCGAATGCAGACTTCATGAATCAGATATTTATAATGGCTTCACTGAACAATATGAAATGGATGAAGTTTACACATTTTTAAGCAAAAGAGACATCAAAAGAGTTTTTAAGAAACTTACAGACGAGGAATATAAAGGGTGCGACTTGAACTCATACACATATTACTTTGATTGTTTATGGTCAAGATTTATTAGGCAAGTCCGTAAAATGAACCCTCATGTAGTCAAACAAGCTGTTTGAGTTTGTGGGTCTGACTGTGACTGTGATCATGACTGTGAGTTTGACTGCATTTGTTGCAATTGTAATGGTTATAAAGTTAGTGTGACTGCATTTGTTGCAATTGTAATGGTTATAAAGTGAGTTTGACTGCATGTGTTGCAATTGTAATGGTTATAAAGTTAGTTTGACTGCATGTGTTGTAATTGTAATGGTTATAAAGTTAGTTTGACTGCATGTGTTGCAATTGTAATGGTTATAAAGTTAGTTTCACTCAAATGCAGTACCATGTACAACAGACAGAGCCATCAACAAAATGATGTTGGCCGCTCAATTTTCAACCAGCCTGTATAATCTTAAACACATTGCATTTCAAACCTAACATGTCCAAGCACCCTTCACAAGAGTGAAGATACATCACATCCCAGCAGTTTCCTAACTCACCCATTTGGAAAATAATGGCCTATCTTACAGTGACAGAATGCAATAACATAATCATTTCTTGTTTTTCCCTCTCTTCCTCTTCATTCCTGCCTGGGTGGGTTTGACCTGCATCTTCCTCCTGGAACCGTAGTTGATCTGAATGTCTGTAGCCGTGGTCTGTTTTTGGTGGGGTTTCAGAGCTTTCTTTAGCAGGACATCTTCGCTCATGGGCTCCAGGATGTGCCCGGCTCTAGTGACCACAGTCTTTGGGGCAATGTTGCGCTTGAAAGCGGCCTCGGAGGTGAACTCTCGGCCGATGGGTTTGGACAGGACGGTGCGCATGTGCTCCTCATCTCTAAAGCCGTGGGGCACCTTGGTCAGCTGAAAACAAAACAACGTACACTCACAATTAACATTCATCAACCTGTCTCATCTCATCATCAGATTTAGCTACAAACCTTTGACCTGTCCACCTGTTAGCCGGCTGAAGTAGTTTTCTCCCAAGACCAGGTTTTATCTACTGTCATCAAGCTGCCTTTTTAAAGTACCAGTTGTATTGTCTCATCTTGTTCACTTTGTTCATGTCCCCTGTCACCTCTGCAAGTCGCTAGCACTGACAGACACCCCCGTTGGGGTGCCGGGGATTTCAGTATAAATAGTATTCCCACTTTCTGGAAATTTAGTGCTTTAAATTCCCACTGTCGCTGTCTTTCTCATTTGCTCTTTCTCATTCCTGCTCTTTTCTATCCATCTGCTATACTATCGTCTTCTTCGCTAGACCAGTCTCCTACCTTTTTTCTTGAAAACTCTTCCGGGACAAGACTCCTTGTTTGTGTATGAGGTCTGTTGGATCAGCTTGGGAATATTGGACGCTTTCTGCCAGGTGGTCACTAGGGCTTCCTATGATGTTATTATTTAGCAATGTAGGCATTTTATATGTATGTGTTTTGTTGATAATTTATAATGATGTTTGTATTCTATTTTGTTTTTGTAAACGGGGGTTCGATAAGTTAGGGTGAAGCCTCATCCGTCCCCTGCGTGGGATGTCTTTATTGTAAAGTGACTGGCTGGTGGAGAGCTTTCGGTTTTACCACTAGGGTTGTTTCAGCAGATCTTTTATGCGGATCGGGGGTTGTCCGGTCCTGATTTGGCTCGGAAGAGTCCGCTGGACCTAAAGCAATAATAATGTAATGTAATGTACTGACAGGAACAGTAATGAAAAAAGACGAAAGGTGCCAGGTCGTGTGAATATGCAGCCATGGAATCGATGACCACAATCACTGCGAGAGTCTGTCTCAAAAGGCCGCTTAAATCCTTCTTATACTACACTCCTGATTCCCCCTCTTGTTAATTGCGTGTCAATATTTGTCTGAGAGTACTGAGGATGCTGCCACAGCATGGAGAAAACATGCTATGCCAGTGTTGAACATGACCATTAAATACTGAAGAGTGTTGCGCAAAGTTATACCAGTGTGTTCCCATGAAAAAGAGACAGATGGGGGGGGGGGGGGAGAAAGAGAGAGAGAGAGAGGCAGAGACAAAGAGAGAGACAAAGAGAGAGACAAAGAGAGAGATAGAGACAAAGGCAGAGACATGAAGAGAGAGAGAGAGAGAAGAGAAGAAAGAGAGAGACAAGGTACAGAGATATACAACATTAACAAGCTTCATGCAACATACACCGACCGCTAGATCGGACGACAGACTTGTTACACATTTAGACGATGTAATTTTGCAATCTTTGAAAAAGCATTTATGATGGTGAAGAGGAATGAGAAAAACAGAAAGAGAGAGAGAGAAAGAGAGAGATAGAGAGGGAGAGGGAGGGAGAGACAGAGATAGACAGACAGACAGATAGCAGGGTAGGAGGAAGACGATATTAAAAGTGTTAGTATCGGGGAAGAGAGAAAGAAATGGGAGGGGGGGAGGGAGGGGGGGGGAGGAGCCGGAGTGTGGGAGGGGAGAGGTTGGACGATGAAAACAACAGCCAAAGTGTACCATGTGTTTCTCTATGTCTCTGTTGGCAGGTTTTTTGGTGGAGATGATGCAGTGCCCGATGAGGTTGTCAACACGTGGCTGTGGCTTGGCCTTCTTGATAAATCTGCACAGTAATAATAATAATAATAATAATAATAATAATAATAATAATAATAATAATAATTAGCATTTGTAAGGCGCCTACCCTGCAGTTCTAGACGCGCACACACCAAGATAAACATTTTATTTATTTAATTGCTCTGATTTCGCGCTTTTCCAGCTTAAGAGCTTGCTCAAGGCCCTGGCCAATACAGGATCTAACTCAAGTTGCCTGATGCGCCCACTTGCCACGTTTTGGGCGCCATAGTCTGACGCCTAAACAACTGAGAACAGTCCTGGACGCGAACTTGTTTTTTCCAACCTAGTTCCAGTCATTCGCCAAAAAAGGCAATTACCGAAGTCGAACGAAGCTCTCCGAGTCGAGCGAAGCTGTCCGATGTTTTACAACGAATGCTGGCAGGACTACATGAAACCACAGGCTGGGAAGTCTCGTCTTTCGTAGGCCTCAATTACATACTATACTACGTACGTATGTAGGAGGCCCACGAGTTTACAAAGACAAAAGAAAAGACTTCAGAGCCTGTGGTGAAACATCCGTGCATAAAAATAGCCGCTTTTGCTTCTAAATTTAATTCTGTTTCGATCTGCAAAGCTTCAAGCTGTAAGTCAAGTCGAGATTCGAATTTTGAAGCAGTTATTATTATTATTATTTTATGATGATTAATATACTGACACAATTAGTAATAAAGAGTAAAAGCAATACATAACACATAATGCACACATACAACGATTTCACATCTATATCAACAATAAAACCATGACAAAACTTCAAAGCGCTATGGATACGTTGATGTCCCTTCAGCACAACAAGGCAAAGCAAGTTTACAATGGTCTAAAAAATCAGTGACATTTTTATTGCAAGCACCAAAGCAATTATTTATTTAACTAATATTATTCTTTTTAGTTGATACAGTAAATTTGTTGTATTTCAATGATATGTATTTTAATGAGAAACAGGTATTAAAAAAAATGTTGCGTGGCAGGCGGAAATTTCCATAAATCATCTGAAAACTTTGGTAAATCTATAAGAAAAAAAAACCAGTAACACCATCTGAATATTTCGGGTTACACTCAACTTCAGCAAAAACAAACAAAATGTCACTGACCATATTTACATTATTGAGCACGCACAATAGCACAGTATTCTTTTTTTTTTTTTTTAAAGTAGAAATAATAATAATAATAATAATAATAATAATAATAATAATAATAATAACAAACAAACAAAACAAATAATAAATTAAAGATACTACTACTACTACTACTACTACTACTACTACTACTACTACTACTACTACTACTACTACTACTAGCGAAGTTGTGGTCTTGATTTTGTGGTCCTGATTCGGCTCTTTGCAGTCCGCTGGACCCTGTAAGCAATGAATAACTAACTAACTATTAATTTAACTCTGATCTCGAGTTATATATATTTTTTTTAATTCGCTTAGCCTACTCGTCCTCCTCCGGAAATTTAAAGATTCGAATATTATAAAGTATAGGCCTAAATATTATTAATTAGAATATATATAGTTTATACATTTATTTACGTATAAAACAAACAATACAGGTCTAATAATTATATTCAGCTAGTGAGCTTCTTTGCTGCGCGGAGACTGACTTATAATATATAATGTAGATTAAGCCTATGTATACTGTATAACAGTGTCTACTTGGTTCTAGGCAGGAAATGGGGAATGCTACTGCTGAGAACTAACAAAATGCAAATCAAGGAACGCAACTATTAAATGTGGTCGATAATAATTATGCTCATATTAATAAAGTATACCGTTGCGAAATGCTAATCTGTGTAAATCGAACATAATTAGAAGCAATAGCGATCACTTTTAATGTCAACTAGTCGTAGTCATGCAAGCATCATTTCGTAACACATCGGAGAGCTTCGTTCGACTTCGGTGATTGCCTTTTTGGGCGAATGACTGGAACTAGGTTGGAAAAAACAAGTTTGCGTCCTGGACGGCAGGGCATGAGGAGGTGGCACCTAGTGCGTGCTGGGTGTGTTTTGTGTCGCTGGCGCTCACCCATCTAGTTGAGATCTTTAAAAGTCCTTGCTCGCGCAGACTAGACCTCGGTTTATACTCTCATCCGAAGGGGGAAACACAGAGACAGAGAAAGTACATTAACTACTGCTCTCACCTGTCCTTGACGCGTTGCGGAGTGGTGATGCCAGGTCCTGTCCAGCCTCCCCACCCTGGCAGGAAGAAGTCCTGGTCTTTCTCCGTCTCCTCCTCCACTTTCCGCCGCTTCTCTTCCAGAAACTCTTCCACCACATCGTCGTCATCGAAAGCTTCCGCGATGGTCATCAGCACCTCTCGGGGGTTGTGGTCCACGGGCTCAGGGTGGTTACCTCCCTTCCCAGTTGATGTCCTAGCGGCGGCTATTGTTTTGGCGTAGGATTTTTTCAGTGTGGTTTTGTTGTTGGCACTGTCCAGGTTGCGGTCGCTGTCTTGAAGGCCTTGCACGATAGACATCAGATTTTGTTCAGCGGACGACACAGCATTCGCCTCATCCTCTTCTGCAATTTTTCCCCCCGTCTTCTTCTTCTTCTTTTTCTTGGACGATTTATCGTCTCCTGCATTGCCTTCACCATTTTCCCTCTTTTTCCCCACTTTCTTTTTCTTCTTGGATGGTTTTCCTTCATCAAAACTCAAGTTGCCATCTTCAGTCCATTTCGCATTCTTTTTTTTCTCGGCTGATTTTTCACTATCTACAATGGTGTCCTTTTTCTTCGTCTTCTTTCGCGGTGGTTCGATGGAAACTAACTCAGAATCATCTTCATCATCGTTATCTTTCATCTCAGAGGACTCAGTATGAATGCTGATGTCATTCTTATCATCATCATCATTATCTTCATCATCAACGTTTTCCTCGTTCTGTTCTTCATCGCCGTCGCTTTCATTGTCCGCTTCTTCCTTCTTGACATTATCTTCCGCCTTTTTCTTCTTATTTTGACTGTTAAAATCGACAGAGCTATCACCCATCTTGTCTTCAGCATCACCGCCATTTTCTCCATCAACATCATCTTCTTCTTCATCACCGCCCAGGCCAGAAAAATCATACTCCTCAATGACAGTAGGAATCACTACTTCAGATCCAGGTGTCTTCCTCTTAGATCCCTCACTCTCTCCGAGGAAGACCTTGAGATCATCTCCATCTTTATCCTCCTCCTCCTCCTCTTCCTCCTCTTTTGTGACAACAGTAGGAGGTGCTTCTGCCTCAAGTCCTGCCAGCGGGTCGACCGGTTTCATCCACGCGTTAGATTTGGACTGCACACTTTGCAACGTTGTGGCGTTTGTGGTGCCATCATCGTAGTCTTCACCATCGGACGAAGACAGGACTTCTTGCTTTTTGGTCAGTTCTTTGTGCTTGGCTACCATGTCTTGAATCTGCTGACGTTTCTGTTCAAGACGAAAAAGAAATGGAAGAAAACTTTAGGACAGGAAACAAACTGTGCTACAATGACCTATTACAGAGATTTTAACATCTCCACCAATAGTATGCACATGCTTCTTCTCTCTGTCCTATCTCCCTCAGTCCCCGCATGTCTACAACCCCCCTACATGAAATTATAATAATAATAATAATAATAATAATAATAATAATAATAATAATAATAATAATAATAAAAATACTGGATGCTAAATAGGTGCTTTTCCCCCAAATCACTAATCACACTCGAAGCACGGTTATCTGTAACCAACAAACACACTCAAATGCTATCCTATCATATCCCGTAACTTGAAGGTCGTTGGGGCATCACAGATGATCTTTTAACCAGCGTACTCCATCTTTCTCTGTCCTCATCAACCCTCATAGCTTCGCTCAGTGTCAAGCCAGTCCATTCTCGAATGTTGTCCTCCCACCTCTTTTTCTGTCTCCCTCTTCTACTGCCTACACACGCTATACATATGCCTACATACATGACAAACACACACTCAACACTCTTCTACTGCCTACACACTCTATATACATATGCCTACATACATGACAAACACACACTCAACACTCTTCTACTGCCTACACACGCTATACATATGCCTACATACATGACAAACACACACTCAACACTCTTCTACTGCCTACACACGCTATACATATGCCTACATATATGACAAACACACACTCATCACTCTTCTACTGCCTACACACGCTATACATATGCCTACATACATGACAAACACACACTCATCACTCAAACATGTGGTGTAAATGCAAGCTGCTATTAGATGGCATGGAACAAAAAGATCACATTTTATATTTGTTTCCTTTTCATTTATTTTGCGTGTGTGTGTGTGTAAAACTGACTGCATCCAATACTAATATTGAATGGAGGGAGGAGAAGAAGGAAACCGGAGAACCTGGAGAAAACCCTCTGTGACCTGCAAAGTCTTCCACAGTCACATAAGTTCACCCACTACAGGGTTCAAACCCGCAACTCTGCATAGGAAACCATAGCCCCCTAATCATTTCTACTATCCGGCTACACACTGTAATTGTTATAACCAGGCTGTACACATTACACAGAGAAAAATACAATACAATACAATACAATACATTTGTATTACCTCAAAAGGAATTACCACAGGCACGGTCTCACTGTTTAAAACTATATATATTAAGAATACACAAATATCAACTTCATGTGCACCTTGTAAACATCATCCAACGCTCCCCACTCGCAATGCTGACCTCTCTCTCTCACACACACATACTTGTTTAGACAGCGTTGTTGTGACACACATGAAATGCCACCTTTGTTGTGTTGACAATAGATCATCTTTCGTCCCCTTTTTTTAAGTACTTTTAAGTGATCCAACGCTAATGCTAATGCCAACTCAAACCCTAATGGATCATAGTTTTGATGTCAGCATAACAGGGTCTGTCAAAACAACATATGTAGATTGTCAAGTGTATGTCACAATGCACAGTGCAAGGAGGTAGAAGAAGAGGGAGACCGAAAAAGAGGTGGAAGGACAACATCCGAGAATGGACTGGTTTGACACTGAGCGAAGCCATCAGGGTTGCTGAGGACAGATAAAGATGGTGTATGCTGGTTAAACAATCATCTGTGGTGCTCCTACGACCTCCGAGTTACGGGACAGGATAGGATAGGATAGGATGTCACAAGAATGCCGTCTAAACATAATTACATAATCACACTCACACCCACACCCACAGCTGATGACCAAACAATGCACTGGAATCACACAATTTAACTACAAATAATAGATTACTACAGTATTAAACCCAATCTTTTAGGCATTAAGACTTAGTCCTCTAAATGCAAGTGTTTGGGGACGATAATTTAATAACAAACATTAAGACATAATAAAAATGTTGCATAAAGACTCAATAAAAAGTCCATAATCATCAAGAAAAAAAAAAGAAGAAAAAAAATCCGTTTTGTCCTTCCACTAGCAAATTACAGCAACCACTTTAAATAATGCAGAAATGTTCAGATATACAAAACAAAAACATTCAGTCTTACTATCGCTCAAAGATACTGTTATTGTGAATCTTGATACTATTGAACACTCGGAGCTAGTATTGTGAGAAGACCAAAGAAACTGTTATTGTGAATCTTGATACTATTGAACACTTGGAGCTAGTACTGTGAGAAGGCCAAAGAAACTGTTATTGTGAATCTTGATACTATTGAACACTTGGAGCTAGTACTGTGAGAAGGCCAAAGATACTGTTATTGTGAATCTTGATACTATTGAACACTCGGAGCTAGTACTGTGAGAAGGCCAAAGATACTGTTATTGTGAATCTTGATACTATTGAACACTCGGAGCTAGTACTGTGAGAAGGCCAAAGAAACTGTTATTGTGAATCTGATACTATTGAACACTCGGAGCTAGTACTGTGAGAAGGCCAAAGATACTGTTATTGTGAATCTGATACTATTGAACACTCAGAACTAGTATTGTGAGAAGGCCAAAGATACTGTTATTGTGAATCTGATACTATTGAACACTCAGAACTAGTATTGTGAGAAGGCCAAAGCAACTGTTATTGTGAATCTGATACTATTGAACACTCAGAACTAGTACTGTGAGAAGGCCAAAGATACTGTTATTGTGAATCTGATACTACTGAACACTCAGAACTAGTATTATGAGAAGGCCAAAGATACTGTTATTGTGAATCTGTGTGACGACACGAGTTTTCAGATGGTAGGGAGAGATACACTTTTTACGAAGTTACACTTCTCTGTATATCTGCTGTACATAGAATAGCGTGACCGATTTACTTTTGCGTATGAAAGTGCAGTTTCGGAGAGTCCGTGCGATTCGTAGTAGGACAGGGAGTCGGCCAATTTCGAATAGGGGTACGCGTAATAAAGAACGTGCATACTGACGAGAGCTCGACTGTTTTGCTTGTGGCCGGCGCAGATTTTGAAGGGCAGAGTGGTTTGAGATGCTATTGCGTGAGGAAGGAATTCTAACGAGGCAGCAACCCTGTGACAGAGGTCATCGTAGTGTAGGGTACTGCTGGAAGGGTGTGTGTATTGTTTTATAGCCACCCAAGGTCTTATGCCCTCGTCGGGATAAGGATGTGTAGAATTCGAAGGAAGATGGTAACTGCCATTCGCCAGTGAGTGTAGAGTTCCATACTTAAGGTGCGTGTGGTTCTCGATTGAACACCCACCAAGACTTAGTGTCTGTAGCAGAGCTAAGGTGTCCTCATCCTCAGAATAAATGTTATTTGGACAGTGAAATAACGTGCAAGAGCAAGAGAAAGAGACTCTCAAAAGACTAATCCATTGTGTTGTGCCAATGTTGTGACAGTGTTGTGTCGTGTTGTGGTGTTGGGGTAAAGGGCGTCACGAGCCGAGGCCTGTAAGGTAAGCAAACCCTGTCGTTCAATTCTCTAGTGGCGCGCTCCGAGAACTGCGTACGTGTATGAGTGGTAATGAGTGTGGGGAAGGGGATGTATTTTAGGATGTTTATTGAATTTTGTTGATTTTATATGATTTTCCTATCGTTTTCTTATTGTATATGTGATGGGGGAAATGTCGTTGCTGTTGTTGTTATGAAAGTGGGTCAAAGGCGACGATGGGGAATATAGAGAGGGAGAGAGAGAGAGTGAGGGTGTATGTATGGAGAGAGCGATGAAATGTAGTATACTGAAGAAAGATGAGGTGATGATTATGGAGGAAGCATGTTTACAGTATGGATGAAGGGAGGTAATCGTGATGTGCTATAATTGTTGGGGGTGACGGTGGTGATGAAGGAGGGCGGAATGAATCAGGACTGTGAGATTGTAGTGTGGTTGCGATAATTATGTATATTTATATAAACATTGGTGTATAAAGAAGATGTGAATTATTAAGCATCAAGGTTGGTTTATATTATTGAAATGTGTGTATAGTATCTTGTATTATTATTATGATATTCATAACTATACAGGTCAAGATGGCGGACGGAGGACGGCGTGTTATGTTATATTATTTAGTGTTTATTATTTGGTGGGCATATTGTTAAGACTATGTATATGTCAACAGGTGTGGGCTGGTGATGATGATGGTGATGATGATGATTATTACATCTACGTGTTTATTTCTACGCATTATTTCCACGCTGTTGCCTTTGACGTTGCCTGTTGTGCTGTACTGATGTTGATGTTGTTGCCGCTGACTGGGTCCTAGCCAGCCTGGGATGTACCTTTGCCTCTACGACAGAGTAGTGTTGTGGTGATTTCTTACACTGCCGCAGGTTTTGCCTTGTATCGAGGCAACGCACCTCCAGGAGGTTTTCATACCTAATTCATGCACACACAGACTCACATTACACGCACCTAAAAACATATCCATTTAGTTAGAAGAATCATCCACTTTGTGAAAGAGACTGTTAGCTCTCTGAGCTACTTAACAAGAACATTGAGACATTACTTCTGTGCCACAGCTTTGTCTAGCTAATAGTTTATGATTCAACGCCATCGCTTATTATTTGAAGACTTGCATTTTGAATTGATTTGTTGATTTTGATTTTCTGTATACACTTTGTAAAGAAACTGCTGTTGTTTAGTTCTGTTTGGGGTTTGTTGCAAGGGGAGGTAATTGTTAGTTAGTATTGGGACGGGGGTCTGTTTAGGGGTTGAGGGGAGGTTAGTTCCCATTTGTCCTGTGTTTGCTTGTTGATTGTTGAATAAAAGAGTGTGTGTTTGTACTCTGGCATTTTGTGTTAGCTTATTTTGTTTGAGTTTATTCTTTTCACTCGCTTTATGAGCTGACGTCACTGAACCCGCTCGGGGGACGTGACAATCTGATACTATTGAACACTCAGAACTAGTATTGTGAGAAGGCCAAAGATACTGTTATTGTGAATCTGATACTATTGAACACTCAGAACTAGTATTGTGAGAAGGCCAAAGCAACTGTTATTGTGAATCTGATACTATTGAACACTCAGAACTAGTATTGTGAGAAGGCCAAAGCAACTGTTATTGTGAATCTGATACTATTGAACACTCAGAACTAGTATTATGAGAAGGCCAAAGATACTGTTATTGTGAATCTGATACTATTGAACACTCAGAACTAGTATTGTGAGAAGACCAAAGCAACTGTTATTGTGAATCTGATACTATTGAACACTCAGAACTAGTATTGTGAGAAGGCCAAAGATATTGTTATTGTGAATCTGATACTATTGAACACTCAGAACTAGTATTGTGAGAAGACCAAAGCAACTGTTATTGTGAATCTGATACTATTGAACACTCAGAGCTAGTACTGTGAGAAGGCCAAAGCAACACTTACTGTGTCGTCATACTTGGCGAACATCTTTGCCTGCCTGGCAAACTTCCCCCCAAGTCTGTGTCTCTGGCGCCCTCTCTCCTGTAATCAATCAATCAATGAAACAACCAATCAATCAATCAAGCTAATAAAACAAGACAACCAACTCAACAGTTTTAAAAGTGCTAGCAAATGGATATGGCAAAATGTACAGAAGTAAACGCGTAACATGCTTCACATTGGAAAGCTGTGCTTACTTCCTCTGTCCCACCGCCGTAGCTCAGCGGTAAGAGCATTTGCCTAGCACACTGCTGACCCAGGTTTGAACCTCATTGTAGGCAAGATTTAAAAAAAAAACAAGGCCCATTTTTCACTGTCTAAGTAGTGTGGTTGTTTTGATGGCTCAATGTTGATTTAGGTCCCTACTCTTTTCCCTGGGATAGTTATCCTCGTCTGCCATATTGCCGATGGCGTGTGCAGACGTTCAACTTCAATGTTCAATCATTATTTCCTGTGTTGTCAGCTTTAGGGAAACCAGACTAACTTCACTTTGGGAATAATATCACTCACCATACGACCTTCAACTGACACACATTTGTTTAAAGTTCAGCCTTTAACAAAAAGCAACACGGAGCAAAAAAAAACTTCTTCTGTTCTGCTCCTTAATTGTGGAATTCCTTACCATAATCTTTTAGACACTGTGATACGCTTCCAACAAGAATTAAAAACCTGTCTCTTCGAAAAGTATTTTTCTGACTGACAGTTTTTGATCAGACGCTTTAATATTTATTTGGTTTGGCTATCAAATTTCAACCATTCTCTGTACAATTTTTATTGTTGTGCGCATGAATGTATGAGGTAGGTTTCTGACTGCTTTTAATTTGACGTAACCTTTGTTTTTCTTGTAATGGGTCTAGAGCCTTTGAATAGGCACGAAAAAAAAAAGTTCAGTTATAATTATTATTATTATAATATTATTATGCTAAGAGCATTTAAACATTTTACTGCCAGCTGTGTGGAACTGCAAACAGTGTTGATCCCCCTACACACAATACAACATCGAGTTTTAACTACAGTCTGTAGGGCTGAGCTCCGAAATTGCATTCCTGCGGCAGACGGCCCATGGGAGAGAACTCAGCCACTTAGTGACTGCGGTCTGTGTTCTCTCCCTTGGGTAGTCTATTCAGCACTCAGCCCAACAGTGGAACTAATGCAACATTAGCGCTGAAAGAGTTAATGTTAAATAGTTTACTCTTAGTGCTTTTAATGAATTCCTTCTAGAGCAGCCGTGATTACTACTCAAAAAGGTTTTTGTTAGAGCTAAACCATTTCACTGTTTGAAGCCTTTGTCCACTGACAATTTGAGTAAAGCTCGCACCTCCATTCTCTTTCTGTCCACTTCGGCCATCTTGTCCAGTAGGGCCTGTGGGTTGGTGACAGCCAAAGAGTCCAGCTCCTTCTGCAGCTGTTTTTCCTTTTCCTTCTTCTTGGCACGGCGGTACCTGACAGAACATTTCAACACAGTTTTGTGGTGAGCAACATCCTAGACAGAAGATAAAACAGGGTTCAAAAAGAGTTACGAGTCTAGACCAGTCATTTTATTTGTTACTTTTATTTTTACATGTTGTTAATTTCTCTGAGGTTTTTTTAATCAATGGGCTTTTGAATTTCAAGAAGGTTTTCTTTTGCTGACTTTGTCATAGAATTTGATTTGGTCACGGAGTCCAGAAAACAAACTATCGAAAAACATTTTCACAAATCATACAAAATGTTACAACTGATTGGATGATTTGCAGGGGTCTGATTTCTTTCCATTGCCTCATTACAATATTACATGCATCTCTGAAGGAAAGTATTTATTCAGCATTCCAAGGAAGTTGTCATTTTCTAACAGAGTTGCTACTAACTGGAATATGCTACTAACTGGAATATGCTACTAACTGGAATATGCTACTAACTGGAGTATGCTACTAACTGGAATATGCTACTAACTGGAATATGCTACTAACTGGAATATGCTACTAACTGGAGTAATCTACCTGTTTCATTTAGGAATGCACCAAGCCTAAATATGTTTAAAAACTAGTCGGACATGCTTCCATACTTTTAAAATCTGTTTTATTGCTATGAGTATGATGAATTAAATGCCTATGAAACTTAAATGCTCAAGAGACCCACTTAGTAATTACCAAGTTGAGGAAGGGGCATTTAGAAAGACTTCACTGCCTGTTTTGTTCCCACACTACTACAGACATGCCTACCCTCAATTTGAAGTTTCCGTATTAGCTTTTTCAAATTTCAGTATTACTATTACGATTTCCGTATTTACTTTTACTACCTTGTTTTTGCACTCATCCTTTTTGATATTATGCGAAGAATCCAGTGATAGATTGATTTGCTGCCACAATGATCTTTTTCTTCTCCAAAGCCTCGTAATTCTTCATATACTGTGGGCCTTCCGCGTGCCGCTTGATGTCGTTCATATCACCGGAGGCGATGCAAAACTGGTTGACACAAATCGTACTTTTGAGTCAGTGCTGCCGCGAATAACGAAAGGAAACTTTTCTGAATACGAGGCAAGAAATGTCTGCCCCTTGCGCGTTTTTTTTTAAAAGATTCAGATTCACAATCACTTTGCTTAGCCATTCATTTGAACGCCATGTTTTAAATTCTGTCTCACGAGCACCGATCTTTACTGTGACTGTCCAAAAACGGGTTCGGCAAACTTCGGAGCCTCTACCGGAAATTTCGATGTCACAGGTCTCCATTTCCTTGCCGAGTTTGTCAAATTTCCGGAAAAAATACGGAAATTCCGTACGGGTAGGCATGTCTGCTACTACTACTACTAAAACTACTACTACTAAAAAGAATTTTAAAATGTAATGACACAAACCCAAATCTTCAATCTCAAAAAAGCCAATGGTGAGTTAGAGTAACCGTACCTTTTGCTCTTGATTTTGTTGCCCCAACGTATCTTGGTCACCTTTTCATACATCAGTTGTCTTCTCCTGATCAGTTCCGCCCTTCGTTCTTTGGCCTGCAAGCATCAAGCATTGTTCAGTGAGTAAGTCTCGAGTCCTACACAGAATGAAGTCAAGTGGTCACTGTTTTTACAGTGCACATGTATGAAAACCATAATAACATTCTCTTGTTTGTGTGTAGTGCGCTTTGCCACTTCAAAAAGCAGGTCAAGGTGCTGGCCGAAAACAGGACCTAATTCAAGCCGCCCTCTTGCTGCTTGATGTGCACTGTTAACACCACAGACAACTAAGTGGTTGATCCCCCCAACAATCTACATGCAAACACCTTGCTTTTTTTGGGCAGCAAGACTGGGTTTCTGTGCACTGACACAATACTGTTACGTTGAAACGCGAATGGTAGTACGTCGGAAACGTGTACGATAGATCTAATCGTTTCGATTTGCAAAGTATTCAATAATAGAGTTTATTTACCTTTGATTTGAGTTTGCATTGTTGTTAGGAAAGGCTTTGTATAACGTTGATAATTTCCGTTAGTCGATATTGTTGTAGAATCTTCTGGATCGGCTTGTTTACTATCGATCGAAGATTCGGGATAATTGTAGAAATTTGAAGGAACGATCCGGAAGGAGAAGAAATGTGTAATGACGTAAGTCAGTGATGACGATCTTTTATTCGATTGGTGGCAGTGCGTCATTTCTACATTGTTCGAAATTCTTCCGGAAGAGAGAGAGGTTATTTAATCGTGTGCCGAGATTGTTGTTGAGAGAAAAAGTTGTTGATAGTGATTTGGAAAGTTGCTGTGAAAGTTGTTGAGTTGAATTGAGAATTGTATGCAGTTGTTGATGTGTGCTGAATAAAAGTGGAAAACTTCATACGTCGACTTTGTGACTTGTATGCTGTTTGGACGGGCTGTGTGAATAAACGAATCTGAGTTACACCCTATCAGGAATTCAAGCATCGGGGCTGAATCAGATACTGATAGAAAACACCAACATCGAACTGAGTGTAACATTTTGGGGGTCAAGCCGCGATTCACGCCATAGCCAAGGGTTCAACTGCTACAACAAGCGAGTCAACGTTATGAGAGGCAGTCATCGAGGGTAGCCGCCAACGAGTTGCGTCGAGAGGGGCCAACATACTGGGACTACATCACCGATAGGTTCGGGTTGACTGCAAGGGCGTGTAGTCGCTGAAGAGTTGCTTCGTGAGCGAACAACAGATCGGGACTACGTGGCTACCGTAAGACTACGTCGAGGGACAGTCTCGGAGCTACATCGCCAGTGTTACAGCGAGCGTCGAGCGGACGTCGCGTCTACTTCAGCACAGGAGCGTGTACATCAACACCAGCGTGGTGCAGCGTCGCATACGACGAGGACAGCGGGACCTGCGTCAGCGAAAGCGACTAGTGGCAAGCATCAGCGCTACTGCAGAAAGCGTGCTGTTCTAGAACAGTCTAGAAGAGTGCAGCACAGAAAAGAACTTTCCAGAAAAGAACTTTCCAGAAAAGAACTTTCCGGAAAAGAACTTTCCAGAAAAGCATTAAGATGGCTGATTTCTGGCAGAAAGGAGTTGAACTAAATCTAAAAGGAAAACAGCTGACGGAGTACGTCAAGTCTCAAGAGAGAATATGGCGTGAAGAAAGAGAAATAGAATTAGAACAGAAGCGTCTAGAAGTAGAAGAGCAGCGTCGCCGTGAAGAAAGAGAATTTGAACTGAAGCGTCTGGAAATTGAACAGCAGCGGCAAGAAAGAGAAGATGAGCGCAGGCGTGAGGAAAGAGAAGCTGATCGGCAGTTCCAACTAGAGTTGGCGCGCATCCAGCAACAGCAGCATGCGCCACAAGTTATCAGTGACAACACGGCTCCAAAATTGCCAGCTTTCGTCGACGGGAAGGACCAGATTGACAGTTATCTGGCGAGATTCGAAAGGTTCGCCGAAAGCTCCAACTGGCAACCTCAAGACTGGGCAATTCGACTGAGTGCACTTCTGACGGGGCAAGCTCTCGAAGTTTACACCAGACTGTCGAACGATGACGCCAAAAACTACGACGTCTTGAAAGAGGCCCTGTTGCAGTGCTACAACTTTACAGAGAAGGGCTACCGTAAACGCTTCCGTGAATGCCGGCCTAAGTCAGACGAAACGCCAAAGCAGTTTGTGGAGCGCCTGTCGTCATATCTACACAAGTGGGTGGAGTTATCAGGCGAAACGAAGTCTTACGACAGTCTCCATGACCTGATCGTGAAGGAACAATTTCTCAATGCCTGTCACAAGGACTTAGCGACCCACTTAGAAGAACAAAAGCTGCAGACGCTTAAAGATGTGACTGAGGCTGCTGAAAGATATCTCATCGCTCATGGGAAAACCCTGGGGCCACCCAGCGCGACGAAACATTTTCAGAAGACTGGAAACCATGTGAACCAGATCCAGGGAAGCCAGACGAGCCAGAGACAGACAGACTCCACGCCTCCTCCCAGGGAAGGGCATTCAAGGGGCTGTTTCACCTGCAACGCTACAGACCACAGAGCGGCTAACTGTCCTCAAAACAAAAGTAGCGGACAGCGGAGCAGTACGGACAATTCAGCGGCGGGCAACCGGCAGAGGCGGTTCTCCAATCAACGGCAAACCAGTAGATCTGACCATCAAGTGTGCGGCGGGAGCGTCATTCTTCCGAGTGAGACCAAGCGCACAGCTACTCCTGCGGACGTGCAAGAGTGCATGACCGATGGCCAACTTCTCCTTGCCAACGGAAAATCCATCCCCGTCGTCGCCAGCGCAGCGGTGACCGTACAGAACATGCCTGTTTCCAAGGGACGCGTCGGAAATCATGAAGTGACTGTTTTAAGAGACTCTGGCTGTAGTGGGGTCATCGTCAGAGAAGACCTAATCGCTAAAGAACAGTTCACTGGCGATTCAAAATGGACACTTATGGCCGACAGCAAATGTGTGAGAGCGCCAGTTGCGAAGATTCATGTCAACACCCCTTTCTACATAGGCGAAGTCGAAGCGGTTTGCCTGAAGAAGCCGCTGTATGATTTGATGATCGGGAATATCGACGGCGCGAGACGACCCGACGACCCCGATCCAGAGTGGAGTCCTGCCTCAATCCAACGCGTCGAAGTTGTGGAGGAGGATCCATTGCCGTTTCCCGATGGAGACCTTACAGAGCTGCTACGGGACAATGTGGTTACTCCGGCTCAGCCCTGCCGACCAGAGATCGTCGGTGCCGTTACTACCAGGGCCCAGGCCAAGAGAGACAAGACGTCTACGCCACTGAAGGTCGCCGACAACTCTAAAGCTGCCATCGTGGACAGAGATAAGCTTATCCAGCTCCAGGGAGCTGATAGCACTTTAAACAAGTACAGGAACCGCCAAGACCACGTGACCAAGGGCAGTGGCACGGTCTATTTTGAGGTGAAGGCCAAGATCCTGTACAGAATCTTCCAGCACCCGAGGGTCAACGGAGGTAAACCACTACGTCAAGTACTGGTACCATTACCCTTAAGGCGCCAGGTGATGGAAGTAGCGCATGACTCAATTATGGGAGGTCACCTAGGCATCAAGAAGACGTCGGACAGAATCCAGGCGGTGTTCTACTGGCCAGGACTTCATGCGGACGTCAGCCGTTTCTGCCGATCATGTGACATTTGCCAGAAGACCATACCTCGAGGAAGGGTCCCGAAAGTGCCTATGCAGAGGATGCCTCTGATCGACCGACCTTTCAAGAGGGTGGCCTTAGACTTAATCGGCGAAATAAGACCTCCGAGTGAAGAAGGTCATCGATGGGTACTGACTTTAGTGGACTATGCGACTCGGTACCCAGAAGCAGTGCCTCTGAAGAAGATTGACACTGAAACTGTCGCAGAGGCGCTAGTGGACATGTTCAGTAGACTTGGAGTGCCTGAAGAGATCCTGACAGACCTCGGGACGCAGTTCGTCTCCGACTGCATGAAGGAGGTGAACAGACTGCTGAGCATCCGGCATTTGACTACGACACCCTACCATCCGATGTGCAACGGGCTTGTCGAAAAGTTCAATGCTACGTTGAAGTCCACCCTGAAGAAACTGTGCAGCGAGCAGCCCAGACAATGGCATCGTTACATCAACGCCTTACTGTTCGCCTACAGAGAAGTGCCGCAGGAGTCCACCGGCTTTTCTCAGTTCGAGCTGCTGTACGGAAGAACCATCCGAGGGCCGATGCACATACTGAAAGAACTGTGGACGAAAGAAGTAGACACCCCAGAGGTGAAGAACAGCTACCAGTACGTGTTTGAGCTACGGGAGAAGCTGGAGTAGACTCTCGAGATAGCCAGAGAAAACCTGAAGAAGTCCCAAGACTGTGGAAAGCACTACTATGACCGTAGGGCTGTGAACAGGAAGTTCAAACCTGGCAACAAAGTGCTGGTGCTGCTACCTACCGATCATAATAAGTTGCTGATGCAGTGGAAAGGCCCGTACGAAGTGGAGACCGTGGTGGGGATCAACGATTATAAGGTGAAGGTCGGCCCGCATTCCAAGATATACCACGCCAACCTCCTCAAGCTGTACGTGGAAAGGCCATCAGAGACTGTACATGCAGCAACAGCAGCTGTGACCGACGACAGCTTTGACAGCGAAGAACTGTTGGAACTGGGAGACTTCCACAGCAAAGAAGGCATCGATGATGTTAAGCTAGGACCGAGCTTGACGGAAGGTCAAACGTTGGAGCTCGAGGACCTTATGGGCGAGTTTCCCCCTAACTTCAATGATGTCCCAGGCTCTACGACTTTGGTCGAACATGAAATCCACACCCGGACCTGGAAGGAGCATCTGCAGACCTTGAGGGAGCTGTTCCACCGTCCCGCAGAAGCCAACCTGACCGTGAGACCCAGCGAATGCATCCTGGGAGCTGACAACGTCGACTGCGTCGGACATCCGATGGAAGAAGGAGACAACGGAGGACGCACTGATTCCGGGGAAGCCCACGTGATCATCGTCTTTGACCCTGGGCCGATGACGACCGCAACTGACGAGGGCGTCGATTCCTTGCGAACGAAAGAACATTGATTGTGTGGACGAACTAAGAATATTGGTAATGACAGACTTGAAAATGAAAAACGTTGACTGGGTAAATGATCTGTGAACATTGACAGTATCCAGAAAGACTTGCAGATGAGAAACTTTGACTCTGTGTGAATGAACTGTGAACATTGTCATTATCCAGGCAGATTTGAAGATGAAAACCATTGACTCTGTGTAGATAAGCTGAGCGCAATTACAGTATTCAGAAAGTCTTAAATTAGTTTCAATTGAGGACTTTGTTTGTGCATTACGTTTCAACGTTGTTGAAAGAAATTGGGTAAATTTCTTCTTGAGTGGGGGGTTATGTTACGTTGAAACGCGAATGGTAGTACGTCGGAAACGTGTACGATAGATCTAATCGTTTCGATTTGCAAAGTATTCAATAATAGAGTTTATTTACCTTTGATTTGAGTTTGCATTGTTGTTAGGAAAGGCTTTGTATAACGTTGATAATTTCCGTTAGTCGATATTGTTGTAGAATCTTCTGGATCGGCTTGTTTACTATCGATCGAAGATTCAGGATAATTGTAGAAATTTGAAGGAACGATCCGGAAGGAGAAGAAATGTGTAATGACGTAAGTCAGTGATGACGATCTTTTATTCGATTGGTGGCAGTGCGTCATTTCTACATTGTTCGAAATTCTTCCGGAAGAGAGAGAGGTTATTTAATCGTGTGCCGAGATTGTTGTTGAGAGAAAAAGTTGTTGATAGTGATTTGGAAAGTTGCTGTGAAAGTTGTTGAGTTGAATTGAGAATTGTATGCAGTTGTTGATGTGTGCTGAATAAAAGTGGAAAACTTCATACGTCGACTTTGTGACTTGTATGCTGTTTGGACGGGCTGTGTGAATAAACGAATCTGAGTTACACCCTATCAGGAATTCAAGCATCGGGGCTGAATCAGATACTGATAGAAAACACCAACATCGAACTGAGTGTAACAAATACAATACAATACAATACACCTTAATTGTCCTACTTTCACATTATACATAAAAGCTGAAAATTGCCTTTAGCATCGAGTGCAAACTTTGCATAAAATAAATAAATGGAAAAACATTTCTCTGCTTACAACAATCATATAGGCTAAGCTGAAAATATCCTCTCTTTCTCTCATCCGTGCACACACACATACACACACACCTATCTACGCACACACTGGCCCTGGAACATTCATACACTCACAATGCAACAAGGCTCAAAGAAGAAGAAAAACGTGAAACATCCACCAATATTGCACAAGTCAATCACAGTCAATTGTTCAGCGTTAAGAGGTGTACAAGCACAGACAATCGCACCTTTAGAATCACAAGGGCAGGGGAAACAAGGAATAAAGAGTCATTACTGAAAGTGGACTTCCTGTCAGATAAATCTCATACCACTGACCATGTAGCACCTGCCTGTTGAGCTTTTTACACTGCCGAGTGTTCTACACCCCAGAGGTGGTAAATACAGAGAAGTGTTCCCGTAACCTTTTGGTCACTGGGGAGAAAGGCTTTTTTCTGGGCCAGCTTAATGCCGGATGGTCCCAGTATCCTCTCCTTCTATCAATAAACCGTTCTCGTTATCCCATGCATGCGGGTGACAGAAAACAACGAGAAAGCAAGAAATTCACCGGAATAAATAAAATAAAACAAAAACTAGAAAAGAAAATATCAAAATAGAAAATTATATAATTAAATATTTTTTGTAAAAATGTGGCCTCATTATATAAAATAAATAACAATAAAAGCAAGAGGACCTACCTCCTCCAGGGTCATAGCCGCTATTTCCTTTTCTTCTCTGGTTGTGAGCAGTTTGCCTCTGGGTAGGTTGTCCATGGGGTCAGTTTTGGCCAGTTCTGCTGCAAACGCCTTTTCACGCTCCGTCACTGGCTTCGTGGGCAACACACACACAAAGAAATAAATGGGCAATTCTGTGTTGTGTAAAAAAAAAATTTTTTTCCTACACATATTTGGAAATATTTTGAAATATGGGGTGGGGTGGAATCTGAATGAGCCAAATGCCAATTGGTCTGTCCATCGTTCCATTGGAAGCCATTTCTCAAGAACCACTGAACTTTATATTTAACCAAACATCCTAGGAACATTACCTAGGTCAGTGACCAAACATCCTAGGAACATTACCTAGGTTTGTGACCAAACATCCTAGGAACATTACCTAGGTTTGTGACCAAACATCCTCCTAGGAACATTACCTAGGTCAGTGACCAAACATCCTCGGAACATTACCTAGGTCAGTGACCAAACATCCTAGGAACATTACCTAGGTTTGTGACCAAACATCCTAGGAACATTACCTAGGTTTGTGACCAAACATCCTAGGAACATTACCTAGGTTTGTGACCAAACATCCTCCTAGGAACATTACCTAGGTCAGTGACCAAACATCCTCGGAACATTACCTAGGTCAGTGACCAAACATCCTAGGAACATTACCTAGGTTTGTGACCAAACATCCTAGGAACATTACCTAGGTTTGTGACCAAACATCCTAGGAACATTACCTAGGTTTGTGACCAAACATCCTAGGAACATTACCTAGGTCAGTGACCAAACATCCTAGGAACATTAGAGAGATTTAGAAAGCAAAACGAAACGTGCTACGTTCTGTTTCGTTTCGTTTGTTACCAGAATGAGGCTAGAAACGAAACGAACTGCGATGCGTTATCAGAAAGACTTTTTATAAGGAAACGAAGCTCGTTTCGTTTTCAAGCAAGGGACGCAACCACTAATAACTAACTAGGCCAATAGTGCAAGTCTGTAGACGATGACCAAGACAAAACAAAGGGAGGGAGGGGTCTAAAATCAAACATCAGGTGGTTGTTTTCCTTTTAACTAAATCACACAGATTGTGTTTTTACGGAACATGAAATCAAAAATCAAGATTGCAGCAATAGAAAATTTGATGTGATGACCTACTTTTGCGGAGTCGTCTGCTTGAAGGCCGAGAAAAGACCAAAATCAGTACCTTCAAATTTTATCATTTTGAGAAACTATACGATCTTCCACAAACAAATTCTAATCGCAGACAGAGCACATTTTAAAAGGGTTGATGAATCTGAAACTGCATAACAATCAACAAACTTATAAGGATTATGGTACAAAAATATTCACAAACTCTGACGAAAAGTAGCTCAGAATTGTATGGTAAAAAACGAAGCTCGTTTTGCCGGTCAACGGTTCGTTTGTGTCTGACCTTGAACTTTGAGTCCGGATGTGACGAAAGGCAACAAAGTCGTGACGTATACAGCAAACTTCGAAAACGAAACGGAGTACGTTTCGTTTCTAAATCTCACTATTACCTAGGTCAGTGACCAAACATCCTCGGAACATTACCTAGGTTTGTGACCAAACATCCTAGGTACATTACCTAGGTCAGTGACCAAACATCCTCGGAACATTACCTAGGTCAGTGACCAAACATCCTCGGAACATTACCTAGGTTTGTGACCAAACATCCTAGGAACATTACCTAGGTCAGTGACCAAACATCCTCGGAACATTACCTAGGTCAGTGACCAAACATCCTCGGAACATTACCTAGGTCAGTGACCAAACATCCTAGGAACATTACCTAGGTTAGTGACCAAACATCCTAGGAACATTACCTAGGTCAGTGACCAAACATCCTCGGAACATTACCTAGGTCAGTGACCAAACATCCTCGGAACATTACCTAGGTAAGTGACCAAACATCCTCGGAACATTACCTAGGTCAGTGACCAAACATCCTAGGAACATTACCTAGGTCAGTGACCAAACATCCTAGGAACATTACCTAGGTCAGTGACCAAACATCCTAGGAACATTACCTAGGTCAGTGACCAAACATCCTAGGAACATTACCTAGGTTAGTGACCAAACATCCTAGGAACATTACCTACGTTAGAGGCTTGAACCCTGCCAACATATATGATCTACTGCAAAGGTCAAGGTCAAAGGAATCAAGTTTTTTTTTTGCAAAACACGTTTTGCTCAATATTTTAAGAACGGCTGAACCGATTTTGTTGAGTTTTGGCATCCAGGTACTTCAGATCATGGGCCATCTTTCAGTAGCAGTCCAGTTGTCAATCAGTTGGTCAGTTGGTTGGTCCAACGCTCCAAATTTCACTTTTTTGTTTAAAACTTTTTTTGTGTGTGCATTATTTCAAGAATAACTGAATTGAAATTCAACATATTTACCTTGAGGATACTTTCACTATACTACTAAGCATTTTACATCATTCATATTTGTACTTTCTCAAAGGTCAAGGTCATTGCGCTGCACCATTTTAAAAAACAAACAAACGTTGCGCTGTATCGTTTTCCTGTTGTTTGTTTAGGATAAAACACAACATGTTCCACTCATCATTATTAATAAATCAACAACATATTTTTCTTCAAAATGAAATGTTACACATACATTTTTACAATGTGTTGCAACTGGAAAAAAAAATCTGAATGTCAACATAGCATACTGCACAACATGCAGCAATTCGATCACTGCCACAAATAATAAAGCACCGATTGTTCATCGTTGCTGTTATTTAAATCCGAAGGAAACAGATCGTCAAAGTGAAAGTCCAAATCACTTTCCTCAACAAATCAGCATCCTAAAATCCTTCAAATGGGGCATTTTCTTGCCATAATTCTCCGCCTCTCAAACTTCAAACTTTAATCAATCTTTGAAAAATCAGTGTGTGCGTTCTACACACTCCCAAAATGCAGTGAAAACTCCGCCAGAAACCGCAGGAAATCACGATCACGTGTGCGAGAGTCTCGCACATTTGCTATAAATAGATTTCCACATGGCAACCTCTGAGCAGACCACGTCATTACCGGCCACTGACGGTCGCTCCGCGAGCGTGCACATAGCAAACATTTCGGTCGCTCTAGGTCGCTCCAGGTGTTAAGGGTTAATTTAGCGGAAAAAAAAAAAAAGAGGACCGCTGGAGAGCCTCAACAAGGGAGACAAAAAGAACACTTCACTAAAGACAACTAAGTGGAGGCAGGGAAGACACAAAGTTTGTGTAGAACATAAGAGACATAGGTGTCTGCCTAAGAACTTGGGGAACTTGGAAGAAATAGAAACCGTTCTAATTAAGCTGATGATAGTTTGCAATTGACATAAAAGCCGAGGCACCTGGTTACGACCAACCAGAACAAGGATATCGTCCTGCTGCCCACAATGGCGCTTCATAGAGCAATGAAGATTCTATGCATAGATTATACTTCTTTAACTAATATGCGTGAAATACTCAAATTTATAATCATATAAGCTAACAATTATTTATTATTTTCAAACTTGCATCCATGATGTTCTTTCCTGGATGGATAGCAATAAGCTTAAATTGAACACTGAAAAAACTGAAATCATGCCTGTAGGCAAAGTTATTAAAAAATAATTATACTTAAAATCTATGGAGGAGGTAGGTCTTCTTGCTTTTATTGTTATTTATTTATTTATATAATGAGGCCAAATTTTTTAAAAAAATATTTATTTATATAATTTACTATTTTGATATTTTCTTTTTTAGTTTATTTTTGTTTTGTATATTAGCAGAGTGCGCTTTGCTTTTAAATTCTGAAATAGAATAAATAAGAAAAAAAAAAAAAAACATCGACCGCAGCGACCAAAAATCAAGGGACTGAATTTTCAAAGCATAACAAGACGCCTGAATGAAGTCCTCAGGAAAAACATCTTCATGCCAAAAAAACAATATCCACAATGTGGCTGCTTGGCCACTGTGATGGGAAGGAACCTAACTCTCTCAGGCCTGCCTACCCAAGATTTGAAACTTCAGGGACATTTTGCACGGCCGACAAGCAAGGCGACCAATACGCGCCCAAGTAAGTAGTGGGGTCCAAAGGACCCAAAATCATGCAATCTGAGCAAGGAAATTGGCACTTAATCATCAGGATCCCAGTCACACTAAAAGTATCAAATGCATGCAAGCTTACCTTTTAGCTATATTTACACTATGTACACCACTCCACTACACCACTGAATCTACTTGGACTTGGGAAGAGACCTGTAATAGGCGCTCTTCATATCCTGGAGGTCCTTGGTGCTGTATCTTCTCTTCTCTCTTCAGAGCTTCACCGGGTCGGGACTTGGCAACAACCAGCACCTCAAGTGTGTCTTTTCCCATACTTCCTCTAAAGTCAGTCTTGTCTTGCGAACAACAGAAAACCGAATTCACTGGCACTTATTGTGCAAAACACCTTGTATTCCACACTTCCACGTTTGATACATGGATATCTTTCGGAGTATTTCTCCCTGTAAGGCTGCAGACGCTTTGTAGACTTTTTACCACCGGCACCAGCGGATTTGGATTCACTTTCAGTTTCATCGGAAAATTCATCATCAGTCTCGTGCACCTTATGTTTTGATGCCATTTTCGATTCGAACGAGTTTCTATGCCCATGCGCAGTGCGGCTCAAACAGCTGTTTGGCAACACTCGGAAGGCCACGTCATCATCGTGTGCTGTGACTTCGGACACTGTCGGAACTGAAACCGCGCGTCATTTGTCTTTTTTTTCCCCCGACACGCACGCTTAAAAAGTGTGTTCCAGAATTTTTTGAAATTTCTGGAACGCGAAAAAAACTTCCGTATTTTCCTTAACCAATTGTAATATTTATTTATATCCGGGACAAATCCGGAAATTCCGGAACGGTAGGCAGGCCTGCTCTCTGAAAGAAAATTTGTTGCCTGAAATAGTTGTACAATCTAGGGTTGCAGTGTTGGTTGTTTGGCAGGTGCCTCAAAACAGAGACAATGGCAGTCGGTACTTCTGCGCGCCTCAGACTGGTAGAAGGTGACTTCCTGGACATTGATGGTAGCACCATTCAGCTCCAAGGCTTGGTGAAATATCTTGGAGTCAAAATTGACCAAACTTTGTTGATGCAAAATCAGATTGGAAGCATTTGCCGTGGTGCTTTCCTTGAATTGAGACGTATTGCTTCCATTCGGCCTTTTTTTATCTGAGACTGCGTGCGCGAAATTAGTTAACGCTTTTATCACATCACACCTGGATTTTTGCAATTCGGTATTGCTGGGTCTACCAGCAGAACAGCTAAATCGTCTCCAATACGTAAAAAACAGCGCAGCACAGCTCGTTTTGAAAAAGAAAAAGAGAGACCCTATCACGCCGTTGCTTCAGAAACTTCACTGGCTGCCTGTAAAATTCCACCTCCAGTATAAGATCTGTGTTTTTGCCTTCCGTTTCTTTGAAGGAACTCTCCCAGCGTATCTTTCCAACTCACTTGTAGCCTATCCGGACAGCCCACATTCTCAGATTTTCCGCAGAAAAGCTGTTAAAAATTCCAAGTCGAAACCTGAAAACTGCTGGCGAGCGCGGATTCAGTTTCACTGCTCCATCTCTCTCTGGAACGCACTTCCTGTCGGTCTGAGGAACTTGGAAGATATTTTTATATTTAAAACCCAACTAAAAACATACCTTTTTCGCTTAGCTTTTGATTAACGTACTCGCATCCCCCCTCCCCACCCTACCCCTCTTTCATCTTATAGGGAGTGTTATGTGTAACATAACAATATTTGTGTTTCATTGTTGTAAGATGTACCTCCATACATACATGTAATTCTTTTGTATATTGTGAGTGAATGCGTGTCTCTGTGAGCTTTGCGCTATATAAATGTTATTCATTATTATTATTCTTATTTTGAACAAGGTTTGGTTGAGAAAGTGACTGCTGGCGAGATGAACAAGGGAGACAACAAGTTTGCGTACAACACAAGTGATAAAGACGTCTAGCCTGAAGAGTTAAGACTGGGGTTTATGGATAGCACATTGGATATAATCCTTAGCAGATGCGGTAGCCAGGCACAAAGAAAGGCAACTCACCCTAAACCTCATGTGCGATTCAACCATACGTTTTGTGGGCTTCTCAAACGGGAAGCTCAGCTGTCGTGCCTGAATACAACAAAACCAAACAAGGATAACAACATTTCTGGCACACAGACATGGCGTAGCGCGTTGAGTGTGGCGTGTCTGTGCAAGTAAAGGTGTGTGTGGATGTGGTGTTCAGCAACAATGAAATACATGCATAATTGGCTGTTATTTTAGCTGCGTTAGTATATTAATAATAATAATAATAATAATAATAATAATAATAATAATAATAAGAAGAAGAAGAAGAAGAAGAAGAAGAAGAAGAAGAAGAAGAAGAAGAAGAAGAAGACTAAGAAGAAGAAGAAGCAGAAGAAGAAGCAGAAGAAGAAGCAGAAGAAGAAGCAGAAGAAGAAGAAGAAGACACCCAATACACATTGGTCGAAGGCTACTAGAAGCATGCTGTAGTAGTCGCCTCAATAGGCCATAAAGCATGCTCTCATGCTTCAGAGCACTGCTTCCTATACTCTTCAAGCCCTAGGAGCATTGACCAATCAACTCATGAAACTAGAAAATGTAAATTTCGTCTCCTCTAGGGGACGAATTAGGTCAAACTGTATTTGTTTCTAGGTCAACTGTCTTTTACGAACCGTTTGAGAATGTTTTTCAACCGTTTGTTGACGCCGGATGGTGTCCTCACTTGGTTTCATACAATTTAAGAATCCCAGAAGGCAAATGGGTTTTTGAGACAAAAAGAGAGGAATGTTGTTGAGAAACATTCTGTATAATTATATTTACAGTGAAATTGCGCTTTTTCCGTCACTATTGAGCTTGAAGAGTATAGGCAGCAGTGCTCTAAAGCATGAGAGCATGCTTTATCGCCTGTTGAGGCGACTAGTAAACCATGCTTCTGGTAGCCTTCGACCAATGTGTACCGGGTGAAGAAGAAGAAGAAGAAGTAGAAGAAGAAGAAGAAGAAGAAGAAGAAGAAGAAGAAGAAGCAGAAGAAGAAGAAGAATGAGAAAGGAATAGATAAATAACTAAAAGCATGTTCGCATACGGAATTGTCACACAATACACTAGATTGCTTTGTGATTCATGGGTGCAGTAAGATATTCCTACAATCTTGATTAAATATAGTCTTCTCTTACAATAAATTTGACATGTTATAATTTCAGTCATCTTTTGATTTAGGGTTCAGATTCAGTTTAAGCAATAATAATAATAATAATAATAATAATAATAATAATAATAATAATAATAATAATAATAATATGATGATGATGATGATGAAAATAATATTAATAATTATTATTAAGCAATATGTGTACTCACTTCTCTGATGTCTCGCACGGCTGGTTCCCACTTGGAAATCTCTCTTTTGGCATCTTCATACAGTACTTTTCTCTGCACCTGAAACAAAATAGGTCATGTCAATAAACCTTCAATAAATATCCTTCACAGACTTCATTTTCAATGCATTCAGCCAGTTTTTATCACTTTAGCAATAGCAGCAAGCAAATCAACGACACACGGTGTCTCCACTTTTTTGAGTTGCTGGGAAGAGAGGATGGAGACCTCCCTTTACTCTGGAACAGTTTCGATGAATTTCATGAGGTTAAAAAAAAAAGGATATCTTTCAAACTTTCACTCATGGAGGAGAGGGAAAAGGGCTCCTCCATTTTCTCAGAGCCAGCATCATGAGGTTTCAGGGAACACTGCCTATAGCAGGCCAATCTCATTGTCCTCACTGTGTACTTGCCCCAGTTCTAACTAGAGAGCTTGATGCCCATTAACAGCTGGGTGGACCCAGGTGACTGTTGAGCAAAGTTTTGTGTTTCTGCTCCATTGATAAATCTTATCCAAGTGTTGACAGTGTTGCTCTGGTGCTGTTGTGTTTTAAAAGGAAAAAGTTCTCTTAACCCTTAAGCTGGTTGTCACGACAAAAGTTGTGCTATACAATTAATTTGGTTCTATTGATCGTGGCTATTTCCTTTTTACCATATCTGAAATGAACGGCTTTCTTTGTACCACCATATTCGACGAAGACGAAGCTGAACATGGATTTTAACCTTCAGACAACCGTCATGCAATGTTTTCAAATAACTCAACAGAAAATAATTTCTTTCCTTAATGAATGTTAGGCAATCATACCAGGGTAAGAGCATGTTCAGCAAGCAGTTCGTCGCTCACAAAAATGAATCAATGAAAATTGAAGTTTAAACATCCACACCCATCATTGGCGATATGACAGACGGGGATAACTATTCCATGGTAGAAGGGGGTTGAGCAGGGACCCAAATCAACACTGTACTACCAGAGCAATCATTCTGCTTTAAAAAAACAAAAAACATGTCCACTTTTATCTTGCCCAACACAGGATTCAAATCTGGTTCAAAACAACCACTGAGCTCTCGTGCATTGCCCACATTTTTTAAAAAAAAGTACACTATAGAGCTATCGGGCTGCTACTAAGGTTATAGAGGCAGCAAGGGTGACCCTAATGTGAGTGCCAGAGGCTGTTGATGGAATAGGCCGGCACACAGCCTGTGCTTGATCGATCTCTGCTCAGCTAGCCTCAACATCCCCTCTCTCCTGGAAATGGGTCTTTTCCAACACAGGCGAATTGGCCAGCTGTATATCTATGGCACAAACCCCAAAGTGCAAACCACTCACAGCGGCTCTACCGAAGCTTTTCAGATTTTGAGCCAGGCTAGCTATAAATAGCTTCTCCGATGCTTCCTTACTCTGAAAGGGAGGTGCAGGCAAGCTATAAATAGCCTGCAGCATGCGAAACATGGAGGCACTGAACAGTGCTGCTCAGATAGTAATTGAGCTGGTGTGCACTGGGCAGACAGATCTTTGTTATCATTCCCTCAATCCACAGAGGACAGTGTCTAACAAGGGTGTTATCCAAGATGCTGCCTGTCAACTGCGGTCCATTCTCTGCAGGCCAGCCACCTAGCTCTCCACGCCACTTACCTGCTGCTGAACATGTTTGGCAGGAGGAGCAGGCAGGGAGTGGGAGTCTTTGGTGAAAGCCTTGAGCTGTCTCTTCAGCACGCTATGGGACCCTGACTTGTTCAGCTTGCCCAGTATGCCCGAGTAGTTGCCGCTGCCTGCAACGTCAAGCAGCTCATATACCCTATTTTAAACACTACGGAGGCCGTAGTATGGCCATGATACACATTAAAAGACATACCACCCCTTGAATTGAATTTCACATAAAATCCAGTTTCCACAATATATAAGATTCAGTATATTAAACGAAGCAAGCAACAACAAAAATTACCACCCACTCTGTATATTTTGATTTGTTTCTTCATAATTTTGTTCACCTCTATGTATTTACTCCCTTTCTTATAATGCCAATAGGTGTATGTTGCAAAGGCGTTAGTATGCACCTAGAGTAGACTATTTTTGTCTACACTGAGTGGTGCACCTAGAGTAGACTATTTTTGTCTACACTGAGTGGTATATAAATATTCATAATATAACTATTTATGTATTTACATTATTATTATTTTTATTATTATTATTATTATTATTATTATTATTATTATTATTATTATTATTATTATTATTAAAGTAAAACAAATACAAAAAGGATCAACATGTAAAGAAACAAACTTTCATTACTGGAGGAAAAAACTGACCAGAGGAAGGTTTGAAAGCGGCGTCTGACACATCCTGCCCGTACAAGGTCCTGGTGTTGGCACCTCTGAAAACAAAATAATACACATTTTCTGACTAAACACTGGTGTTGGCACCTCTGAAAACAAAATAATACACATTTCCTGACTAAACACTGGTGTTGGCCCCTCTGAAAACAAAAATAATACACATTTCCTAACTAAACACTGGTGCTGGCACCTCTGAAAACAAAATAATACACATTTTCTGACCAAACACTGGTGTTGGCACCTCTGAAAACAAAATAATACACATTTCCTGACCAAACACTGGTGTTGGCACCTCTGAAAACAAAATAATACACATTTCCTGACCAAACACTGGTGTTGGCACCTCTGAAAACAAAATAATACACATTTCCTGACTAAACACTGGTGTTGGCACCTCTGAAAACAAAATAATACACATTTCCTGACCAAACACTGCTATTGGCACCTCTGAAAACAAAATAATACACATTTCCTGACTAAACACTGGTGTTTGCACCTCTGAAAACAAAATAATACACATTTCCTGACCAAACACTGCCGCTCAGGTTTTATACCCCATTCCAATGCCACACACACACACACAAAATGAAATAAATAAATAAATATTGAGGAGGCGATTTCTGAGTAGTTAAATATTCATGACGCTTCATTTTCTGTAAGTGACATCAAATCTATGCTACTTTTATCAAAAGCTAAGAGCACAACATATTACAGGGTCATATCAACACACAAAAATATGTGCAAACTGGAAGTTCATTACAAGGAATGACTGACATTTGGCTCGTTTTGATTCCCCCAATCTATTTGAAAGTATTGTCAGAAAAGTCTTGAAAAAAACAACAACAACAAACTAATATGACCATGCAACACAGTTGGCTCCATGGTGAGTAGTGTACCCAGCAGTGAAAACAGTTACGCATTGAACGTCAAGCATTAACAAAAACATGGCAGTCCGTACATTCAGAGGTTAGAACCTGGTTGATGAACTGGACTGGGGAGAAAGTAGGGGATCTCGGGAGGGTTGGGGAAAAAAAAAGATCAGAAAACACTGCGTCCCAACTTCTTTGGATGAGAATGTAAACCAAGGTCTAGGCTGGGCATGCAGGCATTCCACTGCACGGACTTTCATTAGGTTCAAGATTCTGATGCACATATCACAGATGGGGTGAGCACCGGTGACACAAAATACAGCCACCATGAACTAGGTCCCTGCTCCCCCACACCCAGGATTGTGCTCAGTTGTCTGGGTGTCAGACTATGCGCCCAAAGGCTGCAAGTGGGCGCCTGGGGAGGCTTCAGTTAGCTCCTGTACCGAGCAGCGCCTTGAGTAGGAAAAGTGCTATATATATAACTTATAAGAACCAATCAAAAATACAAATCAATACATACAAACACCAACACGAAAAAGTAAAATAGCAACGTTGACACTGACGGGTCATGACAACAACAACACAATCACCAAACCTAGTTATACTGCCTAATAAACGCATGCTGCAAAGTAAAATACTAAAGAAAAGTCAAACCATTTTTTTTTTATTGAGGAAGCAAGCTGGAAGTAGGTGAATCAATAAACTAAACGCTCACCTGCGCTTGCCATCCAAGGCTGAAATTGCGTCCAAAAGCCGACTGTGAGATTTCTCGTTGTGCAGCTCGTCCCCTACCTACAAAATGGCCACAAAAATACTACAACAGTGAGTTAAGTAAAAGCAAAGAGCTTATTACGGAAAGAGAGTGAACTTCCATTATGTCCTATACAAAAATGCGAGACGCTCTCACGGATTATTTCCCTTTGTTCGGGCTGGCTATATTTCACCATCTGCTATATGAATGATCTGTGCGTGGTAACTTATTGAGCCTATGCCATTGCAAAAGAACATTTTTATGGCAACGTTTGCAAAAATCAAACTTTTAACCATCATTATTATTAACATTCCGCTACTGCTGTCTTTTTGTTGTTGTTGTTTTTAATGTTTACTTATTGACATTTATTAGGTGCTTTTATGCTGCTTATGTGTGTATGTCATAGGTTCGTTTTCTGCCCTGGAATTTATTATTTTTTAATCAACGACAGATATTTTAAAATTAAAATATGCATGACAGACTGTTTCATTTATCCGAAACTGTAAATCCGTAATCGTGAGAGAGAGAGAGAGAGAGAGAGAGAGAGAGAGAGAGAGAGAGAGAGAGTGAGTAAGAGAGAGAGAGCTCTGTCATTCAATCAATTAATCACAATAAAGCACAATAACAAAATGTTTCACTAATAGTGTGAATTTAATTTATATCAGGTGTCCCCCTACCCCCCAACCCTCTCACCTTCCACATCACTGGCTTAATAACATCAGTCACTTCATGGAAAATAATTAATTAATCAGACAGAACAATCAGAACCTACTGGCTAGACTACAACATTCCACGCAATATAGATCTAATGCGCAGAAATTCAGAGATCAGAACAAGGACTGAGTTTCTACATTACATTTTTTTTCCCGTTTACACTTAAACGAAAAAAAAGGGATTACAAGAGATCAAGGACCATTTTTGTGCCTAGGTAAGGGGTTATCTTGCACAGTATTTGATCACAAGGAGAAAACAGACTTAGTCTAATTTAACTTGTTAACATAAGCAGTTTGACGAAGCCAAACTACCAATCTGACATCTACTTTTGAAATATAAGCACAAATATAGTCAAACAACCTAGCAATAACGTAAACAGTGAGCGACCTGTTGAACATAAACTGTCAGCAAGCAAACTGTTTTGGATTTAGCACATAGGTATAACATGAATCATTCAAGCCGCTCTCCGATTGTTTTAACACTAACAACACAGCAGCCGTCTTGAAATGAAGTTTTTCAATTGCAATTTACCTTTCTTTGTCTCTTAGAAATTTGAAAAAGGACTTGCCAACACAACTTTTCTTGTGTCTGGCATTATGGCAATTGATAGCTGTGCAAAAGTCACCGCCCTGTTTGACTCGGTCGCCTTTTTACTTTCTGCCACGAGCCATTTTCAGCATGTCGACAAGGGAGCATAACTCGTACATTTCGTCTCGCGGTTCTGTACCAAGTTCCCCCTCTTTCTATCATAAGCTCTTTGGTAAAAGTAGGTAGTCAAAAGCCATTTTAAAAAAATGATTTCCTCATCACAAAACTGACATAGATTTAAAGAGCTTTTCATTCTGAACACAGTGGTATATTTTTTTCCCCCATACAGGATACAGGGATGGAGAAAGTTTTTAAGCTAGGGGTATTTATACCCTCAACCAAAACATGTGGGGGTTTTGATACCCTCATTGCAAACATAAGGTTTTTTTTATACCCCCCTTTCAGTTTTTTTAGGGGGTACACCAACATAAGTAATAAACACTTTGCGTGGAAAGTCTTTTCATCAGTTTGAGTTTCTTCAGCCGGGCCCGGTTGCGGCTCACCTTTTTCTTCTCTTACCGAGCACTCAAAGCCAAAGGCTGACAAAAAAGTTTGTTTTTCGTTTCCTTCATTTTGTTTAAATTATTTTGAGCAATTAGTTTTGTCTGCTTTATTTTTCATTTTCTTTGGCTTCCCCTCAGATCGCTGCTTGTCGGCCATGTTTAATGTTGGGTTGTTGTCAGTCTTATATAGCCAATCAAAAGCGTCGAGAAAAAGTAGTGAATATTATCGTGCATATGATTGGCTGTTTCTCGGAAGCGACAGAATGAATAGGAGGGGGAGAGAGGGTGATAGGCGGTCGCGCAGGGCGCACAGGCACACGATCCAAATCGAGCGAAAGCTGTACGCACGACCGAAATAGTTGTGCCTGATGATACCTCCCAGCAACTTAGCTTTACGTTTTCATACCCCTTTGGCACTGACTTTGTGCGTGTTTATACCCTTTCATGACATATTCGTTACGTGATTTCCCAACTCAGTACGTGAAACACGTACGATTGTATGTGATCTCCATCACTGCCCATAGGACAAATAGGTAAAAAGTTATTAATGTTTGAAAATGCCGAATGTTGGTGTTTTTTTGGCAACGTTTTGGAATTGAAGAAATTGACAACTTTGGAGTCTCAAAGTGAAGCCAATATTGATACCAGAAAGCTGATTTTTGACAGGTAACCCTTTCATATGTTATACTCCAAGCCCAATTTTCTTCAGGCCTATCCCATGTAATGTTCAGCCGTTTTGGTGCTTCAAAGTTGGGAAATCATCAAATTCGCAGTGTGTGCCGGCAAATTATAGGCCTACTAGTGTGCTACTACGCTCAGCACTCGTGTCGCTGAATAGGCCTACGAGTTGGCCATGGCCGCAAGAAAACACGAACACCGTTTGGGTACACTTTTCTACGGCAAAGCGCTCCGCGATAGAGTAATGCACAAATTAATAAATACCCTAGTTTTATAAAGGAAAGTCTGCTCTTTATTTCTTGCTAATTTTTAAACTTCTAGTTAAAATCAAACTTACATCAAAACCGCTTCATCCACTTTGTTCGGCTCGTAACAAAACGTTTACACATAAGAGCCCACCATATTTATATGTAAATGAAGCTAAGTATCCGAACTTCTCATTGGTTCTTATTTTTAGGCCATCCAATGAAGTATCGCAAAGCGCTTAGACTTTGAAACGAGCCACCTCTCAGCAAACGATGGTGACAACTTTTTCGCAGCGGCATTCAGCGCTCGGATAGGGGCGTATTCAAAAGCTGTTTTCTCGGAATCTTTCGCATAAACATGCATTAAAAACAACACAGATGTAAAGATAAAGCTTTCAATTTTTATTTGGATACAGCCACTGTTCGTTTTGATGCAGTTTTACATTAATAATAAGTGTTGAAAGTGAAGTGAAAACTGAGTCAAAACTGCCGAGCGGACAAGAGCCAATGAAGGGCTTGGAGTACCTAGTAAAAGGTTAATTTATATTATATTTAAAAATAAAAGACTCATAATAATAATAATAATAATACAGTACATTTGTATCGCGCGGTACCTCGCAAACGGTAAGGAATGCGAGCTCGCCGCGCTTGACAACACACGTACAATCACACACACACACACACACCTACACACACACACCTACACACACAGACACACACACACACACACAGAACAGGTATACACTTATCGAATGGTTAAATAATTACAGTAAAAACATAGCTATGCAAAGCAAAAGATAATATGAATACCAAGAAACGAGCCGGTGCCGCCACCATCCATGAACAGATGACGTGACTTGGTAAAAGATTACATAGGGGGATGGAAGGGAGGGGGAGTGAAAATTACTGAGTTTGCGTGTTAAAAAGGTGGGTCTTTAATTGGCGCTTGAAGGAAGAAAGTGATGGAGCATGTCGGAGTTGCATCGGTAGTGAGTTCCAGGCAGTTGCAGCAGAGAAAGAGAAAGATCGTTCACCATAGGTCTTTGAGTGAACACGGGGGATAGAAAGCAGTCTTGTATCAGAAGAAGAGCGGAGTTGTCTTGCAGGAGAGTAGACAGAGAGAAGGTCAGTAAAGTATGAAGGGGCAGAACCAGTGAAGAATTTGAAAACAATAGTTGAGAGCTTGTACAAGATGCGAGCTCGAACAGGGAGCCAATGAAGAGATCGGAGTAGAGGGGTGGCATGGTCTCGTTTTTTGGCTTTAAGAACAAGGCGGGCGGCAGAGTTTTGGACTTTCTGAAGTTTTTCAAGAAGGTAGAGAGGGGAGCCAGAGAGGAGAGAGTTGCAGTAGTCAAGTTTGGATAGAACAAATGCACAGACAAGAGTGTTGGTTGTTTCGGTTGTAAGATATTGTCGGATGGAGCTAATGCGGTGAATTTCTAAATAGGCAGAGCGGCATATGTTGGAAATGTGTTGGTCAAGTGACATGTCAGAAGACAGAATGAAACCTAAGTTGCGGGCATGGTCAGAAAATGAAATGGATGAGGTTCCTACTGTGATGCTATTTGGTAAATCAGATTTGTCTGATTTCTTTTTGATCAAGAGCGCTTCAGTTTTGTCATCATTGAGCTTTAGACGGTTTTCGGACATCCATTGTTTGACGTCAGTGATGCATGCCTGCATGGACTGGACGGAGGCGTGTGCCTGTGAAGAGCTGAAAGAGGTGTGGAGTTGTGTGTCGTCTGCAAATGACTGACTATTGACAGAGTGAGAATAGATGAGATCAGAGAGAGGCTTAGTGTACAGAATGAAGAGGACAGGACCGAGGACAGAACCTTGAGGGACACCAAAGGAGAGTGGGACAGATGAGGAAGAGTGTTCACCAATGACAACAGACTGAGACCTGTGAGAGAGGTAGGATTGAAACCAGGAGAGACAAGTTCCAGAGATTCCATAGAGAGTGGAGAGTCTTTGAAGGAGAATATTGTGGTCAATAGTGTCGAAAGCAGAAGATAGGTCTAAGAGAGTGAGGAGGGACACATCGCCCACGTCCAGGCCACGCAGTATGTCATTTGTCACTTTGATGAGGGCGGTTTCTGTGCTATGGTTGGGGCGGTAAGCAGACTGTGATGGAGGAAGGAGGTTGTTTTCAGTGAGGTAAGAAAAGAGTTGCTGAAGGACTACTTTTTCCAAGACTTTAGAAAGAAAAGACAAGTTGGACACAGGTCTGTAGTTTTTGAGATTGTTTTGATCTAAAGATGGTTTCTTGAGCAAGGGCTTTACCACAGCAGATTTGAAAATAGAAGGGACGGTGCCATATTCAGTGCCTGTGAAGACAACAGAAAAAAAAGAAAGATCATTTAGAAATTGATGTACACAAATTTGTATAAGAACCAATCCAATGCTAACGTGTATAGAGCACATCTCCATGTTGCATAGACATGCTCGGGGTAACTAAAAAGAAAGACAATTCAGGCATTAAATTAAACATCATTAAAAAAAAGCAAGGGAATTTACACACACAAAATACTATAAAACAAAGAGAAGAATCTCAAACAAACACTGCTTCATTCAACATAATAAATTTATTTTAAAAGCTTATTCATTCAGAATCACCAAAAAATCACAACATAGATAGAGATTGATTATCTAGCTAACTAAACACACAAACTGAATCCCGAAAGCGAAGTTAAGAAATGCAGGATCTACACAAAGCAAAAATGATGAGAGAAATGCACATCGTATTCTTTGTTATCATGATGTCTTTGAAGGATTCTGGAAGTGCGCTGCCTATGTGAGGTCAAAGCAGGCTATTGTTAGGTTTGTATGAGTGTATATAAACCAAGGTCTACTTTGTGCAAGCATGCATTCCATCGCATGGACTTTAAAGATCCTGATATTTAATATGTCCTAGACAGGTGAGTGCCGGCTAAACAAATGCACCCACACGCATCACAAGTCCCATCTTTCCATCCAAAGTTGCCCAGGATTGTGCTCATTCATCTGGGCGTCAGACTATCACTATGCGCGGCATCCTAAAGATGAAGGTGCCTCGATTGGCTTGAGTTAGATCCTGTATTGATCAGCACCTTGAGCTGCTCTTGAGCTGGAAGATCTCTATTACTATTACTGTATTAGTAAAAGTAATAAAATTAAAATAAAATAAAGACCATAACACAAATTCTTACCTCATTAGCAACGTAATCATCTTCACCGTCTGAGTAATTTCCCTAGTGAAAGTTGAAAAAAACATCAATAAATATTTTGATAAATGAATAGTTCCTTGCACTGACAAGCTAAAAAAAAGTACTAGATTAGCTGTCAAGAAGGAACTTATTTTACACTCAACTACTTAACTAGCCAACTATTGCTAGTCAACTAGACTAGAGAGTAGCATAGTCATATAAAATTATGAATAATTGTCAATATACTGAAACTATTCCCTTAAACAACTTCCACAAATGAAATACATTTCAATTTGATAGCCATGCGTTATTTGAAGACTCGGAAGAGTCCGCTGGACCTAAGCAATAATCTTGTATTGTATTGTATTTGAAGACTAAATTAAGACTAGAGTAGTAGAGATTTAATCACATACCAAAGTACTTCACTCTTCAGATAGTTTTTAAATTTTAATCGCATAAAATTGACATCTATATGCTATGTAATGAAACTTACCAATAAGGTGTCCATCCTTGCTGATTTATACCCTCACACAGAGAACGGGCAAAAAGAAATAAATGTCTGAAAAAAAAAGGGTCAAAACTGCGTTTTATTTGTGCAAGAATACATGTGCCATTCACCGGAAATGCGGCATGTGTATCAAGGGACAGCACTTCGCGCAGTGCTAGAGAAAGTCTTTTCAACGGAATCCATGCAAATTAATATAAAGACTACAACTCCACATAAATACAGCTAACAAGAAAGCCAACTGTGCCCTGGGCTTCATCTGCGCCACTTCCCAAACTCATGCAAAAACAATGAATATCTTGCCCTGCTCCGTCCCCTACTTGAATATGGTGCAATCATCTGGGACCCCCTACCTTAATCAAGACATTGAAAAGCTGGAGCGCAAGAGACTACAGATCCTGTACCCCGGGTTTCGTCACCGGTGTCCTGAAAAGATTTAATCTTCGGCCTCCGTTCAAGATAGGCGTGAGCAACTCCGCTTAACATTCCTCTTTAAGATGGTTGAGGGACTGGTGCCGGTGTCACATCCTTCAAGTTCCGGGTCTCCTAGTTTATCCGAGCGCATTTGCGCATGCACCAGTCCATGTCGGGCCGGCTTTTTCACGAAGTTCTTAGGCGTCATAACCCTAACCCTAACCCAAACCCTAACCCTAACCCTAACCCTAAACTCTTAACCCTAACCCAAGTAGTTAGTTAGTTAGTTAGTTAAAATAGATTAACGTCCCCGGACACATAAGCGTATAGGGGACGGGTGAAACACCTAACCCAAACCCTAACCCTAACCCTTACGAAGACTATGATAGCACTGTGCGCATGCGTCGAATTTTGTAACGCGTCGACCAATCAGAATGCTCCCATTCGCTCCCAGCCCAGCTAAGATACTAGGAACTGTGACGATGTCACACCGGCTAGACTATGCCAGCAGATTCTTTTCTGACTCCACAACAACCAAGGCCGTCTGACCAGACCCAAACGCTGGACTTCAAATGACTTCATTTCTAGCAGCCCCATAGACAATGACATCCTTAACAATCATAGATGCTTCATAGTGCCCTGCACAGAGCAATACCAACAATCTTTCTTCCCTCGCACCCTCGTTGCCTGGAACCAACTTGACAGTTCAGTGTTGGCTCCTCATCTATCGATTATCACCTACCTACCTACCTACCATCTATCGAGAGCTACAAAACTGCCCTAGATTCTGCTAGGAGCCGTTAAAATTAGCAGCGCCGCACACCCCACCTATGCTAGTATATAGATGTAGCAACTTATTTCACCAGAACCAGTACCAGAACTAACGAGTAATTTTTAGTTGTAAGGCGCGATCTCAAAACCTCTCTCTCTCTCTCTCTCTCTCTCTCTCTCTCTCTCTCTCTCTCTCTCTCTCTCTCTCTCTCTCTCTCTCTCTCTCTCTCTCTCTCTCCCTCTCTCTTTCTCTTTCTCTCTCTCTTTCTCTCTCTCTCTAACTCTAAAAAGTATAAAAACGTTTATTACTACGTTTACACATACACCGGAGGAACAGTAAAAATCAATACTAACAGCAGAACTACAACGAAGAATACAAAGCATGGGATGAGGTGTTACAGAAGACTTCTGGGCATTTCCTATACCTAGCACATCACCAACGACAAAGTCCGACAGACCATCACACAAGCCATTGGACAACACGATGACACGCTGGTTAAACGATCATCTGTGGTGCCCCAACGATCTTCGAGTTACAGGATAGGATAGGATAGGAAGATTTGTTCTTAGAAAGGCGGTTTATGCAATGGGTATTACGTCTAGGTCTGTTCTGTCTTTTTCTGAATAACTTCATGTGTGGTTTATTGTCTGAAAACAATTGTTAACTGAATGGGTTGGGGTCTTGGGGTCTTGGGGTTTGTAACCCATTTCTCACCTATTCTCTGACGTCTGTTACACTTTTGTTCTTGTAAAATTTCGTACAGGCAATTCATTATGTGATAGGCCTAGATACCTCTCTCTTCGTCTGTGTAGGTACGTATGTGTGAGTGTGTTTGTGTGTGCCTTGGTCCTGATTTGGCTCGGAAGAGTCCGCTGGACCTAAAGCAATAATCTTGTATTGTATTGTATTGTGTGTGCCTGTATGTATGTGTGTCTCGTGTGTTATGTGTTTCACTCGCTCTGTGTGTTTGTGAGTGTGTGCGTGTGTGTGTCTTTATCTGTCTTTCTCTGTCTGTCTCTCTCTGTCTCTTTCTGTCTCCTTCTCTCTATCTCTTTCTCTGTGTCTCTGCCCTCCCTCCTCTCTCTCTCTTTGTCTGTCTCTGTCTGTCTCTCTCCGCTTAAATGATTGGGTGAACACGCACCTTTAAGGCTATCCCGATGTGAACTCCTTTTGTGTTCACTTGGCAACACAGATTTTGTTTCCTTGTATCTACCTATCCTTGGTATATTTCATTGTAGTGCACACTCCTCACATTTTGCTGGTCCCTAACTTTAATTAATCACAATTGTCTAATACATCAGGCTACTCCGATTAGCTCTCTTAAATGACCCTTTCTATTGCATCCGGTTAAGGTGCAGCTAAAAAAAAACAAAAACAATTGTGTTCCTTCGTCCCATTATTTTCCCAACCCCTCCCTAGCTCCATCTTGCTCACTCGTCGATATGACGTTCAGACATACACTCTAGAGAAGGAAAACTTCGATCTCTGAAACTCAGAATGCCCCTCGCCACTACCATCACTCTCCCCCACCTCCACCCCCCACCACCTCACTTTTTCCCCTCTCTATCTATTATGACTGTTATCCTATCCTATCCTATCCCATAACTCGGAGGTCGTAGGGGCACCACAGATGATCGTTTAACCAGCGTACTCCATCTTTCCCTGTCCTCAGCAACCCTGATTGTTTCGCAGTGTCAAACCAGTTCAGACTCAAAAGTTGTCCTCCCACCTCTTTTTCGGTCTCCCTCTTCTCCTACCTCCTTGCACTGTGCCTTGCAGGATGGTCTTTGACCTGATGATCTGGTGACGTGGCCACACCATCGGAGTTTCCGTTTTTTCACCACTGTGAACAGGTCATCGTGTTGTCCAATGGCTTGTGTGATGATCTGTCGGACTTCGTCTTTGGTGATGTGCTGGGTATAGGAAATGCCCAGAAGTCTTCTGTAGCACCTCATCTCCATGCTTTGTATTCTTCGTTGGAGATCTGCTGCTAGGGTCCATGTTTCGCAAGCATATAGGAAGATGGAGATGACAAGGGAGTGCAGCAGCCTTACCTTGGAATGTAGACTGATGGTCCAGTCTTTCCAAATTATGACTATTATGGTATTTAAAAAAATAGTTGGAGAAGTGGTGCTGGAATACACAAATGCACATACATACATACATACATACATACATACATACATACATACATACATACATACATACATACATACAAACACCTACACGAATTTACATACCCATACACACATACGCACCCACACACATCCCCCCCCCCATGGGGGTGCTGGGGGGTTCTGTACAAATGGTATCCCCATTTCCTGGAAAATTAGCGCTTTTAATTCCCATTGTCGCTGATTTTATCCTTTCTTCTAATTCATTCCTACTCTGTTCTATCAATATACTATACTATCTTCTTCGCTAGACCAGTCACCTACCTTTTTTTTCTTGAAAACTCTTTCCAAACTCCTCAGTTGTGTGTGAGGACTGTTGGGTCAGCTTGGGAATATTGGACGTTTTCTGCCAAGTGGTCAATAGGGCTTCCTATGATATTATTATTTAGCAATATATGTATTTTATATGTATGTGTTTTGTTGATATTTTATAATGATGTTTATATTCTATTTTGTTTTTGTAAACGGGGGTTCGAAAAATTAGAGTATAGCCTCAGCGTCCCCTGCGTGGGATGCCTTTATTGTACAGTGACCGGCTGGTGTTACCACTGGGGTTGTTTCAGCAGATCTTTTATGCGGATGAAGGGTGGGTCCTTTTTAAGCCAAGTTGTGGTTCTGATTTTGTGGTCCTGTTTCGGCTCTTTGTAGTCCGCTGGACCCTGTAAGCAATGAATACCTAACTAACTAACCCACACACAACCAAATACGCAGACACACATACACGTACGGGAGCGTAACCCACACATAATCATACTCACACACAGGCAGACAGACACACACACACACACACACACACAATCTATCTCCCACCTCACCCCTCCGCACAAACGTAACACACACACACACACACGCACACACACCTACACGCACACACACACACACACACACACACAACACAAAGTCGCGAAGTGAATTGTTTAATTTACAGTGCATCACGTATTTTGGTGGACTAGTGTTGTGTAGCACAGTCAGCGTGAAAGAAGGCGTGGGCGGAAGAATTGGAACTACGAATTATTTTTTCCGTATTAGCGAACTTCTTTTAATTAGCGGACTCATTGTGCATGATGAGTCAAAGAATACTCAACAAAACCAGGTGCCCTGGAGAAAGAAAGTTGTCTCTCTGGGTGATTGTGACTGAGTGCTAGAAGTATGAATGAACTATAATGAATAGCTGTAGTGATGGATGGGATGAATATGTCCACACAAAAAAAGGAAGTTTGAATGATATACTTGTTGTGTTAGGTGAAAATAATGTGTTAGTTGTGGTGGATTCAAAATATAAGGTAAAAGGACTATTACTGTTTGTGTATTTAAAAACGATTTTATATATACATTGAATTGAACAGAAATGTGTTTGAAGATTGAATATTTTGTTGAACTATTAGGGCCTAAATCAGTTGATAATATTTACGTTGTGAATTACTTTGCTGGTTAAATTGCTTAAGGTAAAGTTGACGTCTTGCATTACATTCATTCATCGTTAATTGAATGTAGCCTATGAAAGTGAAAGCTATAAAACTATAAAAAAAAATCATAGCTGTTATTCTTTATTTCTTCTGCTACTTGTATGTTTCTAAGTGTTGTGACATTTCTCTCTCGTTCAACTTGAATAAACGAGGAGGTTAGAAATATGTTTATGTGAGTGTATGTGTGGAATTGAAATGTTTAAGAACTGTTAGCAAACTCGTGTGAAGGTTGTATGAATCTCCTTTCTTCTTTCTTGCGTAGATTAACGTCCCCGGACACATGGCGTATAGGGGACAACATTGAATCTCCTGGTAATATCGGATGCTTAAATAGTAAATCACGCACGGAGGTTTATGACACACACACACGCACAAACACCTTAATTAGGAAAACTAAAAGCCATATCCTCTTGCGCCATAAACCCCAAACAAGCAAGGTCGGAGTTGTTGTTACTGATGTATGCGTGACAGTGACTTATTATATCATAACTGCATCTGTCAGCTCCATCTTCCTATACGCTTGCGAAACATGGACCTCCACAGCAGACCTGCAACGAAGAATACAGAGCATGGAGATGAGGTGCTACAGAAGACTTCTGGGATTTCCTATGCTTAGCACATCACCAACGACGAAGTCCGACAGACCCTCACACAAGCCATTGGACAACACGACGACACGCTCACAGTGGTGAAGAAACGGAAACACCGATGGTATACCCACGTCAGCAGAGCGTCAGGCCTTGCAAGGAGACAGAAGAAGAGGGAGAGAGAAAAAGAGATGGGAGGACAACATTGAAGAATGGACTGGCTTAACACTGAAGGAAATCATGAGGGTTGCTGAGGACAGAGAAAGATGGAGTGCGCTGGTTAAACGATCATCTATGGAACCCGAAAGATTTTGGAGTTACGGGATAGGAAAGGATAGTGTCGGATAGGATAGGAAGCTGCACACATGTTTTTAAAATTTTACTTGATATTTGTAATAGTGTTTGAACGCCGGAAGTCTATGAAGCGCGGATGAATTTTTGTTGATGATGTAGGCTGCCTGTACCTAACTTTCAATGAGTTGAAACATTATTCTGGACGGAATAGCGACTTATTGTGTGATAAACTGTACTTTAACAAAACAAACTTTATTTGCTTTTAATCGTTTTTGATAGCTGGAAATCTATGAAGTGTCTAGGAATATTTCTGTGAGTGAACTGTGACCTCATAGCTAGTGCTTTTCTTCAATGTGTTTTTTTATTGTCCCGTGTCATGTTTTAAGTTTCATGTGGATGTTTTAAGTCATAAACAACAAATTTGTTTTAAATTTCTTGGTCTTTTTGTTCTTGTTCTTCTTCCATTTCTTGTTCTTTATCTCATTGTTTTTTTAGTTTGCTTTTGTTGTTGTTGTTGTTGTTGCTGTTGTATTATTATTATTATTATTATTATTATTATTATTATTATTATTATTATTATTATTATTATTATTATTATTATTATTAGTGTTACACTCAGTTCGATGATGGTGTTTTTCTTTATCAGTATTTGATTCAGCCCCGATGCTGAAGTCCTGATAAGGTGTAACTCAGATTCGTTTATTCACACAGCCTGCTCAATCAGCATACAAGTCATAAAGTCGACGTATGAAGTTTTCCACTTTTATTCAGCACACATCAACAACTGCATACAATTCTCAACTCAACTCAACAACTTTCACAGCAACTCTTTAGCTTCACTCACAACAACACACAAAGCATCGAATATATAATTTTTTCCTATCCTTCGAGATGACGACAGTTTGTTCTAGAAATGACGCATTACAACTAACCAATCAGAATTAAAGATCGTCATCACTGACTTACGTCATTCATCTCTCCACACATACCCCGAACCTTCTCTTACTTCGACAATCATCCCGAAACTTCGATCGATAGTAAACAAGGAGATCCAGAGTATTCTCTAACAATATCGACCAACGAAAATTATCCACGTTATACAAAGCCTCTCCTAACAACAATGCAAACTCAAATCAAAGGTAAATAAACTCCATCATTGAATACTTTGCAAAACGAAACGATTAGATCTATCGTGCGCGCTTCCGACATACTTTCGTACGCGTTTCAACGTAACATAACCCCCCACTCAAGAAGAAATTTACCCAATTTCTTTCAACAACGTTGAAACGTAATGCACAAACAATGTACAGAATTAAAACTTACTTCAGACTGTCTCATTTACTGTCAATGTTCTCAGTTTATATACACAGAGTCCATGTTTTCATCCGCAAGTCTTTCTGGATACTGTCAATGTTCACAGTTCATTCACACAAGGTCAATGTTTCTCATCTGCAAGTCTGTTTAGATATTGCCAATGTTCTCCACACAGTCAATGTTCTTTCAACCGCAAGGAAACGACGCCCTCGTCAGTTGCGGTCGTCATCGGCCCAGGGTCAAAGACAGTGATCTCGTGGGCTTTCCTGGAGTCAGTGCATCCTCCGTTGTCTTCCTCTCCCGTCGGATGTCCGACGCAGTCGACGTTGTCAGCTCCCAGAATGCATTCGCTGGGTCTCACGGTCAGGTTGACTTCTGCGGGACGGTGGAACAGCTCCCTCAAGGTCTGCAGATGCTCCTTCCAGGTCTGGGTGTGGACTTCATGTTCGACCAAAGTCGTAGAGCCTGGGACATCACTGAAGCTATGGGGAAACTCGCCCATAAGGTCCTTGAGCTCCATCTTTTGACCTTCCGTCAAGCGTGGTCCTAGCTTAACATCATTGATGCCTTCTTTGCTATGGAAGTCTCCCAGTTCCAACAGTTCCTCGCTGTCAAAGCTGTTGTCGATCTCAGCTGCTGTTGCCACATGCACAGTCTCTGATGGCCTTTCCACGTACAGCTTAAGGAGGTTGGCGTGGTATATCTTGGAATGCTGGCCGACCTTCACCTTTTAGTCGTTGATCCCCACCACAGTCTCCACTTCGTACGGGCCTTTCCACTGCATCAGCAACTTATTGTGATCAGTAGGTAGCAGCACCAGCACTTTGTTGCCAGGTTTAAACTTCCTGTTCACAGCCCTACGGTCATAGTAGTGCTTTCCACAGTCCTGGGACTTCTTCAGGTTTTCTCTGGCTATCTCGAGAGTCTGCTCCAGCTTCTCCCGTAGCTCAAACACGTACTGGTAGCTGTTCTTCACCTCTGGGGTGTCTACTTCTTTCGCCCACAGTTCTTTTAGGATGTGCATCGGCCCTCGGATGGTTCTTCCGTACAGCAGCTCGAACGGAGAAAAGCCGGTGGACTCCTGCGGTACTTCTCTGTAGGCGAAAAGTAAGGCGTTGATATAGCGATGCCATTGTCTGGGCTGCTCGCTGCACAGTTTCTTCAGGGTGGACTTCAGCGTAGCATTGAACTTCTCGACAAGCCCGTTGCACATCGGATGGTAGGGTGTCGTAGTCAAATGCCGGATGCTCAGCAGTCTATTGACCTCCTTCATGCAGTCAGAGACGAACTGCGTCCCGAGGTCTGTCAGGATCTCTTCAGGCACTCCAAGTCTACTGAACATGTCCACTAGCGCCTCTGCAACAGTTTCAGTGTCAATCTTCTTCAGAGGCACTGCTTCTGGGTACCGAGTCGCATAGTCCACTAAAGTCAGTACCCACCGATGACCTTCTTCACTCGGAGGTCTTATTTCGCCGATTAAGTCTAAGGCCACCCTCTTGAAAGGTCGGTCGATCAGAGGCATCCTCTGCATAGGCACTTTCGGGACCCTTCCTCGAGGTATGGTCTTCTGGCAAATGTCACACGATCGGCAGAAACGGCTGACGTCCGCATGAAGTCCTGGCCAGTAGAATACCGCCTGGATTCTATCCGACGTCTTCTTGATACCCAGGTGACCTCCCATGATTGAGTCATGCGCTACTTCCATCACCTGGCGCCTTAGGGGTAACGGTACCAATACTTGACGTAGTGGTTTCCCTCCGTTGACCCTCGGGTGCTGGAAGATTCGATACAGGATCTTGGCCTTCACTTCAAAGTAGACCGTACCACTGCCTTTGGTCACGTGGTCTTGGCGGTTCCTGTACTTGTTTAAAGTACTATCAGCTTCCTGGAGCTGGATCAGCTTATTTCTGTCCACGATGGCAGCTTTGGAGTTGTCGGCGACCTTCAGTGGCGTAGACGTCTTGTCTCTCTTGGCCTGGGCCCTGGTAGTAACAGCACCGACGATCTCTGGTCGGCAGGGCTGAGCCGGAGTAACCACATTGTCCCGTAGCAGCTCTGTAAGGTCTCCATCGGGAAACGGCAATGGATCCTCCTCCACAACTTCGACGTGTTGAGTTGAGGCAGGACTCCACTCTGGATCGGGGTCGTCGGGTCGCCTCGCGCCGTCGATATTCCCGATCATCAAATCATACAGCGGCTTTTTCAGGCAAACCGCTTCGACTTCGCCTATGTAGAAAGGGGTGTTGACATGAATTTTTGCAACTGGCGCTTTCACACATTTGCTGTCGGCCATGAGTGTCCATTTAGAATCGCCAGTGAACTGTTCTTTAGCGATTAGGTCTTCTCTGACGATGACCCCACTACAGCCAGAGTCTCTTAAGACAGTCACTTCATGATTTCCGACGCGTCCCTATGAAACAGGCATGTTCTGGACGGTCACAGCTGCGCTGGCGACGACGGGGATGGATTTTCCGTTGGCAAGGAGAAGTTGGCCATCGATCATGCACTCTTGCACGTCCGCAGGGGTAGCTGTGCGCTCGGTCTCACTCGGAAGAATGACGCTCCCGCCGCACACCTGATGGTCAGATCTACTGGTTTGCCGTTGATTGGAGAACCGCCTCTGCCGGTTGCCCGCCCGCTGCGTTGTCCGTACTGCTCCGCTGTCCGCTACTTTTGTTTTGAGGACAATTAGCCGCCCTGTGGTCTGTAGCGTTGCAGGTGAAACAGCCTCTTGAATGCCCTTCCCTGGGAGGAGGCGTGGAGTCCGTGTGTCTCCGGCTCGTCTGACTCCCCTGGATCTGGTTCCCATGGCTTCCAGTCTTCTGAAAATGTTTCGTCGCGCTGGGTGGCCCCAGGGTCTTCCCATGAGCGATGAGATATCTTTCAGCAGCCTCAGTCACATCTTTAAGCGTCTGCAGCTTTTGTTCTTCTAAGTGGGTCGCTAGGTCCTTGTGACAGGCATTGAGAAATTGTTCCTTCACGATCAGGTCATGGAGACTGTCGTAAGACTTCCTTTCGCCTGATAACTCCACCCACTTGTGTAGATATGACGACAGGCGCTCCACAAACTGCTTTGGCGTCTCGTCTGACTTAGGCCGGCATTCACGGAAGCGTTTACGGTAGCCCTTCTCTGTAAAGTTGTAGCACTGCAACAGAGCCTCTTTCAAGACGTCGTAGTTTTTGGCGTCATCGTTCGACAGTCTGGTGTAAACTTCGAGCGCTTGCCCTGTCAGAAGTGCACTTAGTCGAATCGCCCAGTCTCGAGGTTGCCAATTGGAGCTTTCGGCGAACCTTTCGAATCTCGCCAGATAGCTGTCGATCTGGTCCTTCCCGTCGACGAAAGCTGGCAATTTTGGAGCCGTATGGTCGTTGGTGACTTGTGGCGCATGCTGATTGTTCTGGATACGCGCCAACTCTAGCTGGTATTGACGCTCGCCTTCAAGACGCTTCAGCTCGATCTCTCTTTCTTCACGGCGTCGCTGCTCCTCTGATTCTCTGTCTTCACGACGTCGCTGCTCCTCTATTTCTCTTTCTTCACGCCGTCGCTCATCTTCTCTTTCTTCACGCTGACGTTGTTCTCCTCTTTCTTGTATTCTCTCCTGAGACTTGACGTACTCCGTCAGCTGTTTGCCTTTTAGATTCAGTTCAATCCCTCTCTGCCAGAAGTCAGCCATCTTGATGCTTCTGGAAAGTTCTTTTCTGGAAAGTTCTTGACTGTGCTGTACCTTTCTAGACTGTTCTAGAACAGCACGCTTTCTGCAGTAGCGCTGATGCTTGTCACTAGTCGCCTTCGTTGACGCAGGCCCCGCTGTCCTCGTCGTATGCGACGCTGCACCACGCTGGTGTTGATGTATACGCTCCTGTGCTGAAGTAGACGCGACGTCCGCTCGCCGCTCTCTGTAACACTGGCGATGTAGCTCCGAGACTGTCCCTCGACGTAGTCTTGCGGCAGCCACGTAGTCCCGCTCTGTTGTTCGCTCACGAAGCAACTCTTCGGCGACTACACGCCCTTGCAGTCAACCCGAATCTATCGGATGTAGTCCCAGTATGTTGGCCCCTCTCGACGCAACTTGTTGGCGGCTACCCTCGATGACTGCCTCTCGTAACGTTGACTCGCTTGTTGTAGCAGTTGAACCCTTGGCTATGGCGTGAATCGCGGCTTGACCCCCAAAATGTTACACTCGGTTTGATGATGGTGTTTTTCTTTATCAGTATTTGATTCAGCCCCGATGCTGAAGTCCTGATAAGGTGTAACTCAGATTCGTTTATTCACACAGCCTGCTCAATCAGCATACAAGTCACAAAGTCGACGTATGAAGTTTTCCACTTTTATTCAGCACACATCAACAACTGCATACAATTCTCAACTCAACTCAACAACTTTCACAGCAACTCTTTAGCTTCACTCACAACAACACACAAAGCATCGAATATATAATTTTTTCCTATCCTTCGAGATGACGACAGTTTGTTCTAGAAATGACGCATTACAACTAACCAATCAGAATTAAAGATCGTCATCACTGACTTACGTCATTCATCTCTCCACACATACCCCGAACCTTCTCTTACTTCAACAATCATCCCGAAACTTCGATCGATAGTAAACAAGGAGATCCAGAGTATTCTCTAACAATATCGACCAACGAAAATTATCCACGTTATACAAAGCCTCTCCTAACAACAATGCAAACTCAAATCAAAGGTAAATAAACTCCATCATTGAATACTTTGCAAAACGAAACGATTAGATCTATCGTGCGCGCTTCCGACATACTTTCGTTCGCGTTTCAACGTAACAATTAGTAGTAGTAGTAGTAGTAGTAGTAGTAGTAGAAGTAGTAGTAGTAGTAGTAGTAGTAGTAGTAGTAGTAGTAGTAGTAGTAGTAGTAGTAGTAGAGACATGGTTTCGTGAAAGGGGTGACGAGGGCAAGTGCGCCGAGCTGGCGCCCCCAGGGTTCACGGCCAGGTCGTTCTGCCGTGGTGACAATTATGGCGGTATGGCTGTGGTGTACAGAGTCACTCTTGCCGCCCACATGGGCATCATCACCACGTTCCCCTTCACACATTCATCATGTGAGCTTGTGCAAATAACGTTATCTATTGCCAAACACGTTGTTCATGTTTTAGGGGTATACAGAACTTATCCTAGCAAGAAAAACAAACTAAAAGATGCAATGTTTCTGCAGGATTTTCATGATGTGCTGAACTATTGTAACAATCTATCTGGCACTTATGTTATTACTGGGGATTTTAACTTTCATTATGATCAGCCTCACTTATCAAGTGTGGCTCAGATGATTGAATACCTTAACATGTTCTCTTTGGCACAGTCAGTTTCTGAATTAACCCACAAGCGTGGCCATCTCATTGATTGGTTAATTCACCGTCCTGATGACAATATTGTCCAAAACACTTTTGTGACACAGGAACTGTCGTCAGATCACTATACTGTGGTTAGTGACCTCAATGTTGCTATCCCCTTGCCCTCTCCCCATTACAGAGATGTTCGCAAGTTGCGAGCTGTAGATCGCGAAGCCTTGAAGCGCGACCTCGGTGAGGTAGTGAGTCCGGCTTTGTGTTCCTCTGTGGAACAGCTGGAGGCCACACTGAGGGACGCACTAGATAGGCATGCCCCTATCTACAGGCGTAAGGTTAGGGTAGGTAAGTCAGAACCATGGTACAGTGCTGTCGAGGATGAGCTCAGTGAAGCCAAGAGGCAGCGTCGTCAGGCTGAGAGGAGATGGTTGAAGAGTGGTCTCACAGTGGGCAAACAAATTTACACTGCTGCCAAGCGACGAGTAACGCAAATTGTCCATAGGGCCAAGTCTGCTTTCTTTAGTGGTCGAGTGGCCAACAGTGAGACTAGCAAGCAACTCTTCTCGGTCTGTGACCGCCTCAGAGGCAAGGAAAAAAGTAGCGCTCTACCTACCACTCACCCACCTTGTGACTTACCAGATGTTTTTTGTCACTTTTTCACCAAGAAAGTCGCTGATATACGCTATGAACTTGATCACGATGCTGGTGTGCAGACAAATGTAGATGCATTGCCAACTGTTTTGAATTATGTACGGTTTGACCATTTTGAACCAGTTTCTGTTAATGAAGTCAGGGAGGTCATAAAAAAATCTAAACCAACCACTTGTTCTCTTGATCCCATTCCCACTTCTCTCCTCTTTGACTGCCTTGACCCTCTTCTCCCAACAATAACACACATTGTCAATGAGTCTCTGTCCACCGCTACTGTTCCTGCACCTTTCAAGACGGCAGTTGTCAAGCCACTGCTAAAAAAGCCCAGCCTAAATCAGAATGAACTAAAAAACTACAGACCAGTATCTAATCTATCATTTTTGTCCAAGGTTACAGAAAAGTTGGTACTGAAGCAGTTACTCTCATACTTGCAAAGCAACTCTCTTCTCAGTCCCCATCAGTCAGCCTATCGCACCTCTCATAGCACCGAGACAGCATTACTCAACAGGCCTGAAAATGGCGACTAATTTAGTCGCCATGGCTAGTGAAAAAAAAAATTGGCGACTAAAAAAAAAACTTTAGTCGCCAAATGCGAGTGCGCTAAAATGAACTTTTTTTTAGTTTGGCTAGTAAAATTTTTAGTTTGGCTAGTAAAATTTTTAAGTTACTAGCCAAAGGCTAGTGGGACCTTTTTTTCATTTTCAGGGCTGCTCAAAATCACAGGTGACATTCTGCTTGCTCTGGACAAAGGCAACTTATCTCTTCTAACACTTCTTGATCTATCGGCTGCCTTTGACACTGTAGACCACAATATTCTGTTCGAAACTCTCGAGTCGCAGTTTGGAGTTTCAGGGAATGCCTTGGCCTGGTTCAAGTCATACCTCCAAGGTCGTACGCAAACTGTCAGCATTGCTGACGTGCTCTCAAAGAAGGAAAATTTGACTTATGGTGTGCCGCAGGGGTCAGTTCTTGGACCGATTCTCTTCGTGTTGTACACAAAGCCTTTGCTCGAACTGATTCAAAAACACGATGTAACTGTTGAAGCTTTTGCTGACGATACTCAGCTTTTAAAATCAAGTCTTCCGGTACAAATCGATACCAATGTCCAGACTGTACAGAATTGCATTTCTAATGTCCGATCCTGGATGAAACAAAACAAGTTAAAGCTCAATGATGATAAAACAGAGGTTCTCCTGTTCAAAAAGACCAGAACTGCCTTAGCTTGCACCTTGCCTACCTCTGTAAGTGTAGGAGAGCATGAAATCTCTTTCTCTCAGTCGGCTAGAAATCTAGGCTTTTTTATGTCGAGTGACATGACGCTTGATTTCCATATTGCACAAGTTTGTAAATCAGCATATGCTGCCTTGCGTCAGATCAGCTCCATTCGCTGCTACTTAACCCTTCAAGCAACCATCACCTTAGTCTGTGCTTTAGTCTTGTCTAGGCTAGACTATTGTAATGCCCTACTGGCTTCCTGCCCGAGTCATCTCATAGACAAACTTCAAAAAGTCCAGAATTGTGCTGCTAGGCTAGTCTTTAGGGCAAAAAAGCGCGATCACATCACTCCACTACTCCGTAAGCTTCATTGGCTACCCATAGAGGCCCGCATTAAATACAAACTGTCCGTACTGTGCCACAATTTCTTCTCTGGAACCTGCCCTTCATATCTGTCAGATCTGCTGTCAGTCTATGTCCCTTCTCGCACTCTTCGCTCTTCTTCTGACTCTCGCACACTCTGCATTCAAAAAACCAACACCAAAATGTACGGAGAACGGGCATTCACCTATTGTGCACCCAGACAATGGAACACTCTTCCAGCCAACATCAGACACAAGCAGACCACACCCTCATTCAAGAAAGCTCTAAAATCTCACCTCTTCAAACTCTACTATCCTGACTAAATCCTTCATTCTATAGACCCTAGCCGCAGCTCATATTTGTTCTGCTTTTGGCTATGCTTGTGGATTTGCTGTGAATGTGATGACTTGTTTGCAGAAAGTTAACTTTTTATGTATTTTGTTTGATTTTGTGTGTTTGGTTTTAATTTTTTTTTTCTCATTGTATAATTTCTAATGCAATATTGTAAGTTGTTTCATGTTTGTTTCTTTCCTTTCATGTAAAGCGCTATGCGCTTGTCTATAAAAAGACAAGTAATAGCGCTATATAAATGTCCATTATTATTATTATTATATTATTATTATTAGTAGTAGTAGTTGTTGTTGTTGTTGTTGTTGTTGTTCTTCTTCTTCTTCTTCTTCTTCTTCTTCTTCTTCTTCTTCTTCTTCTTCTTCTTCTTCTTCTTCTTCTTCTTCTTCTTCTTCAGAGTTATTATCAAGCCTGTAGAGGTTTAATCCTGTTTTTTGAGAGTGTTACTGAGGTAATTGCTGACAGAGCGATTGTAGTTTCAAGGGTTTTAAATGACCTCCTTAGGAATAAAACTCGTAACGTCCCTTTATGTCGTCCATTTTGGTAAACTTTGGTCCAAATATCAAATAACTGCATGGCGGACGAAGTACAATACAATACAATACCATACAATACCATACAATACAATACAATACAATACAATACAATACAATACAATACAATACAATACAATACAATACAATACAATACAAATAACTTTATTGTCTGATGTTCACACATACAGAAATTTGTCTTTGGCTCGTCGTCTGCAAGAAGCATGCAATATATCCATTTTATATACACAACCAGCAGAGACACATTCATTTCTAATGGCACAGCAGCAACCTTAAATTCCAATCAAATGCAGACATTCACAATCTAAACCCCCAGCCGGAAGTCCTTTTTCGCCTCTACTGTAAAGTTTGTCCAATATGGACGCTGATCTGGGCAGGTGCTGGGCGCTGCGGATCGGCCTGCTGTGCGCTCAAAACCCGCGAAATCGTTATAGCCGACATTTCCTTACCGAAAGTTTAACCGTTTCTGAGAAAAATAAATAAACAAAATGTCCACAAACTGCAATAGCCTCATTCCACGCGCGGTTTCGATTCAACCCATGTCAAGAACATGCCGTTCCGTAATACCGCAAATTTTGGTTTTATTTCCATTCAAAACCCTTTTGCACTCATGTCACCAATCTTACAAAATTTTGTGTTTAACTAATTAAATTTGATTAATTAAAAATCGAATCGAGGTTTCAGCATGTTTTGCCTAACGTGCAGGAGACCCAAGTTCAAATCTCCCGCGGGCCATATTTTTTTGAAATGTTATTATTATTATTTTATTTTTTTTACACTACAATATGGATATTTTTCTTTTTAATTTAGGCTTTTTACTTTTAACTTATTTATTATTATTATTATTATTATTATTATTATTATTATTATTATTATTATTATTATTATTATTATTATTATTATTATTATTAATAATAATAATAATAATAATAATAAACTAATAATAATAATAATTATTATTCTTATTATAATTATAGTATCTTATATCAAATTTTATTTTAAAACCTTGATGTTTTTTATGATTTTTATTTGTATTATTCTATATTATTATTATTATTATTATTTTTATTATTATTATTATTATTATTATTATTATTATTATTATTATTATTATTATTATTATTACCAAGGATCGGGATGGGGTGGTACGTGTAGGTAAAAGGGGGCTACGGGTAGGTTTGAAGGGGCGTGGGTAGGAATAACGGGGATACGGGTATATATAAGGGGGTATGGTGATGGTCGATTCCGAGTCTTTGTCCCCAATATGCTCAGATGTCTGGGGACACTAATCTACCCAACAACAACAACAAGGTCGATTCCTTTCATCCATACCTGCGAAGCGATCAACGGGGAAGTATCAAGGAGGGTACAGGTAGGTTACAAGGGAGGTATGGAAGGTATCAAGGGGGTATGGGGAGGTATGAAGTGGGTTCGGGGAGGTATCAAGGGGGTATGGTGAGGCATCATGGGGGGGACGGGGAGATATCAGGGGGGAGGGTATGGTGAGGTATCAAGGGGGTTATGGGGAGGTATCATCGTCCAAATGAAACTCGCAGACAACAGTTGTCTCTCTGTCTACATTTTAAACAGCAACCTGTAACTAATAATTTTACATTCACGCAGAGAAAGCCCCCCTACCCTCCTCCCACACACGCACACATCCACACACACAAAATAATCTAATGACAGCACACGTTGTTGTCATAAACTCTACATATCCCGGCCTATACATGATTATAATGGCAGGCATGACTAGAATATTCTACATTCACCTATACATAGATGACAGTCAACAACCACTTATATAATACAGTGCAGAAGCAACATTCTTAAAGCACATTAGTAATAAAATACACAGCAAAGACACAACTGAGCAGGTAGCCTAAACGCTCCACTGAACTTGTGACGTGTGACCTTACATTTAAATAGGCCTCAATTTTACCCTATGTTTGAAAAAGGTAAAGAAAAGAAAGAAAATACTGGTAAATGTGAAAATAAAAGTACATCATTTATGTTGTATTAATAACCCATACGGTTTTAGATTTTACACAGGGATGGTCTTTACACATACGGGTAATGAGTAGCGGAGTTGTGGAGGCGGATAGAGGGAATGAAGAGGAGGGGGAGGAGGTCTAGTCAGCACACATACAGTCCTTTCGAAGCAGATACACAACACTATCAGTCCAAAACACACAACCAAGTCAAGTCAAAAGCGCTTTATTCCATAAAACCCCTTGGGGCACGTGGATACAACGAAAATGAATGAAAATAAACATACATGTATAATAACCATACAAATCATAAAATGCAATATATATGTACAAATATTACAAAAATAAAAGTTATCTTTCACACTCTCGTTCTAAGAGACATAATAAACATTTACAAAATACACATTCATTATTATCACACAACACAAGCATACTACATAAAACTTATGTCCACACAAGCTAATCACAAATCGTACGCACTCTCTCGCAAGATAGGGTGATAAAGAAGGGGAGAAGGGGGGGGGGTACACACTGTTATTGAGTATTTATATTGTCATTATTGAAAAAAACAACCTATTATTACTATCATTAATATTACAAATCATTATATTACGTTCTAAAGCAATCCATTATTATTTTCATAAACCTAGCCAGTTTCAGCAGAATAGTCTTATTTTTCGTTGAAAATAAATTAGAAAATTTAATAGCATTGGGTCGCACATAGAAAAAAATTTTAAGCAGCTCTTTTCTATCATCGTTGAAATGTGGACATATAAAAATAAAATGAAATCTTGTCGCCCTGTATCGGCGCCATCTTACCGGAAATCCAGAGGAGAAGAGAGAGAGAGAGAGAGAGAGAGAGAGAGGGAGAAAGAGAGAGCGAGAGAGAGAGAGAGAGAGAGAGAGAGAGAGAGAGAGAGAGAGAGAGAGAGAGAGAGAGAGAGAGCTAACATGTCACAGTTTCACAGTCGGTGCTTTGACTCTAAGCGGACAATTAAGCTAACTTGATTTTGTGTTCAGATAAGTGTAGACGTAGATTTACTATTCTGCCAAGGTACTGCTACCGTTACCTGAAACAAAAACAAACAAATAAACAAACAAAAAACTTCAGGTAAGGTCAGGTGTGTAACACATTTTAATTTTTTTTTGCATTGTTTTTTTTTTCCCCTCACCTCACCCTAACCTCCCACATCAGAAATGTAGCGTAGTAAAATTGTATTGCATGCCTGAATATGACTTGGATGTACTGTAGATCCCATCCCAAGTTGTAAAGTCACCCACAAATCGTAGCAAAAGGCCCTAGAATAGTGGATTTTATGTCTCCCATCTTTCTTGTATAGCGCTCTTCCTGCTAAGAGCTGCTCAAGGCGCGCTGATCGATACTTGGCCTAAGTCAAACCTCCCGAGGCGCTCGCCTCATCTTGCCAGCCAACTAAGCACCATCCTGAGCGACAGGGAATGGGTGGGTGCAAGGACCTAGTGCTCATTGGGTGTATGTGTGTAGCGGCACTCACCCATCTAGGACATGAGCGTCAGGATCTTTACAGTCCGTTCGATGGAATGCATGCGTGCATAGACCAGTTCGGTGTATACTCTCACACGAAGCGTTGAAGGTGCCAAAATAGGTATGTTCACCATAATTATGGGTATAATTTGATTTTATGATGCCTATAGTTACTCCCGACTAGAATAACATGCCTCAAACAGTAAGATAAATAATGTCTATCTCTAATTGTATGACAAGAATGAGACATATTAATATTACATCACTATATTATAGCTGCAGCTGTTACTGATTTAGTAACTGTGTCGGTAGCTGTTGCTTTATTTCGTTGTGTGTGTGTGGGCATGTAGAAACGACGTTACCCTGACATATACACTTGAAACTCTACATACTTTCTTTTGACTTTTTTTGACGGCCCCGTTATTTTGACGTCAAAATAGTGTTCCGGTAGGGTTAGGGCTCTGTTAGGCTTAGGGTTATGTTAAGGGTTAGGGTTAGGGTTAGGGATAGCTTAAAAAAAATGAAAATGTCAAAATAATGTTTAAAAAAGGGAAGTGTGTCAAAGTAATGTATGTAGAGTTTCACAACAGTCATCACAACGTCGTTTCTACACAAATGTGTGTGTGTGTGTGTGTCTCTCTCTCTCTCTCTCTCTCTCTCTCTCTCTCTCTCTCTCTCTCTCTCTCTCTCTCTCTCTCTCTCTCTCTCTGAATACCGTGTGGTGAGGAAGGCAGGAGTGGTTATGAAAGACACTTCACATGTTTTGGCAAAGTATTATGAAATGTTGCCCTCTGGTCGCAGACTGCGTGTGCCTAAATGTTCTCTCGTACGAACAAAAAACAGTTTTATTCCAAAATCTATTGAGTTTTTAAATAAGCGCTAGGTAATATTTTTGTATATAAGATCTTGATGTTTGTGATGATGTTTGAGATGTCATTTAATACTGGAAATTTAATATAGATGTAGTCTACTGTGTACTTGTTTTATCTATGTATGTATTGGTTCAATGTTTCATACCGATCAGCAATTGTATGTCATAATTTCTCTGTTGAGATAATAAAGTATTCTTGAACTTGAACTTGAACTTGAACTTGAACTCTCTCTCTGTGGGAGACCCACCGGCACCGCCGTAGCTCGGTGGTAGAGCGTTCGCCTGGCACACCTGATGACCCAGGTTCGAATCCCGTGGTGGGCGATATAAAAAGTGGCCCTTTTCACTGTCCTTATTTGCAGTATGATTGCTTTGGTGGTTCAGTGTTGATTTAGGTCTCTAACCCCCCTTTCTCTGGGAAGGTTATCCCTGTCTGCCATATCGCCAATGGTGGGTGTAGACGTTATACCTCAATGGTGGGTGTAGACGTTATACCTCAATGGTGGGTGTAGACGTTATACCTCAATGGTGGGTGTAGACGTTCAACCTCAATGTTCATTCATGTGTGTGTGGATGTGTGTGTGTGTGTGTGTGTGTGTGCGTGATTGTGTGTGGGTGTGTGGGTGTGAGTTGTCTGTCTGTTTTCTTATGGGATACGTATTTTTGAGAGTTATAATAAAATGACGTCAGACGTACAGGGAGTGCCACTGGAGTTGATCAGTTATTAATAGTGTTTGCTGTGGAATGCTAATGAGGGGGATTTAAAGTCTTGTTTATCACAGTTATATCCCGCACAGCATTTGTATTGGTCATTGTCAAGCGTTGCTGGTGGGATATTATTACTTAAACGCCAATTTGTTATTTGCGATAATGTGTAAGTGGTGCAATTCTGATTCTTTAATGTATTTTATCTCATTATGTTTTATTTAGATACCCGTGCGGGTATGCGTGAGTATGCGTGTGCGTGTGAGGGTTGCGAGTGGGCGTGTGCCTGTGCTTTACTCCTTAAAATAACTTTCTCTATCAGAGTATTTTAATGTTTTAATGTCCAGTGGAAGGTTGTTTGTTGTTGCAGTGGAACTGAATGTTTTACCGCATCACCAAAACAAATCCTATGTATTTTGAATTCATTGGGTAATAAAGTGTCTTGACTTGATTTGATTATTTTGTTTTTGTCCGTGCGTGCTCGTCTGTCCGTCCGTCCGCATCTTTAAACTCATCTTAAGCTACTTCCGTTGAAAGGATTTTCTCCAAATTTGGGATGTGCGAAGAAGGATAGGCACTTTCCTCTAGTAATTTTTTTAAAATTAATGTTTATACACACAGGAATGCTTTATTCGTTCTTTTGTTCTTCTTTTGACTTTTCCTTCTTTAACACGAGGCAATCCTGTCCGCTTCTTTAAAACGTATCTTAGTTAGCTTCAGCTCAACGGATTGTTTTGATTTTTTTTAAACTTCATTTGGATGAATGAACATTCAAGCTTAAGGTTTGCAACCACCGCGACAACCACCATTGGTGATACGACCACCACCATTGGCGATACCACAACCACCATTGGTGATACAACCACCATTGGCGATACAACCACCATTGGCGATACCACAACCACCATTGGCGATACTACAACCACCATTGACGATACAACCACCATTGGCGATACGACCACCACCATTGGCGACACGACCACCACCATTGGCGATACGACCACCACCATTGGTGATACCACAACCACCATTGGCGATACCACAACCACCATTGGCGATACCACAACCACCATTGGCGATACCACAACCACCATTGGTGATACCACCACCACCATTGGCGATACGACAACCACCATTAGCGATACTACAACCACCATTGGTGATACCACAACCACCATTGGCGATACCACAACCACCATTGGTGATACCACAACCACCATTGGCGATACCACAACCACCATTGGCGATACCACAACCACCATTGGCGATACCACAACCACCATTGGTGATATGACAACCACCATTCGCGATATGACAACCACCATTGGCGATACCACAACCACCATTGGCGATACCACAACCACCATTGGCGATACTACAACCACCATAGGCGATACCACAACCACCATTGGTGATACTACAACCACCATTGGCGATACCACAACCACCATTGGCGATACCACCACCACCATTGGCGATACTACAACCACCATTGGCGATACCACAACCACCATTGGCGATACCACAACCACCATTGGCGATATGACAACCACCATTGGTGATACCACAACCACCATTGGCGATACGGCAACCCCCATTGGCGATACCACAACCACCATTGGCTATACCACCACATTGGCGATATGACAACCACCATTGGCGATGTGACAACCATCCCAAGAAAGAAAGTTGCTAAATCAACACTGAACAAGCAGGGCAAACATACTGTTAACATGTTCAATGACAAAATGGCCACTTTAATCTCGCCCACAACGGGATTTGAACATGGGTCATCGGTGTTTCAGGCGATCGCTGTACCACTGACCTACGGCTACGGAAGTTGGGACACTATTAGCTCCCCCCGTTGGGGTGCTGGGGGTTTCTGTATAAATAGTATCCTCACTTTCAGGAAATTTAGTGTTTAAATTCCCACTGTCGCTATCTTTCTCCTTTGTTCTTTCTCATTCCTACTCTCTACTCTGTTCTATCAATCTACTATACTATCTTCTTCTTCGCTAGACCAATCCCTTACCTTTTTTTCTTGAAAACTCTTCCGGGACAAAACTCCTCATTTGTGTGTGAGGTCTGTTGTATCAGCTTGGAAATATTGGACGCTCTCTGCCAAATGGTCAATAGGCTTCCAATGATATTATTATTTGGCAATGTAGGCATTTTATATGTATGTGTTTTGTTGATATTTTATAATGATGTTTGTATTCTATTTCGCTTTTTGTAAACAGGGGTTCGATAAATTAGAGTATAGCCTCACCGTCCCTGTGTGGGATGCCTTTATTGTAAAATGACCGGCTAGTGGAGTGCCTTCAGTGCTATCGTTAGGGTTATTGCAGCAGATCTTTTAGGCGGGTCAGGGGTGAGTCCTCTTTCAGCAAATCAGCTGGACCCTGTAAGCAATGAATAACTAACTAACTAACACTATTAGCTCATATATAATGGGGAACAAAAAATTAAAAGCTTGATGATTGGCCACCTGAAGGGACTTTTGGAACCGCGAAGGTCAATGTGTCTCGTTATTTCTGTTCGTCTTTACTTAGCGAGAATAATTATGACTGCTTAGGGTGCAATGTTCAATGTTTTGTTCGCCAGTATGACATTTATTAGTAATCGTATCCGGGTAAACATTTGTATCCGAGAATGTAAAATATTGGTCTGGTTTTGAAGTCAAATCAACTTTGTCAACAATTTTTTTTTTAAATCTTCAGCGAGTGTTGATATAGGCTTTATTTAATATGGATAGTGTAGTAGTCCTATCCTATCCTATCCTGCCCGTAACCCGGAGGTCGTAGGAGCACCACAGATGCTCGTTTAACCAGCATACTCCATCTTTCTCTATCCTCAGCAGCCCTGATGTGTGTAGTAGTACGTATTTTAATTTGTGAATTATGTAATATCATTAATATTAATATTAATTGTTTATTTGGGAAAATAAACATAACAGTAGTATGTAGAGAATTATATTTTATTTTTATTTAAAATGTGTGCGTATGTCTGCGTGCCTCTGTGAGCGCGCGTGCGTGCCTGCGTGTGAGTTTGTGTATGTGTGTGTTTGTGTGTGAAAGTTCAACCAAAGAGCTTATTACGGAAAGAGGGGGAACTTCCATTATGTCCTATACAAAAATGCGAGACGCTCTCACGGATTATTTCCCTTTGCTCGGGCTGGCTATATTTCATCATCTGCTATATGAATGATCTGTGCGTGGTAACTTATTGAGCCTATGCCATTGCAAAAGAACATTTTTATGGCAACGTTTGCAAAAACCAAACTTTTAACCATCATTATTATTAACATTCCGCTACTGCTGTCTTTTTTTGTTTTGTTTGTTTATGTTTACTTATTGACATTTATTAGGTGCTTTTATGCTCTTATGTGTGTATGTCATAGGTTCGTTTTCTGCCCTGGAATTTATTATTTTTTAATCAACGACAGATATTTTAAAATTAAAATATGCATGACAGACTGTTTCATTTATCCGAAACTGTGTAAATCCGTAATCGTGAGAGAGAGAGAGAGAGAGAGAGAGAGAGAGAGAGAGAGAGAGAGAGGAGAGAGAGAGAGGGGGTTGGGGGAAGAGAGAGCTCTGTC
>CM072517.1:70001236-70026236 GCA_036898135.1 Oncomelania hupensis
AATTATTTTTTCCGTATTAGCGAACTTCTTTTAATTAGCGGACTCATTGTGCATGATGAGTCAAAGAATACTCAACAAAACCAGGTGCCCTGAGAAAGAAAGTTGTCTCTCTGGGTGATTGTGACTGAGTGCTAGAAGTATGAATGAACTATAATGAATAGCTGTAGTGATGGATGGGATGAATATGTCCACACAAAAAAAGGAAGTTTGAATGATATACTTGTTGTGTTAGGTGAAAATAATGTGTTAGTTGTGGTGGATTCAAAATATAAGGTAAAAGGACTATTACTGTTTGTGTATTTAAAAACGATTTTATATATACATTGAATTGAACAGAAATGTGTTTGAAGATTGAATATTTTGTTGAACTATTAGGGCCTAAATCAGTTGATAATATTTACGTTGTGAATTACTTTGCTGGTTAAATTGCTTAAGGTAAAGTTGACGTCTTGCATTACATTCATTCATCGTTAATTGAATGTAGCCTATGAAAGTGAAAGCTATAAAACTATAAAAAAAAATCATAGCTGTTATTCTTTATTTCTTCTGCTACTTGTATGTTTCTAAGTGTTGTGACATTTCTCTCTCGTTCAACTTGAATAAACGAGGAGGTTAGAAATATGTTTATGTGAGTGTATGTGTGGAATTGAAATGTTTAAGAACTGTTAGCAAACTCGTGTGAAGGTTGTATGAATCTCCTTTCTTCTTTCTTGCGTAGATTAACGTCCCCGGACACATGGCGTATAGGGGACAACATTGAATCTCCTGGTAATATCGGATGCTTAAATAGTAAATCACGCACGGAGGTTTATGACACACACACACACGCACAAACACCTTAATTAGGAAAACTAAAAGCCATATCCTCTTGCGCCATAAACCCCAAACAAGCAAGGTCGGAGTTGTTGTTACTGATGTATGCGTGACAGTGACTTATTATATCATAACTGCATCTGTCAGCTCCATCTTCCTATACGCTTGCGAAACATGGACCTCCACAGCAGACCTGCAACGAAGAATACAGAGCATGGAGATGAGGTGCTACAGAAGACTTCTGGGATTTCCTATGCTTAGCACATCACCAACGACGAAGTCCGACAGACCCTCACACAAGCCATTGGACAACACGACGACACGCTCACAGTGGTGAAGAAACGGAAACACCGATGGTATACCCACGTCAGCAGAGCGTCAGGCCTTGCAAGGAGACAGAAGAAGAGGGAGAGAGAAAAAGAGATGGGAGGACAACATTGAAGAATGGACTGGCTTAACACTGAAGGAAATCATGAGGGTTGCTGAGGACAGAGAAAGATGGAGTGCGCTGGTTAAACGATCATCTATGGAACCCGAAAGATTTTGGAGTTACGGGATAGGAAAGGATAGTGTCGGATAGGATAGGAAGCTGCACACATGTTTTTAAAATTTTACTTGATATTTGTAATAGTGTTTGAACGCCGGAAGTCTATGAAGCGCGGATGAATTTTTGTTGATGATGTAGGCTGCCTGTACCTAACTTTCAATGAGTTGAAACATTATTCTGGACGGAATAGCGACTTATTGTGTGATAAACTGTACTTTAACAAAACAAACTTTATTTGCTTTTAATCGTTTTTGATAGCTGGAAATCTATGAAGTGTCTAGGAATATTTCTGTGAGTGAACTGTGACCTCATAGCTAGTGCTTTTCTTCAATGTGTTTTTTTATTGTCCCGTGTCATGTTTTAAGTTTCATGTGGATGTTTTAAGTCATAAACAACAAATTTGTTTTAAATTTCTTGGTCTTTTTGTTCTTGTTCTTCTTCCATTTCTTGTTCTTTATCTCATTGTTTTTTTAGTTTGCTTTTGTTGTTGTTGTTGTTGTTGCTGTTGTATTATTATTATTATTATTATTATTATTATTATTATTATTATTATTATTATTATTATTATTATTATTATTATTATTAGTGTTACACTCAGTTCGATGATGGTGTTTTTCTTTATCAGTATTTGATTCAGCCCCGATGCTGAAGTCCTGATAAGGTGTAACTCAGATTCGTTTATTCACACAGCCTGCTCAATCAGCATACAAGTCATAAAGTCGACGTATGAAGTTTTCCACTTTTATTCAGCACACATCAACAACTGCATACAATTCTCAACTCAACTCAACAACTTTCACAGCAACTCTTTAGCTTCACTCACAACAACACACAAAGCATCGAATATATAATTTTTTCCTATCCTTCGAGATGACGACAGTTTGTTCTAGAAATGACGCATTACAACTAACCAATCAGAATTAAAGATCGTCATCACTGACTTACGTCATTCATCTCTCCACACATACCCCGAACCTTCTCTTACTTCGACAATCATCCCGAAACTTCGATCGATAGTAAACAAGGAGATCCAGAGTATTCTCTAACAATATCGACCAACGAAAATTATCCACGTTATACAAAGCCTCTCCTAACAACAATGCAAACTCAAATCAAAGGTAAATAAACTCCATCATTGAATACTTTGCAAAACGAAACGATTAGATCTATCGTGCGCGCTTCCGACATACTTTCGTACGCGTTTCAACGTAACATAACCCCCCACTCAAGAAGAAATTTACCCAATTTCTTTCAACAACGTTGAAACGTAATGCACAAACAATGTACAGAATTAAAACTTACTTCAGACTGTCTCATTTACTGTCAATGTTCTCAGTTTATATACACAGAGTCCATGTTTTCATCCGCAAGTCTTTCTGGATACTGTCAATGTTCACAGTTCATTCACACAAGGTCAATGTTTCTCATCTGCAAGTCTGTTTAGATATTGCCAATGTTCTCCACACAGTCAATGTTCTTTCAACCGCAAGGAAACGACGCCCTCGTCAGTTGCGGTCGTCATCGGCCCAGGGTCAAAGACAGTGATCTCGTGGGCTTTCCTGGAGTCAGTGCATCCTCCGTTGTCTTCCTCTCCCGTCGGATGTCCGACGCAGTCGACGTTGTCAGCTCCCAGAATGCATTCGCTGGGTCTCACGGTCAGGTTGACTTCTGCGGGACGGTGGAACAGCTCCCTCAAGGTCTGCAGATGCTCCTTCCAGGTCTGGGTGTGGACTTCATGTTCGACCAAAGTCGTAGAGCCTGGGACATCACTGAAGCTATGGGGAAACTCGCCCATAAGGTCCTTGAGCTCCATCTTTTGACCTTCCGTCAAGCGTGGTCCTAGCTTAACATCATTGATGCCTTCTTTGCTATGGAAGTCTCCCAGTTCCAACAGTTCCTCGCTGTCAAAGCTGTTGTCGATCTCAGCTGCTGTTGCCACATGCACAGTCTCTGATGGCCTTTCCACGTACAGCTTAAGGAGGTTGGCGTGGTATATCTTGGAATGCTGGCCGACCTTCACCTTTTAGTCGTTGATCCCCACCACAGTCTCCACTTCGTACGGGCCTTTCCACTGCATCAGCAACTTATTGTGATCAGTAGGTAGCAGCACCAGCACTTTGTTGCCAGGTTTAAACTTCCTGTTCACAGCCCTACGGTCATAGTAGTGCTTTCCACAGTCCTGGGACTTCTTCAGGTTTTCTCTGGCTATCTCGAGAGTCTGCTCCAGCTTCTCCCGTAGCTCAAACACGTACTGGTAGCTGTTCTTCACCTCTGGGGTGTCTACTTCTTTCGCCCACAGTTCTTTTAGGATGTGCATCGGCCCTCGGATGGTTCTTCCGTACAGCAGCTCGAACGGAGAAAAGCCGGTGGACTCCTGCGGTACTTCTCTGTAGGCGAAAAGTAAGGCGTTGATATAGCGATGCCATTGTCTGGGCTGCTCGCTGCACAGTTTCTTCAGGGTGGACTTCAGCGTAGCATTGAACTTCTCGACAAGCCCGTTGCACATCGGATGGTAGGGTGTCGTAGTCAAATGCCGGATGCTCAGCAGTCTATTGACCTCCTTCATGCAGTCAGAGACGAACTGCGTCCCGAGGTCTGTCAGGATCTCTTCAGGCACTCCAAGTCTACTGAACATGTCCACTAGCGCCTCTGCAACAGTTTCAGTGTCAATCTTCTTCAGAGGCACTGCTTCTGGGTACCGAGTCGCATAGTCCACTAAAGTCAGTACCCACCGATGACCTTCTTCACTCGGAGGTCTTATTTCGCCGATTAAGTCTAAGGCCACCCTCTTGAAAGGTCGGTCGATCAGAGGCATCCTCTGCATAGGCACTTTCGGGACCCTTCCTCGAGGTATGGTCTTCTGGCAAATGTCACACGATCGGCAGAAACGGCTGACGTCCGCATGAAGTCCTGGCCAGTAGAATACCGCCTGGATTCTATCCGACGTCTTCTTGATACCCAGGTGACCTCCCATGATTGAGTCATGCGCTACTTCCATCACCTGGCGCCTTAGGGGTAACGGTACCAATACTTGACGTAGTGGTTTCCCTCCGTTGACCCTCGGGTGCTGGAAGATTCGATACAGGATCTTGGCCTTCACTTCAAAGTAGACCGTACCACTGCCTTTGGTCACGTGGTCTTGGCGGTTCCTGTACTTGTTTAAAGTACTATCAGCTTCCTGGAGCTGGATCAGCTTATTTCTGTCCACGATGGCAGCTTTGGAGTTGTCGGCGACCTTCAGTGGCGTAGACGTCTTGTCTCTCTTGGCCTGGGCCCTGGTAGTAACAGCACCGACGATCTCTGGTCGGCAGGGCTGAGCCGGAGTAACCACATTGTCCCGTAGCAGCTCTGTAAGGTCTCCATCGGGAAACGGCAATGGATCCTCCTCCACAACTTCGACGTGTTGAGTTGAGGCAGGACTCCACTCTGGATCGGGGTCGTCGGGTCGCCTCGCGCCGTCGATATTCCCGATCATCAAATCATACAGCGGCTTTTTCAGGCAAACCGCTTCGACTTCGCCTATGTAGAAAGGGGTGTTGACATGAATTTTTGCAACTGGCGCTTTCACACATTTGCTGTCGGCCATGAGTGTCCATTTAGAATCGCCAGTGAACTGTTCTTTAGCGATTAGGTCTTCTCTGACGATGACCCCACTACAGCCAGAGTCTCTTAAGACAGTCACTTCATGATTTCCGACGCGTCCCTATGAAACAGGCATGTTCTGGACGGTCACAGCTGCGCTGGCGACGACGGGGATGGATTTTCCGTTGGCAAGGAGAAGTTGGCCATCGATCATGCACTCTTGCACGTCCGCAGGGGTAGCTGTGCGCTCGGTCTCACTCGGAAGAATGACGCTCCCGCCGCACACCTGATGGTCAGATCTACTGGTTTGCCGTTGATTGGAGAACCGCCTCTGCCGGTTGCCCGCCGCTGCGTTGTCCGTACTGCTCCGCTGTCCGCTACTTTTGTTTTGAGGACAATTAGCCGCCCTGTGGTCTGTAGCGTTGCAGGTGAAACAGCCTCTTGAATGCCCTTCCCTGGGAGGAGGCGTGGAGTCCGTGTGTCTCCGGCTCGTCTGACTCCCCTGGATCTGGTTCCCATGGCTTCCAGTCTTCTGAAAATGTTTCGTCGCGCTGGGTGGCCCCAGGGTCTTCCCATGAGCGATGAGATATCTTTCAGCAGCCTCAGTCACATCTTTAAGCGTCTGCAGCTTTTGTTCTTCTAAGTGGGTCGCTAGGTCCTTGTGACAGGCATTGAGAAATTGTTCCTTCACGATCAGGTCATGGAGACTGTCGTAAGACTTCCTTTCGCCTGATAACTCCACCCACTTGTGTAGATATGACGACAGGCGCTCCACAAACTGCTTTGGCGTCTCGTCTGACTTAGGCCGGCATTCACGGAAGCGTTTACGGTAGCCCTTCTCTGTAAAGTTGTAGCACTGCAACAGAGCCTCTTTCAAGACGTCGTAGTTTTTGGCGTCATCGTTCGACAGTCTGGTGTAAACTTCGAGCGCTTGCCCTGTCAGAAGTGCACTTAGTCGAATCGCCCAGTCTCGAGGTTGCCAATTGGAGCTTTCGGCGAACCTTTCGAATCTCGCCAGATAGCTGTCGATCTGGTCCTTCCCGTCGACGAAAGCTGGCAATTTTGGAGCCGTATGGTCGTTGGTGACTTGTGGCGCATGCTGATTGTTCTGGATACGCGCCAACTCTAGCTGGTATTGACGCTCGCCTTCAAGACGCTTCAGCTCGATCTCTCTTTCTTCACGGCGTCGCTGCTCCTCTGATTCTCTGTCTTCACGACGTCGCTGCTCCTCTATTTCTCTTTCTTCACGCCGTCGCTCATCTTCTCTTTCTTCACGCTGACGTTGTTCTCCTCTTTCTTGTATTCTCTCCTGAGACTTGACGTACTCCGTCAGCTGTTTGCCTTTTAGATTCAGTTCAATCCCTCTCTGCCAGAAGTCAGCCATCTTGATGCTTCTGGAAAGTTCTTTTCTGGAAAGTTCTTGACTGTGCTGTACCTTTCTAGACTGTTCTAGAACAGCACGCTTTCTGCAGTAGCGCTGATGCTTGTCACTAGTCGCCTTCGTTGACGCAGGCCCCGCTGTCCTCGTCGTATGCGACGCTGCACCACGCTGGTGTTGATGTATACGCTCCTGTGCTGAAGTAGACGCGACGTCCGCTCGCCGCTCTCTGTAACACTGGCGATGTAGCTCCGAGACTGTCCCTCGACGTAGTCTTGCGGCAGCCACGTAGTCCCGCTCTGTTGTTCGCTCACGAAGCAACTCTTCGGCGACTACACGCCCTTGCAGTCAACCCGAATCTATCGGATGTAGTCCCAGTATGTTGGCCCCTCTCGACGCAACTTGTTGGCGGCTACCCTCGATGACTGCCTCTCGTAACGTTGACTCGCTTGTTGTAGCAGTTGAACCCTTGGCTATGGCGTGAATCGCGGCTTGACCCCCAAAATGTTACACTCGGTTTGATGATGGTGTTTTTCTTTATCAGTATTTGATTCAGCCCCGATGCTGAAGTCCTGATAAGGTGTAACTCAGATTCGTTTATTCACACAGCCTGCTCAATCAGCATACAAGTCACAAAGTCGACGTATGAAGTTTTCCACTTTTATTCAGCACACATCAACAACTGCATACAATTCTCAACTCAACTCAACAACTTTCACAGCAACTCTTTAGCTTCACTCACAACAACACACAAAGCATCGAATATATAATTTTTTCCTATCCTTCGAGATGACGACAGTTTGTTCTAGAAATGACGCATTACAACTAACCAATCAGAATTAAAGATCGTCATCACTGACTTACGTCATTCATCTCTCCACACATACCCCGAACCTTCTCTTACTTCAACAATCATCCCGAAACTTCGATCGATAGTAAACAAGGAGATCCAGAGTATTCTCTAACAATATCGACCAACGAAAATTATCCACGTTATACAAAGCCTCTCCTAACAACAATGCAAACTCAAATCAAAGGTAAATAAACTCCATCATTGAATACTTTGCAAAACGAAACGATTAGATCTATCGTGCGCGCTTCCGACATACTTTCGTTCGCGTTTCAACGTAACAATTAGTAGTAGTAGTAGTAGTAGTAGTAGTAGTAGAAGTAGTAGTAGTAGTAGTAGTAGTAGTAGTAGTAGTAGTAGTAGTAGTAGTAGTAGTAGAGACATGGTTTCGTGAAAGGGGTGACGAGGGCAAGTGCGCCGAGCTGGCGCCCCCAGGGTTCACGGCCAGGTCGTTCTGCCGTGGTGACAATTATGGCGGTATGGCTGTGGTGTACAGAGTCACTCTTGCCGCCCACATGGGCATCATCACCACGTTCCCCTTCACACATTCATCATGTGAGCTTGTGCAAATAACGTTATCTATTGCCAAACACGTTGTTCATGTTTTAGGGGTATACAGAACTTATCCTAGCAAGAAAAACAAACTAAAAGATGCAATGTTTCTGCAGGATTTTCATGATGTGCTGAACTATTGTAACAATCTATCTGGCACTTATGTTATTACTGGGGATTTTAACTTTCATTATGATCAGCCTCACTTATCAAGTGTGGCTCAGATGATTGAATACCTTAACATGTTCTCTTTGGCACAGTCAGTTTCTGAATTAACCCACAAGCGTGGCCATCTCATTGATTGGTTAATTCACCGTCCTGATGACAATATTGTCCAAAACACTTTTGTGACACAGGAACTGTCGTCAGATCACTATACTGTGGTTAGTGACCTCAATGTTGCTATCCCCTTGCCCTCTCCCCATTACAGAGATGTTCGCAAGTTGCGAGCTGTAGATCGCGAAGCCTTGAAGCGCGACCTCGGTGAGGTAGTGAGTCCGGCTTTGTGTTCCTCTGTGGAACAGCTGGAGGCCACACTGAGGGACGCACTAGATAGGCATGCCCCTATCTACAGGCGTAAGGTTAGGGTAGGTAAGTCAGAACCATGGTACAGTGCTGTCGAGGATGAGCTCAGTGAAGCCAAGAGGCAGCGTCGTCAGGCTGAGAGGAGATGGTTGAAGAGTGGTCTCACAGTGGGCAAACAAATTTACACTGCTGCCAAGCGACGAGTAACGCAAATTGTCCATAGGGCCAAGTCTGCTTTCTTTAGTGGTCGAGTGGCCAACAGTGAGACTAGCAAGCAACTCTTCTCGGTCTGTGACCGCCTCAGAGGCAAGGAAAAAAGTAGCGCTCTACCTACCACTCACCCACCTTGTGACTTACCAGATGTTTTTTGTCACTTTTTCACCAAGAAAGTCGCTGATATACGCTATGAACTTGATCACGATGCTGGTGTGCAGACAAATGTAGATGCATTGCCAACTGTTTTGAATTATGTACGGTTTGACCATTTTGAACCAGTTTCTGTTAATGAAGTCAGGGAGGTCATAAAAAAATCTAAACCAACCACTTGTTCTCTTGATCCCATTCCCACTTCTCTCCTCTTTGACTGCCTTGACCCTCTTCTCCCAACAATAACACACATTGTCAATGAGTCTCTGTCCACCGCTACTGTTCCTGCACCTTTCAAGACGGCAGTTGTCAAGCCACTGCTAAAAAAGCCCAGCCTAAATCAGAATGAACTAAAAAACTACAGACCAGTATCTAATCTATCATTTTTGTCCAAGGTTACAGAAAAGTTGGTACTGAAGCAGTTACTCTCATACTTGCAAAGCAACTCTCTTCTCAGTCCCCATCAGTCAGCCTATCGCACCTCTCATAGCACCGAGACAGCATTACTCAACAGGCCTGAAAATGGCGACTAATTTAGTCGCCATGGCTAGTGAAAAAAAAAAATTGGCGACTAAAAAAAAACTTTAGTCGCCAAATGCGAGTGCGCTAAAATGAACTTTTTTTTAGTTTGGCTAGTAAAATTTTTAGTTTGGCTAGTAAAATTTTTAAGTTACTAGCCAAAGGCTAGTGGGACCTTTTTTTCATTTTCAGGGCTGCTCAAAATCACAGGTGACATTCTGCTTGCTCTGGACAAAGGCAACTTATCTCTTCTAACACTTCTTGATCTATCGGCTGCCTTTGACACTGTAGACCACAATATTCTGTTCGAAACTCTCGAGTCGCAGTTTGGAGTTTCAGGGAATGCCTTGGCCTGGTTCAAGTCATACCTCCAAGGTCGTACGCAAACTGTCAGCATTGCTGACGTGCTCTCAAAGAAGGAAAATTTGACTTATGGTGTGCCGCAGGGGTCAGTTCTTGGACCGATTCTCTTCGTGTTGTACACAAAGCCTTTGCTCGAACTGATTCAAAAACACGATGTAACTGTTGAAGCTTTTGCTGACGATACTCAGCTTTTAAAATCAAGTCTTCCGGTACAAATCGATACCAATGTCCAGACTGTACAGAATTGCATTTCTAATGTCCGATCCTGGATGAAACAAAACAAGTTAAAGCTCAATGATGATAAAACAGAGGTTCTCCTGTTCAAAAAGACCAGAACTGCCTTAGCTTGCACCTTGCCTACCTCTGTAAGTGTAGGAGAGCATGAAATCTCTTTCTCTCAGTCGGCTAGAAATCTAGGCTTTTTTATGTCGAGTGACATGACGCTTGATTTCCATATTGCACAAGTTTGTAAATCAGCATATGCTGCCTTGCGTCAGATCAGCTCCATTCGCTGCTACTTAACCCTTCAAGCAACCATCACCTTAGTCTGTGCTTTAGTCTTGTCTAGGCTAGACTATTGTAATGCCCTACTGGCTTCCTGCCCGAGTCATCTCATAGACAAACTTCAAAAAGTCCAGAATTGTGCTGCTAGGCTAGTCTTTAGGGCAAAAAAGCGCGATCACATCACTCACTCCACTACTCCGTAAGCTTCATTGGCTACCCATAGAGGCCCGCATTAAATACAAACTGTCCGTACTGTGCCACAATTTCTTCTCTGGAACCTGCCCTTCATATCTGTCAGATCTGCTGTCAGTCTATGTCCCTTCTCGCACTCTTCGCTCTTCTTCTGACTCTCGCACACTCTGCATTCAAAAAACCAACACCAAAATGTACGGAGAACGGGCATTCACCTATTGTGCACCCAGACAATGGAACACTCTTCCAGCCAACATCAGACACAAGCAGACCACACCCTCATTCAAGAAAGCTCTAAAATCTCACCTCTTCAAACTCTACTATCCTGACTAAATCCTTCATTCTATAGACCCTAGCCGCAGCTCATATTTGTTCTGCTTTTGGCTATGCTTGTGGATTTGCTGTGAATGTGATGACTTGTTTGCAGAAAGTTAACTTTTTATGTATTTTGTTTGATTTTGTGTGTTTGGTTTTAATTTTTTTTTTCTCATTGTATAATTTCTAATGCAATATTGTAAGTTGTTTCATGTTTGTTTCTTTCCTTTCATGTAAAGCGCTATGCGCTTGTCTATAAAAAGACAAGTAATAGCGCTATATAAATGTCCATTATTATTATTATTATATTATTATTATTAGTAGTAGTAGTTGTTGTTGTTGTTGTTGTTGTTGTTCTTCTTCTTCTTCTTCTTCTTCTTCTTCTTCTTCTTCTTCTTCTTCTTCTTCTTCTTCTTCTTCTTCTTCTTCTTCTTCTTCTCTTCAGAGTTATTATCAAGCCTGTAGAGGTTTAATCCTGTTTTTTGAGAGTGTTACTGAGGTAATTGCTGACAGAGCGATTGTAGTTTCAAGGGTTTTAAATGACCTCCTTAGGAATAAAACTCGTAACGTCCCTTTATGTCGTCCATTTTGGTAAACTTTGGTCCAAATATCAAATAACTGCATGGCGGACGAAGTACAATACAATACAATACCATACAATACCATACAATACAATACAATACAATACAATACAATACAATACAATACAATACAATACAATACAATACAATACAATACAAATAACTTTATTGTCTGATGTTCACACATACAGAAATTTGTCTTTGGCTCGTCGTCTGCAAGAAGCATGCAATATATCCATTTTATATACACAACCAGCAGAGACACATTCATTTCTAATGGCACAGCAGCAACCTTAAATTCCAATCAAATGCAGACATTCACAATCTAAACCCCCAGCCGGAAGTCCTTTTTCGCCTCTACTGTAAAGTTTGTCCAATATGGACGCTGATCTGGGCAGGTGCTGGGCGCTGCGGATCGGCCTGCTGTGCGCTCAAAACCCGCGAAATCGTTATAGCCGACATTTCCTTACCGAAAGTTTAACCGTTTCTGAGAAAAATAAATAAACAAAATGTCCACAAACTGCAATAGCCTCATTCCACGCGCGGTTTCGATTCAACCCATGTCAAGAACATGCCGTTCCGTAATACCGCAAATTTTGGTTTTATTTCCATTCAAAACCCTTTTGCACTCATGTCACCAATCTTACAAAATTTTGTGTTTAACTAATTAAATTTGATTAATTAAAAATCGAATCGAGGTTTCAGCATGTTTTGCCTAACGTGCAGGAGACCCAAGTTCAAATCTCCCGCGGGCCATATTTTTTTGAAATGTTATTATTATTATTTTATTTTTTTTACACTACAATATGGATATTTTTCTTTTTAATTTAGGCTTTTTACTTTTAACTTATTTATTATTATTATTATTATTATTATTATTATTATTATTATTATTATTATTATTATTATTATTATTATTATTATTATTATTAATAATAATAATAATAATAATAATAAACTAATAATAATAATAATTATTATTCTTATTATAATTATAGTATCTTATATCAAATTTTATTTTAAAACCTTGATGTTTTTTATGATTTTTATTTGTATTATTCTATATTATTATTATTATTATTATTTTTATTATTATTATTATTATTATTATTATTATTATTATTATTATTATTATTATTATTATTATTACCAAGGATCGGGATGGGGTGGTACGTGTAGGTAAAAGGGGGCTACGGGTAGGTTTGAAGGGGCGTGGGTAGGAATAACGGGGATACGGGTATATATAAGGGGGTATGGTGATGGTCGATTCCGAGTCTTTGTCCCCAATATGCTCAGATGTCTGGGGACACTAATCTACCCAACAACAACAACAAGGTCGATTCCTTTCATCCATACCTGCGAAGCGATCAACGGGAAGTATCAAGGAGGGTACAGGTAGGTTACAAGGGAGGTATGGAAGGTATCAAGGGGGTATGGGGAGGTATGAAGTGGGTTCGGGGAGGTATCAAGGGGTATGGTGAGGCATCATGGGGGGGACGGGGAGATATCAGGGGGGAGGGTATGGTGAGGTATCAAGGGGGTTATGGGGAGGTATCATCGTCCAAATGAAACTCGCAGACAACAGTTGTCTCTCTGTCTACATTTTAAACAGCAACCTGTAACTAATAATTTTACATTCACGCAGAGAAAGCCCCCCTACCCTCCTCCCACACACGCACACATCCACACACACAAAATAATCTAATGACAGCACACGTTGTTGTCATAAACTCTACATATCCCCGGCCTATACATGATTATAATGGCAGGCATGACTAGAATATTCTACATTCACCTATACATAGATGACAGTCAACAACCACTTATATAATACAGTGCAGAAGCAACATTCTTAAAGCACATTAGTAATAAAATACACAGCAAAGACACAACTGAGCAGGTAGCCTAAACGCTCCACTGAACTTGTGACGTGTGACCTTACATTTAAATAGGCCTCAATTTTACCCTATGTTTGAAAAAGGTAAAGAAAAGAAAGAAAATACTGGTAAATGTGAAAATAAAAGTACATCATTTATGTTGTATTAATAACCCATACGGTTTTAGATTTTACACAGGGATGGTCTTTACACATACGGGTAATGAGTAGCGGAGTTGTGGAGGCGGATAGAGGGAATGAAGAGGGGGAGGAGGTCTAGTCAGCACACATACAGTCCTTTCGAAGCAGATACACAACACTATCAGTCCAAAACACACAACCAAGTCAAGTCAAAAAGCGCTTTATTCCATAAAACCCCTTGGGGCACGTGGATACAACGAAAATGAATGAAAATAAACATACATGTATAATAACCATACAAATCATAAAATGCAATATATATGTACAAATATTACAAAAATAAAAGTTATCTTTCACACTCTCGTTCTAAGAGACATAATAAACATTTACAAAATACACATTCATTATTATCACACAACACAAGCATACTACATAAAACTTATGTCCACACAAGCTAATCACAAATCGTACGCACTCTCTCGCAAGATAGGGTGATAAAGAAGGGGAGAAGGGGGGGGGGTACACACTGTTATTGAGTATTTATATTGTCATTATTGAAAAAAACAACCTATTATTACTATCATTAATATTACAAATCATTATATTACGTTCTAAAGCAATCCATTATTATTTTCATAAACCTAGCCAGTTTCAGCAGAATAGTCTTATTTTTCGTTGAAAATAAATTAGAAAATTTAATAGCATTGGGTCGCACATAGAAAAAAATTTTAAGCAGCTCTTTTCTATCATCGTTGAAATGTGGACATATAAAAATAAAATGAAATCTTGTCGCCCTGTATCGGCGCCATCTTACCGGAAATCCAGAGGAGAAGAGAGAGAGAGAGAGAGAGAGAGAGAGGGAGAAAGAGAGAGCGAGAGAGAGAGAGAGAGAGAGAGAGAGAGAGAGAGAGAGAGAGAGAGAGAGAGAGAGAGAGAGAGAGAGCTAACATGTCACAGTTTCACAGTCGGTGCTTTGACTCTAAGCGGACAATTAAGCTAACTTGATTTTGTGTTCAGATAAGTGTAGACGTAGATTTACTATTCTGCCAAGGTACTGCTACCGTTACCTGAAACAAAAACAAACAAATAAACAAACAAAAAACTTCAGGTAAGGTCAGGTGTGTAACACATTTTAATTTTTTTTGCATTGTTTTTTTTTTCCCCTCACCTCACCCTAACCTCCCACATCAGAAATGTAGCGTAGTAAAATTGTATTGCATGCCTGAATATGACTTGGATGTACTGTAGATCCCATCCCAAGTTGTAAAGTCACCCACAAATCGTAGCAAAAGGCCCTAGAATAGTGGATTTTATGTCTCCCATCTTTCTTGTATAGCGCTCTTCCTGCTAAGAGCTGCTCAAGGCGCGCTGATCGATACTTGGCCTAAGTCAAACCTCCCGAGGCGCTCGCCTCATCTTGCCAGCCAACTAAGCACCATCCTGAGCGACAGGGAATGGGTGGGTGCAAGGACCTAGTGCTCATTGGGTGTATGTGTGTAGCGGCACTCACCCATCTAGGACATGAGCGTCAGGATCTTTACAGTCCGTTCGATGGAATGCATGCGTGCATAGACCAGTTCGGTGTATACTCTCACACGAAGCGTTGAAGGTGCCAAAATAGGTATGTTCACCATAATTATGGGTATAATTTGATTTTATGATGCCTATAGTTACTCCCGACTAGAATAACATGCCTCAAACAGTAAGATAAATAATGTCTATCTCTAATTGTATGACAAGAATGAGACATATTAATATTACATCACTATATTATAGCTGCAGCTGTTACTGATTTAGTAACTGTGTCGGTAGCTGTTGCTTTATTTCGTTGTGTGTGTGTGGGCATGTAGAAACGACGTTACCCTGACATATACACTTGAAACTCTACATACTTTCTTTTGACTTTTTTTGACGGCCCCGTTATTTTGACGTCAAAATAGTGTTCCGGTAGGGTTAGGGCTCTGTTAGGCTTAGGGTTATGTTAAGGGTTAGGGTTAGGGTTAGGGATAGCTTAAAAAAAATGAAAATGTCAAAATAATGTTTAAAAAAGGGAAGTGTGTCAAAGTAATGTATGTAGAGTTTCACAACAGTCATCACAACGTCGTTTCTACACAAATGTGTGTGTGTGTGTGTGTCTCTCTCTCTCTCTCTCTCTCTCTCTCTCTCTCTCTCTCTCTCTCTCTCTCTCTCTCTCTCTCTCTCTCTCTCTGAATACCGTGTGGTGAGGAAGGCAGGAGTGGTTATGAAAGACACTTCACATGTTTTGGCAAAGTATTATGAAATGTTGCCCTCTGGTCGCAGACTGCGTGTGCCTAAATGTTCTCTCGTACGAACAAAAAACAGTTTTATTCCAAAATCTATTGAGTTTTTAAATAAGCGCTAGGTAATATTTTTGTATATAAGATCTTGATGTTTGTGATGATGTTTGAGATGTCATTTAATACTGGAAATTTAATATAGATGTAGTCTACTGTGTACTTGTTTTATCTATGTATGTATTGGTTCAATGTTTCATACCGATCAGCAATTGTATGTCATAATTTCTCTGTTGAGATAATAAAGTATTCTTGAACTTGAACTTGAACTTGAACTTGAACTCTCTCTCTGTGGGAGACCCACCGGCACCGCCGTAGCTCGGTGGTAGAGCGTTCGCCTGGCACACCTGATGACCCAGGTTCGAATCCCGTGGTGGGCGATATAAAAAGTGGCCCTTTTCACTGTCCTTATTTGCAGTATGATTGCTTTGGTGGTTCAGTGTTGATTTAGGTCTCTAACCCCCCTTTCTCTGGAAGGTTATCCCTGTCTGCCATATCGCCAATGGTGGGTGTAGACGTTATACCTCAATGGTGGGTGTAGACGTTATACCTCAATGGTGGGTGTAGACGTTATACCTCAATGGTGGGTGTAGACGTTCAACCTCAATGTTCATTCATGTGTGTGTGGATGTGTGTGTGTGTGTGTGTGTGTGTGCGTGATTGTGTGTGGGTGTGTGGGTGTGAGTTGTCTGTCTGTTTTCTTATGGGATACGTATTTTTGAGAGTTATAATAAAATGACGTCAGACGTACAGGGAGTGCCACTGGAGTTGATCAGTTATTAATAGTGTTTGCTGTGGAATGCTAATGAGGGGGATTTAAAGTCTTGTTTATCACAGTTATATCCCGCACAGCATTTGTATTGGTCATTGTCAAGCGTTGCTGGTGGGATATTATTACTTAAACGCCAATTTGTTATTTGCGATAATGTGTAAGTGGTGCAATTCTGATTCTTTAATGTATTTTATCTCATTATGTTTTATTTAGATACCCGTGCGGGTATGCGTGAGTATGCGTGTGCGTGTGAGGGTTGCGAGTGGGCGTGTGCCTGTGCTTTACTCCTTAAAATAACTTTCTCTATCAGAGTATTTAATGTTTTAATGTCCAGTGGAAGGTTGTTTGTTGTTGCAGTGGAACTGAATGTTTTACCGCATCACCAAAACAAAATCCTATGTATTTTGAATTCATTGGGTAATAAAGTGTCTTGACTTGATTTGATTATTTTGTTTTTGTCCGTGCGTGCTCGCGTCTGTCCGTCCGTCCGCATCTTTAAACTCATCTTAAGCTACTTCCGTTGAAAGGATTTTCTCCAAATTTGGGATGTGCGAAGAAGGATAGGCACTTTCCTCTAGTAATTTTTTTAAAATTAATGTTTATACACACAGGAATGCTTTATTCGTTCTTTTGTTCTTCTTTTGACTTTTCCTTCTTTAACACGAGGCAATCCTGTCCGCTTCTTTAAAACGTATCTTAGTTAGCTTCAGCTCAACGGATTGTTTTGATTTTTTTTAAACTTCATTTGGATGAATGAACATTCAAGCTTAAGGTTTGCAACCACCGCGACAACCACCATTGGTGATACGACCACCACCATTGGCGATACCACAACCACCATTGGTGATACAACCACCATTGGCGATACAACCACCATTGGCGATACCACAACCACCATTGGCGATACTACAACCACCATTGACGATACAACCACCATTGGCGATACGACCACCACCATTGGCGACACGACCACCACCATTGGCGATACGACCACCACCATTGGTGATACCACAACCACCATTGGCGATACCACAACCACCATTGGCGATACCACAACCACCATTGGCGATACCACAACCACCATTGGTGATACCACCACCACCATTGGCGATACGACAACCACCATTAGCGATACTACAACCACCATTGGTGATACCACAACCACCATTGGCGATACCACAACCACCATTGGTGATACCACAACCACCATTGGCGATACCACAACCACCATTGGCGATACCACAACCACCATTGGCGATACCACAACCACCATTGGTGATATGACAACCACCATTCGCGATATGACAACCACCATTGGCGATACCACAACCACCATTGGCGATACCACAACCACCATTGGCGATACTACAACCACCATAGGCGATACCACAACCACCATTGGTGATACTACAACCACCATTGGCGATACCACAACCACCATTGGCGATACCACCACCACCATTGGCGATACTACAACCACCATTGGCGATACCACAACCACCATTGGCGATACCACAACCACCATTGGCGATATGACAACCACCATTGGTGATACCACAACCACCATTGGCGATACGGCAACCCCCATTGGCGATACCACAACCACCATTGGCTATACCACCACATTGGCGATATGACAACCACCATTGGCGATGTGACAACCATCCCAAGAAAGAAAGTTGCTAAATCAACACTGAACAAGCAGGGCAAACATACTGTTAACATGTTCAATGACAAAATGGCCACTTTAATCTCGCCCACAACGGGATTTGAACATGGGTCATCGGTGTTTCAGGCGATCGCTGTACCACTGACCTACGGCTACGGAAGTTGGGACACTATTAGCTCCCCCCGTTGGGGTGCTGGGGGTTTCTGTATAAATAGTATCCTCACTTTCAGGAAATTTAGTGTTTAAATTCCCACTGTCGCTATCTTTCTCCTTTGTTCTTTCTCATTCCTACTCTCTACTCTGTTCTATCAATCTACTATACTATCTTCTTCTTCGCTAGACCAATCCCTTACCTTTTTTTCTTGAAAACTCTTCCGGGACAAAACTCCTCATTTGTGTGTGAGGTCTGTTGTATCAGCTTGGAAATATTGGACGCTCTCTGCCAAATGGTCAATAGGCTTCCAATGATATTATTATTTGGCAATGTAGGCATTTTATATGTATGTGTTTTGTTGATATTTTATAATGATGTTTGTATTCTATTTCGCTTTTTGTAAACAGGGGTTCGATAAATTAGAGTATAGCCTCACCGTCCCTGTGTGGGATGCCTTTATTGTAAAATGACCGGCTAGTGGAGTGCCTTCAGTGCTATCGTTAGGGTTATTGCAGCAGATCTTTTAGGCGGGTCAGGGGTGAGTCCTCTTTCAGCAAATCAGCTGGACCCTGTAAGCAATGAATAACTAACTAACTAACACTATTAGCTCATATATAATGGGGAACAAAAAATTAAAAGCTTGATGATTGGCCACCTGAAGGGACTTTTGGAACCGCGAAGGTCAATGTGTCTCGTTATTTCTGTTCGTCTTTACTTAGCGAGAATAATTATGACTGCTTAGGGTGCAATGTTCAATGTTTTGTTCGCCAGTATGACATTTATTAGTAATCGTATCCGGGTAAACATTTGTATCCGAGAATGTAAAATATTGGTCTGGTTTTGAAGTCAAATCAACTTTGTCAACAATTTTTTTTTTAAATCTTCAGCGAGTGTTGATATAGGTTTTATTTAATATGGATAGTGTTGTAGTCCTATCCTATCCTATCCGGTCCCGTAACCCGGAGGTCGTAGGGGCACCACAGATGCTCGTTTAACCAGCATACTCCATCTTTCTCTGTCCTCAGCAGCCCTGATGTGTGTAGTAGGACGTATTTTAATTTGTGAATTATGTAATATCATTAATATTAATATTAATTGTTTATATGGGGAAATAAACATAACAGTAGTATGTAGAGAATGATATTTTATTTTTATTTTAAAATGTGTGCGTATGTCTGCGTGCCTCTGTGAGCGCGCGTGTGTGCCTGCGTGTGAGTGTGTATGTGTGTGTTTGTGTGTGAAAGTTCAACCAAAGAGCTTATTACGGAAAGAGGGGGAACTTCCATTATGTCCTATACAAAAATGCGAGACGCTCTCACGGATTATTTCCCTTTGCTCGGGCTGGCTATATTTCATCATCTGCTATATGAATGATATGTGCGTGGTAACTTATTGAACCTATGCCATTGCAAAAGAACATTTTTATGGCAACGTTTGCAAAAACCAAACTTTTAACCATCATTATTATTAACATTCCGCTACTGCTGTCTTTTTTTGTTTTTTTGTTTATGTTTTCTTATTGACATTTATTAGGTGCTTTTATGCTCTTATGTGTGTATGTTATAGGTTCGTTTTCTGCCCTGGAATTTATTATTTTTTAATCAACGACAGATATTTTAAAATTAAAATATGCATGACAGACTGTTTCATTTATCCGAAACTGTGTAAATCCGTAATTGTGAGAGAGAGAGAGAGAGAGAGAGAGAGAGAGAGAGAGAAAGAGAGAGAGAGAGAGAGAAAGAGAGAGAGAGAGGGGGGTTGGGGAAGAGAGAGCTCTGTCATTCAATCAATTAATCACAATAAAGCACAATAACAAAATGTTTCACTAATAGTGTGAATTTAATTTATATTAGGTGTCCCCCTACCCCCCAACCCTATCACCTCCCACATCACTGGCTTAATAACATCAGTCACTTCATGGAAAATAATTAGTTAATCAGACAGAACAATCAGAACCTAGACTACAACATTCTACGCAATATAGATCTAATGCGCAAAAATTCACAGATCAGAACAAGGACTGAGTTTCTACATTACATTTTTTCCCGTTTACACTCAAACGAAAAGGGATTACAACAGACCAAGGACCATTTTTGTGCCTAGGTAAGGGGTTATCTTGCACAGTATTTGACCACGAGGAGAAAATAGACTTAGTCTAATTTAACTTGCCAATCTGACATCTACTTTTGAAATATAAGCACAAATATAGTCAAACAACCTAGCAATAACGTAAACAGAGAGCGACCTGTTGAACGTAAATTGTCAGCAAGCAAACTGTTTTGGATTTAGCACATAGGTATAACATGAATCATTCAAGCCGCTCTCCGATTGTTTTAACACTAACAGCACTGCAGCGGTCTTAGTTTAGGCCTACATAATTAAACACAAAAAAATGAAGTTTTTCAATTGCAATTTACCTTTCTTTGTCTCTTGGAAATTTGAAAAAGGACTTGCCAACACAACTTTTCTTGTATCTGGCATTATGGCAATTGATGGCTGTGCAAAAGTCACCGCCCTGTTTCACTCGGTCGCTTTTTGACTTTCTGCCACGAGCCATTTTCAGCATGCTGACAATGGCGCATAACTCGTACCTTTCGTCTCGCGGTTATGTACCAAGTTCCCCCTCTTTCTATCATTAAGCTCTTTGGTTCAACTAAAGGGTATGTCAAATACTTTAAAAAAAAAAATTGAATTGAATAATAAACTTTCTGCACCTTTTGCCAACAGAAAACAATACCAGGCTGTTGAGATGATCTATGAATGGAAATGTTTCACGGTTTACGATGACTCTTTATTGAACGCTGAAATTAATACTTTCAAATTTTATCTATGCTCATTTCCCCTTCGAGTGTGAACTGCGGTAGGGAGGAGAGAGAGAGAGAGAGAGAGAGAGAGAGAGAGAGAGAGAGAGAGAGAGAGAGAGAGAGAGAGACAGAGAGACAGAGAGAGAGACAGAGAGAGACAGAAAGAGAGAAAAGAGAGGGAAGGGAGAACACAACACCCCTCCCACCCACCCACTCCAAACTAGTAGTAAAAAATAAATGTCAACTTCTATTTTTAACACCACCATTTTCTTCTAGCACTGTGACACTCGTGCTATAACTTCCGAGTGCAAATTTGGATTCGTTCCACTCACATTGCGTGGTTTGTCAAAGCAATACGTTCAATGGTGCAATGGCGTGTTTGTCTATGACCGTACTCTATACTGAGCTGAAATAAATTGTACTATTTTTTCATCCTTTTTATCTGCTGAAATTCTTTAGTAGTAGTAGTAGTAGTAATAGTAGTAGAACTAGCAGGAGTAGTAGTAGTAGTGGTAGTAGTAGTAGTAGTTGTTGTTGTAGTAGTAGTAGAACTAGCAGCAGCAGGAGTTAGTAGTAGTAGTAGTAGAAATCGGGTTAGAAGTAGAAGTAATAGGAGTAGAAATATAAATATTAGCAGTAGTTTATTTATTTATTTATTTTTTTAACCGTTCTTATAAAACGCTTTCCAGCTCAAGAGCTGCTCAAGGCGCTGGCCGATACAGGATCTAACTCAAGCCACCCGAGGCGCCCACTTGCGACCTTTGGGCGCATAGCCTGACGCTTAGACGACTGAGCACAAACCTGGACGACTGGGGAGAAGGGACCTAGTGCTTGCTGGGTGTATCGCCCATTTAGGACATGAGCGTCAGGATCTGTAAAATCCGTGCGATGTAATGCGTGCGTGTCCAGACTAGACCTCGGTTTAAATGCACAAGTAGGAACAATTGCAGCTGCAATTGAATTAATATATATCACAGCAACAGTAGTGGTAGTACCAGCTATAAGTAGTAGTAGTAGTAGTAGTAGTAGTAGTAGTAGTAGTAGTAGCAGCAGTAGCAGCAGTAGTAGGAAGTAGTAGCAGCAGCAGTAGTAGTAGCCGAAAGACATGAGACTGAGGAGCGAAGATTTCAATGTATCATGTGGACATTTAATTTTTTGTGTTATATGACGATTTATTATTGTTATTTTATTATTTGGACATGTGATATTCTTAGTGTGATATTTGAAGATCGGATTTTTTTTCCTCCAGAGTTATTTTTCCAGTGAAGAGGAAACAGAATGGAGGATTTGAAGATGTCACTGCCAGACGTGTTACCCCCACAACAATATGTCTCCAAGGAGGAGTATGACAATCTGCTCCAAAATCTCGACAACCTCTTTCTGGTGATCATGGGGATGATCGTCTACCGTAAGTACTTCAACATTTGTAGTTTTTTTGTTTTGGTATTTGTGTGAGTGTGTGCGTGTGGGTGTGTGGGTGTGGGTGTGTGTGCGTGTGTGTGTGTGTGTGTGTGTGTCCTCTCTCTCTCTCTCTCTCTCTCTCTGCCTCTCACTCCACCCATCTCCCTCCCCACTCTTGGTCTCCCGATGATAAAAACATTGATGACCACGGTCGTAGGGTAAAAAACCCCAACATTAACATAAAATAAATATCTAACATTGCTTATGGCTATACTTTAACCGAACAATTGTGGTAATTTTCATATGGAAGCCAGTACTCGGGTGGTTACGGCCGTTTAACATACCGCTGCATAGCCTAAATAATATACATCTTAATTTAATTTCTATTCCTGTCATGTAACGTCAATGTTATCTTCAAATATATCTATTTGTAGATGGCTTGGTTGATGCACCAGGCGTTCGCTTTACGCACAGCTTTAAAGTCGGTTATGAATATTTTAATTTATCAATAAAGTCAGAACAGGAACGTGGTGTGGTTGTTTGTGGCGGGTGGAGGTGAGGGCGAAGGGGGAGGCGAGGGGTGTGTGTAGTATGTGAGTGTGTGCGTGTGTATGTATAATAATAATAATAATAATAATAATAATAATAATAATAATAATAATAATAATAATAATAATAATAATAATAATAATAATAATAATAATAATAATAATAATGATAATAATTCGAGGAATTCAAAAAAGGATACTGCGAACGTTTTTATTTATGAATACGTGCATTAAACCATGTGTGTGTGTTTGTTGGAAAGAACAAGATGAAAACAGAAGATGCAAGGGAGAGCATCAACAGAACTGAGTGTTAGCTGTAGAGAGATAGAGATCACAGTGCAAGGGAGACAATCACAGAACGCACAATACAAAGAGACCCAAGATTTTATTTATCTATTTCTTTAATTAGGCCTACTTACAAAGCCTGTCGCCACCTAGTTTTGCCTTTGGCGCTTTCCATCTGCCGTATAACCAATAACAAAGGAACGTCCTGGCAGGTCGCTGGGTTAGGCCTCGGCAGGCGATTTGACGGTAGCTGGAAGCTATTTCTGCGGGCTAAACCGCCCCCTCGTCTAAACCGCCCCCTCGTGACCGGACTAAGCCGGCACGTGATCGGGCCATATCCGCAATCAAGTGCGAAGGGGGTAGCCGAGGTGCATTAACCAAGAAGTGGATCCTTGATAGCATAGGGGTAGCCGTAGTATGTATCTTGTTGTTTGTAGATTATAGTCACACGACACTTTCGCGTATAGGTGACTACTGGACCGATTTATACTGACACCAGCGGGCCAGTTGTTGGTAAAAGGGAAAATAATATGATCACACGTTGACCAATCCGGGATTCGAACCAGCGACCTTTCGGTTACTAGCAAGACGCTCTTACCAACTGAGCTACCCGGCCCCACCGTATGTATCTCTATCCCACAGTCGCTTTTATCTGGACACGCGAGAACGAAATTCACGTGCCAACTACAGTTATGTCCCTTTGACGTCTCTTGTCTTCGATAAGGCAGGCACGAAGGACGTCAAAGCAACAAATATCTTCCAGTCGTGTCGGGGCTCTATGCACAAGTCGGCGGCATGGTCACGTGGCGCGGGAATAACAAAGCGGTCATGGCTTCTTTTAGCTCGCTCGCGTGTACACCAATGCTGCGGTTTCTTAAAAATTTTAAATTTACCGACATTTTGGGATATTGTGATGTTTTGAACATAGCACACTCGTGCAAACATGATTACAGAGCGATTTGTCTCTGACATTCAGTTTAGAGTTGACGACATGCAGTGCTTCACCATTTGCGCTCGAAGTGGAAATTGATGAAAGGAAATGTTCTTTTCTTTGCAGAAAGGTTTTACGTCGGAGTTAGAGCATCCAAACGCAGCACAGTACTTCACCATTTTCAAACTCGATCACGCTGTGTTATTCCCGCAGGACGTGGCCGCCACGCCTTTGTGCATAGCGCCCATTGAGGCTGTGATAGAAGCTCTGGCATTAGAAGAGGAGTCGGTTCCTTAGGGTGCCATCTTAGTGGTAGAAATAATCAGAAATAATCCCTGTGCGAAAATATCTTACTTCAAACATAATATCTGTTCTCTTTCTACATTTCCAATTTTTGTAAAGCATAAAGCACTGATTTAGAGTCAACACAAATTAATATATTAAATATTTTAGAAGGAATGCTGAGTATGTATTCTAGTACCATCATTATTGCATATAATTCACACGTAAAGATTGAAAACCCTTGACCAAGATAGTAAGACTTTTGAATATTTAAATAAGGTATGAAAAATCCTGATCCACAGTTTGATGAACTTTGCTTGTGATTGTAAATGAAAGACTGGTGTCGACTGTTGCTCAGTTCGCTAACTGAAAACTTAATTGTAAAAGAATTTGCGTTGGAGTGTTAGTCTACTCGATTATTGCAACATTTTTCTTATTGTTTGGTACTACTGTTTGTGAGCGTCAATCTAGTTTGTCTTTTTTTTGGTTCCTTTACATTACATTACATGATTATTGCTTTAGGTCCAGCGGACTCTTCCGAGCCCAATCAGGACCGGATTTGGTTCCTTTAGTGTAGACTTCTTACGTTTTGTTCTTGTTTCCTTGCCAGTTGTACCTAACCCAGCTAAAATTCATCTGACCATGCCAGCAATCTGAATAAAATTCTCTTTGCATGGAGTTTAAAAGAGTTCGAGCTCTACTAAGTTCAATGAATGCTTGACGGGGTTTCCCAGA
>CM072517.1:70031236-70168736 GCA_036898135.1 Oncomelania hupensis
GGCACCACAGATGATCGTTTAACCGTGACTACTTTGGGCGCGAGTCGGCGCTGGGTGGAATTTGATAACTGTATAGTATGGCCGTTATTATGCATCGTTAATGGCTTTTGGTTTGTCCGCATTTATGGCACGGTAAGGGTTAACCTGCGTTGTTCCGTGTTGAGAACGGTCGGGGGCGTGCCGTACCAACTCCTGACTGTCAAGGTCATTGTGCGGCTTCACAATTTTTTGGTAAACACATTTTTTCGCTATAGGCCTATCCAAAATAGGCTGAGCCGATATGAATAATATTTGTGCTTCCAGAGAGTTCCGATAGTGACCTATCATTCCAGAGAGTTCAGATAGTGACCTATCATTCCAGAGAGTTCCCATAGTGACCTATCATTCCAGAGAGTTCCCATAGTGACCTATCATTCCAGAGAGTTCCCATAGTGACCTATCATTCCAGAGAGTTCCCATAGTGACCTATCATTCCAGAGAGTTCCCATAGTGACCTATCATTCCAGAGAGTTCCGATACCGGCCTTTCATTCCAGAGAGTTCCGATAGTGACCTATCATTCCAGAGAGTTCCGATAGTGACCTATCATTCCAGAGAGTTCCCATAGTGACCTATCATTCCAGAGAGTTCCGATAGTGACCTATCATTCCCGAGAGTTCCGATAGTGAACTATCATTCCAGAGAGTTCCGATAGTGACCTATCATTCCAGAGAGTTCCGATAGTGACCTATCATTCCAGAGAGTTTCGATAGTGACCTATCATTCCAGAGAGTTCCCATAGTGACCTATCATTCCAGAGAGTTCCCATAGTGACCTATCATTCCAGAGAGTTCCGATAGTGACCTATCATTCCCGAGAGTTCCGATAGTGAACTATCATTCCCGAGAGTTCCGATAGTGACCTATCATTCCCGAGAGTTCCCATAGTGACCTATCATTCCAGAGAGTTCCGATAGTGACCTATCATTCCAGAGAGTTCCGATAGTGACCTATCATTCCAGAGAGTTCCCATAGTGACCTATCATTCCAGAGAGTTCCCATAGTGACCTATCATTCCAGAGAGTTCCGATAGTGACCTATCATTCCAGAGAGTTCCCATAGTGACCTATCATTCCAGAGAGTTCCGATAGTGACCTATCATTCCAGAGAGTTCCCATAGTGACCTATCATTCCAGAGAGTTCCGATAGTGACCTATCATTCCAGAGAGTTCCCATAGTGACCTATCATTCTAGAGAGTTCCCATAGTGACCTATCATTCTAGAGAGTTCAGATAGTGACCTATCATTCCAGAGAGTTCCGATAGTGACCTATCATTCCAGAGAGTTTCGATATTGGCCTCTCATTTCGTGCTTTCCTGTTGCTTCATTAGGAGAAAACCCGGTCACAACAGCGCCAACAACATTAACACTTTGGAAAATTCGTATTTTTGTGCTCAGGTGCGAATGTCTAAAAATACATGTAAATGGATTGCCATAATTGTTTTAATATTGTGTTGTTGTTTTTTTTACTTTCGATTTAAACAAAAATAAATTTGATCCGGTTTGTACTCGCTGACACCGGTTTTTATAGCTATTTAAACTGTTGAACCGGATGGTGTTTCTGTTAACGACCCATACAGTTTCGTCGGCTTTTTGTCCTCTTGTGTTTTAGGTTCAGGGCTCCGTAGTTAGTAATGCACGTCGCAGTAAGGCTGAGCGAGGTATGATGCTTGAGTAAATTCACTCTCGCGTGGTGGTCCTGATTCGGCTTTTGCTGTCCGCTGGACCCTATAAACAATGACTAACTGTCGCGTGCAGTTGTCGGTGTTATTCTCGCGTTGCACACGCGACTTAGATGCGAGAGAGTTCACTGTTGAGAGAGAGAGAGAGAGAGAGAGAGAGACAGACAGACAGACAGAGACGGAGACAGACAGAAAGACAGAGACTTTAAACCTTCAATTTCTTTAAACTAGGGATTACGATTTTAGACTACAATACAATACAATACTGTACAGTACAATCAAATAATAGAACAGTACAATACAGTGCATCACAACGCACCCCACCGCACCGCAACGCAACCCAACCCCAAACCCACACCAACACCACACCAACAAAACACAACACAAACACAATACTTTACAAGGCATCTTTAAGACATCACAATTAATGACAACAGGCTTAGAATCCCAGTTTAAAACCATATACGGTTTTCCTCTGTATACTGGCCACTTGTATTATTTAGTTTACAACAATTTCATTTAAAAAAAAAAGTTTTCACAAAAGAATATGACAATTTCAGGAGTAATTGCTAACATATTGGTATATTATACAGGGGTGTTGCTAGGAAATTTTTTCTTCGGCGATTTGGCCGAAACAGCCGTGAAACTTTCGGCTTTTTACAGAAAGTTTCGGCTCTTTCTTCCAATTTAAAGCAGTCTCACAAGTTTCTTGACTAGATTCACTACGGTAACGTGCACCCTCCACCTCCATATATTAAAGGTGTTCTGTGGATGCATCTTTGTAATAAAACATGATTTTAAGAGTAGAATAAGAACATTGAAAAGAAATTTTATTTTTTTAAATTTTAGACACACAAAAACAATAAAAAGTTTAGACTGTCCCTTTAACAGACCACAATACTGTCAGAATTTCTGGGTTTAACCTTAGTAGTTATCGAATCCTCACCTAAACTGCAAGCGTACAGCACAGGAATATCGCAAAAATAGACAAAATTGAGCCGATTCACCCGTGAAAACTTCGGCTCGGCGAGCCGACATGACGGACAGTTTATCGGCTTTTTAATAAAAATTTCGGCTAAAAGCCGAAGATCCGACCCAAACGACATCCCTGATTATAGTGCAAAGTTTGAAATGTTTAAAGTAAAAAATACCTGATTTAAATGAGGGGCCCCGGAGAGGGGGGGAGGTAGGAGGGGTGTAAATGGCCCTATTATTTGGCGAAGTAGATAACGCCATTTTGGTTGGCAAAAATCATACAAGCCAGTGAAAAGCGGAATTTTACTCTGCTGCGTCATTCTACAGATGAAGAACACTAATGAATTTGCGGGCATTAGAGCACATTTGAAAGCTAGGACTTTAGTTTCGTACACAAATTTACGTCATTAAAGCAAACACATACCCACAAACATGTTCGTAAATTGTTTACAAATATTTCAAATAATAATGGAATAAAAGGCATACCTTAAAAATGGTTGTGACGCACACACACACACACAAACATACAATTATTGGGTGCTTTTGTTAATTACAAGAAAGCATTTTGATTCAGTTTGGAGACGCGGTGTACAGATGAAGCCAAGGAGTCGAAATATCAATGGAAAAGTTCTAACCGTCGTGATAAGCATTTACAGACAGACGCAGTCTTGTGTATTGTGTAACCGCAAAAATTCAGGTTTAAAATAAGTTTTAGAGGGGTAAGTCAAGAAGAAACATTTTACCGTAATTGTTTTCTTAGTATTGACATGATTTAGAAAGTAAATTTAAAATTCCTTATGGTTGTGAACCGGTCAGTATAAAAAAAAGATAGAAATAATGTTGAAAATATTGACACCCGGTTAATATTTACTTGGTTTTACCCTATTCCGATGATAACATATTATTCTACCTGAATAATGGTTTGGCGTTCGAAGTTTTATTTGAGTATTGTTTAACATGGAAAGTAGAGGTTCATGTATGAAAAAGTAAAGATAATAATGAGTTTTACTTTAGGCCAGCCTACTACTACCTACACTTTTTGTATCTCTTAAATATTTCATATTTGAGCGAGCGCCCTAAGCAACCCTTTTGGCTGGAAACTGCGCCATGTGAGAACTGAAAGTTTTACTCAATGTTTTTTTTTAATGCCAGTTCTTTGTTCCACCTTCAGACATAATCATCATAAATGTGTGTGTGTGTGTGTACGTGCGTGTGTGTGTGTGTTTTTGTATGTGTGCCTGTGTACGTGAGTGTGTCTGTGTGTGTGTTTGTGTGTGGTTTGTGTGTGACTTTCTCTCTCTCTCTCTCTCTCTCTCTCTCTCTCTCTCTCTCTCTCTCTCTCTCTCTCTCTCTCTCTCTCTCTCTCTCTCTCTCTCTCTGTGCATGATTGTTCGTGTGTGCTTGGATTGACAAGCCGGAAATGTATGTGTTCGGAAATTCCCATAAACTCTGACTCTGTATTGACTTTTACTGTATCGGGTTTCGACGTCGCGACTCCAAAATGCGCTAGATTTTCTGAATATAAATGTAACAAAAATAGTAATAGAAACAACTGCAACAAATATCAATAACAACAAAATGCAATCATATATAAAAATTTGATAAATAAATAAATATGCCCATCACTTACAACGCACAAACACACACACACACACACACGCACGCACACAAACACACACAAGATAGTCAGAGACACACGCTCACAAAGTCATACATAGACATTTTTAAACAAAGCAGGCCCGCCTTCGTACACACACGGTACTACATATTCTTTTATACCTCTTTTATTGAGTCCCTTCTTACATTTTCCTTATATCTGTTGGTACGCAAGCTTTTGTGTGGAAAATAGAAGTGTATTGGATCGAGTGGTGAATGTCTGTGGGAAGGTTGTGTGTCTGAAACAAGAGAGTGTGCATGTGTTGTAAGAAAGGCGAGTGGTGCACAAGGCCAGATGTATTATACAGGACAGTGCCCACGTGCTTGCGCACCACTTCCAGCTTCTGCCTTCAGGAAGACGCTATCGTATTCCCAAATGTAGAACGTCGGGGTGTCGGATAGCGCAGTGGTTGGAGCACTCGCTACTGTGTCGCAAGTTAAGCACCGTCCAGTGCGGTTAGCACTTGGATGGGTGACCGCAAAACCGTGAAGCGACAAATAACAACGCCTCCAGTTGACTCAACTGTGACCGAGTACCTACACTCTTAAGGGTGGGGAAGGTAAAGCAGCGAGGGAGAGAGATGGGCATCACCCTCATTACGCTGGCCCAAAATAAGTGTGATCTCCAACATCACGCTCCCCTACGGCCACAAGGACCATCTTTACCTTTACCATCTTTTTTTTTTATCCCAAAGTCTGTATCTCCACTTTAATAAGTGATGTGTATGTGAGCACCTGACATGTGAATGAGTGATTGGGACTAGTTGTGTGTGTGAGAGAGATGGCGTCATGTTTTCATTGGTAGATAGCCACGTAATAGCAAGTAGTACTGTCATATAACATGATATATTCTTATTCTTTAGGGATCCCAATGTTATTTGTGAATTAAGCTTGATTTGTAATACATATCGTGTAACCTGCTTTGATCATAAAATGTCTGATTCATGTACTTGTTTTATGCCTATTTTAAGTTTAAGATTATAACCAGCTATCTGTGAGTGTGTGTTTATGTGTATATATGATACCTGTACACTTTCAAATGAATGTTTAATGCAAGTTACGGATGAGTGTGTTTATACCTGAGAGCCAGCAAGTAGTGTTATGTACAGTTGTATTTTTTTTAAAGCATGCACATGCAACACACACACACGCGCGTTCTAACACGCACGCACGCACACACACACACACACACACACACACACATTACAAATACAGATAAATAATGAACACAACGAAGCCGTTTAATCCTGAGTTACTGGATCCGCGCAATACGTTCCCTGTAATTTGTATTGCTCTACGCTATGATGATCCTTTATTTGGAATCCAGAGTTTACACTGACGTCATTGTATATTTAAAGCTCTTACTACTATCCTTCCACAAGTCCAACAGCTTCAAGGCTATCGAGGCACTTCTTTTATTTTAGTTCGCTTTAGTTTTAGTTTATAATTGTTCTTTATATAGCACTTTTATTCGCTCAAGGATTATACTCAAGGCGCCGCTAGCTCAAACGGGATCGACCTTGATGATAATGATGATTATGGGGTGGTGGTGATGGTGGTGGTGGTGCTGCTGCTGATAATGATGGTGCTGATGATAATAAAAGAGACTTGTAAGGCGTAGAGGGTAGAACCGGTACGATTTTTCAAACCGGTTTTAACCGGCTTTTCCAATAGAAAACCGCGGTTTAAAACCGGTTAACCGGCTAGAAGTTACAACTGGTTACCCCGGGTAAAGGCGCATAGTAAGTAAGGGAAATAACCTCTGTATTGAATTTCTTTTTGGAATTTATGTCGCTAGCTACTTAACTCAGATGCTATTTCCCTCTTCCACTGTGGGTAGATTTGGGAGTTTGCTTTTCAATTTTGAGTTTGTGAAACCGTTGGTGGAATCTGGAGTTAGCTGGATATACCTGCTTCTTTTTGAGTGCTTCACTGATTGTCATTTGTTTTGTGTCGCCTTTACTTGTACTGGCACCTCCTTCAGTCACAATGTTCACGTCAGCGTCAGCGCTGCTGGTACACGGACTAGATATAGCATATAGGACTTGTGGGTTAGATCTATTGGGTGCAGGGCCCGCAGGCTTGGCTGGCTTCAGCAGCAGCAAAGGGTGGTGTCGGCGATTGTGTGCATTCAGATTTAAAAGTGCCACCACCAAGTTTAATACTTGCCTTACACTCTTTACAGTAACCGGTATTATGGTCAACCTTTCCTGCTTCTGACTCTCGCAGGAGAAAGAAACTCCAAATGTCAGCTTTCCCACGCGTGTTCGCTACGAATTTCTCTGTTTCTGCCATTTTGCTAGTGCTTTACGGGACGAGTGATGTCCCTTAGAAAAACCGTAGTTTTCCGGTTTTTTAAGGCCAAACCGGTTTACCGAACCGTGAGAAAGTCGAACCGATTTTAACCGGAAAACCGGTAAAACCGAACACCCCTAGTAAGGCGCACTTAATCTATGAAGATCATGCTCGGTGCGCAAAAAAGCAAGCAAACAAACAGTGAGACACACAACTGAAGGAAAAACACGGATAAAAGGCCACAACCTGCAGCAGAGTACTCGTTGTTGTTTGTAGATTATAGTCACACGACACTTTCGCATATAGGTGACTACTGGACCGATTTATACTGACACCAGCCGGCCAGTTGTTGGTAAAGGGGAAAATAATATGATCACACGTTGACCAATCCGGGATTAAACCAGCGACCTTTCGGTTACTAGCAAGACGCTCTTACCAACTGAGCTACCCGGCCCCTCTCAGAGTACTCCTCTTTCTTTCTTGCTTTCTTTCTTCCTTGAAGTTAAAAAAGGACGGTGGTAGAAAGTCAACAAGTCACGGCCAGACGACAAAGGTTACGCATGGCCAATTAAAACTCTGTGTGTGCGTGTGTGTGTGTGTGTGTGTGTGTGTGTGTGTGTGTGTGTGTGCAAGTATAGGTGTGTGGGTGTGTGTGCGGTGTGTGTAGGTGTGTGTGCGTGTGTGTGTGTTGACTATCAGACCATTGCAAGACCTGGGTGCGATAAAAGTGATAGAGTCAAAAATTTGGAGTGTGGGTGGGCGGGAAGGAAGAGAGGTTGGGTTCAAATAATACTTGGTGTGCAGTTCAGTTCAGTCGGATAAATGTATAGTCCCCAACACATACAGGAGACTGTGACACAGGTTGTGAAAGTAGGCTATAACTAAATATTCCCGTACTGAGAGTAATTCGATTTGCTGATACAACGATAAATATGAAAGTAGGCTATAACTAAATGATTCCCCTGACCGTAGAGAAAATTCCTCCGATTTGCTGACTCCTCTTTCTCTTGTGGCTTTCTTGCTTTTCTCCGCCGTAGAGTAATTCCGATTTGCTGACTACAACGATAAATATAATTATCTGGGAGGGAGGACAGGGGGAGGGGCGCTGATCACGCACACTCACCGTGACACCCTCGTGGTAACCCTGCGCATAGGAAAATTCCTCTTTCTCTTTTGGGCTTTCTTGCTTTTTCCGCCTTGTTTTAATGGGGTGCTCAGTGGGAAACGTTTGAAATATATTGAAGCGGTCTTGGTTTTCATTCACTGAACCCGAATTTACCAGTTCTTAAACCACACAGGGTGGCTGATTCACTAAGTACTTCCCAGAAGTCGTTTTAATGTAATGAGAAAAGCAGAGGAAGCAGGCTTCGGCTAGCGTGTCTGCTACGCTGTGTGTGTTCGCTTACATTCCAAACAACCCCTTAACCATTCACCCTTCACCTACCGCTCCCCGCCTTCCAAAACCTCCTACGGTCAGTTAATTTATTCAACCGGAACTATTATAAAGGTCATATTAACCATTTCCACCACCACCCTCTCACTCTCCCCTTCCTCACGCTTATGTGTTGGTCATCCTTTGTGCGCAGTTCCTGTTGTGGGGTTGTGTTTAAGCTGTAGTGCTGTTGCACTTTCTTACTGGTTGCTACAAATGATCTCCCCTTTCACTTTTCTCCATCTTTCCTTGTTGGTCGTTTGGCTAAGTATTTATGTTTGCGACCTTACACCGCAATTACGCTGGCAATCCTGCTTTATATTTCATCATAACATCTATGCTGCTTTTTTTTAATTGACAACCGCGCCACCCCCCTCCCTCCCCTAATCCCTCCTCCATTCTTCTCCCTCACCCTCATGTCTTGCCATCCAGGATATCCTGGCTTCAAGATTGAGGATCGCGTTGCCACACGAGCCTGGGAGGGGAGGGGGACGGGATAGAATTGATAAAAGCTGGGATTTATGTCAATAAGGTTCAGTCTTAACCGGAATATAACAGCAAATCGAAACGATCGCTGGTAGGAGTAGACGGATACTGTTGCATCGACTGCTGGAGCATCATTGTCTATGCTGGCTTCAGAAGAGGCTGTTGCTGTTGTTGTTGCTGTTGCGCGTGTGTGTGGTTTGTTCCGCGATGATGGTGTTTTGTGTTAGAGTAGATTTAAGAACAGTTCTTGTGGTTTTTTCTGCTCCACACATCATAACGTGAAACCTTTTGTTATGTCGGACTGGTATTAAATTTGATACGAACGGACTTCGCTGGACTGGTATTGTCTGTGATAAGAATTGACTTCGATGAACTGGTATTATATGTGATACGAAATGACTTCGTTGGACTGGTATTATAATAGACTCGACTTCATTGAACTGGTATTATAATAGAATTGACTTCTTTAGACTGGTATTTTCCTTTCTAAGAATTAACTTGGTAGTCTATTGTTTACAGCAGTTGTGTAATAAGAGTTCCGACTTTGGGTATTATTAATAATATGTGATACAGTTTCAATAAAAATCTAATATTTCATTTATCATTTGTTCACGCAATTAGATCACATTAATAAGGGCTCGTAGCCTTCTTCAATACAAACCAACGGAAGCCACACAAATAAGTTTGTAGAAAACATTTCACATTGGGGCAAAAAATATCACATTCAAAATAAGAAAATGCTATAATAAAACTGTTCCACTACAGACAGAATTATATACACAATCATTTCTTGTTCTCATAAACATTCACAAGAAATGATTGTGTATTATGTCTTTTATCAGTTCAATGAAGTCAAGCGAGCGTGGAAATGGAATCTTTTAAAATGTGTTTATTTAATCGTCGTTATATAGCGCTTTTCCAGTTCAACAGCTGCTCAAGGCGCTGGCCGAAACAGGATCTAACGCACACCGCCTAAGGCGCCCATTTGCGGCCTTTGGGCGCAGCGTCTGACTCCTAAACCATTGAATCTTCTGCAAATGCTAGAATCTTCCCGTTGCGTTGAGACGTGACTGGAGATCGGACGCATGGAACGATACTTACAGAATTTGCGCAAGACTAATACAGATTCAGATTCAGATTCAGAATTTTATTTAAAGAAATGATATTAGACTTTCACAAACATATATATGCATAGACATAGACACAAACACACATGCATAAACATAAACACATATTTATGTACTTAATCAACAAATGTTTTTTATGTCAGTATGTAAGATAATGTAATCCACTAATACAGTTGTACCAGGTTATACATGACAATACATTAGGACAAGCTTTAAAGTTTGGATGCATAGGGCGGTTCAAAAATAGTCCAAGGCAATAACAGTATGTTATAGTAGTTTATCAAGATTTTGCACCCAAGATTTCTTTATTGTTCATGTCTATACATCGTATAGACAATGCAGGGGCTTTCTTGAATGTAAAGCTGCTATGAAGCACCATCATACAGAACGACCTAACTTGAATTATTTGGTTTTATTATTGAGTCTTGCAAGACCTGATGATCTGGTGACGTGGCCATACCATCGGAGTTTCCGTTTTTTCACCACTGTGAGCAGGTCATCGTGTTGTTCAAAGGCTTGTGTGATGGTCTGTTGGACTTCGTCGTTGGTGATGTGCTGGGTATTGGAAATGCTCAGAAGTCTCCTGTAACACCTCATCTCCATGCTTTGTATTCTTCGTTGTAGATCTGCTGTGAGGGTCCATGTTTCGCAAGCGTATAGGAAGATGGAGATGACAAGGGAGCGCAGCAGTCTTACCTTGGAGTGTAGGCTGATGGTCCTGTCTTTCCAAATTGGCTTCAACCTTGCCAGGGCAGCAGTTGTTTGTGCGATTCTGGAGAGAACGTCCTGTCGGGACCCATTGTGTGATACAATGGCTCCTAAATATTTGAAGCTATGCACTGTGTTGAGGGATTGGTCTTGGACTTTGAGTCCGCGTTGATGCCATTGGTGTTGTTGGTCATCATTTCGGTCTTCTCTGCACTTATTTCCATTCCATAGGCTATGGAGTGCCATCCTGCAAGGCATAGTGCAAGGAGGAGAAGAAGAGGGAGACCGCAAAAGAGGTGGGAGGACAACATTCGAGAATGGACTGGTTTGACACTGAGCGAAACCATCAGGATTGCTGAGGACAGAGAAAGATGGAGTACGCTGTTTAAACGATCATCTGTGGTGCCCCTACGACCTCCGATTTACGGGATAGGATAGGATAGGATAGGATATGATTGAGTCTTGTCTGTTTGGGGTTTCCAAACGCTAAGCTGGAGACAGTAGAGACACTTCTGTCGATAACACTAGTCTGGCCGTTAAGAAATGAAGCTAAATGAAAATTGAAATAGAAAGACGACATTCTGAAAATTCCGTTAGGGTGAAATTGCAGCATTTCCGGCTATCAGCGGCGCTGGGGAAATTCCAGCTGCCACAACATTTAAAGATTAAATGTGACGCCTCGAAACATTGTTTTGTTTGCGAAGCAATTTCTCTCTCTCTCTCTCTCTCTCTCTCTCTCTCTCTCTCTCTCTCTCTCTCTCTCTCTCTCTCTCTCTCCCTCTCTCTCTCTCTCTGCCTCTCTTCCCATCCCTTTCTCTCTCTCCCCCCTCCCTCTCTCTCTCTCACTCTCTCAGGATAATGGTTTTTATATTAAAATAAGGATGAGGGCATCCCGAAAAGAAACGCATTTTGGAGGGGAGGAGGGGGGGGGGGGGAAAGAAATGGGGGAGCAGAGGGGGAGATGGGGGCGGTAGCTCCGTGGTCAAAGGGTTCGGCAAGACAAGTAAAGCACTGAAGATTTAGCCGTAACACTGCAAGCTTGCTTCTAAACGTCACGGCTGGCGGCCTGGAGCGCCAAACAAAGAACACGTCCTGATGCACAAACCAGCGCCTGCTACTCTTCGGATGAGAGTATAAACCGAGGTCACTCATTCCATCGCACGGACCCTGACGCTCTTGTCCTAGACCGGTGAGTGCCGGCTACACCACAAACACGCCCAGCACGCACTAGGTCCTTCCTCCCCCATCTCTGTTTCCCTCAGGATTGTGCTCAGTTGTCCGGGTCGTCAGACGGTGCGCTCAATACAGCAAGTGGGCACCTCGAGCCGCTTGAGTTAGATCTCGAATCGATCAGCGCCTGGAGCCGCTCTTTGATCTGTATAAAAAAAAAAAAAGCATTAACATTAATACGGGTAAATAGAAAATAATCCGAAAGGGAAAATACGAAGAAAAAGTAAGTAATTCAGTTTGCGATTTGCTCAGATAGCTACTGACCCTGCTACGTTCGTTGTCAGTTATTGAGGTGAATTTTCAATAATAAAATAAAGTAGCGGCAAAACCGTTAAAAGGAGTGCATTAGTTATGAACACCTTTTTGGGACATTTTTTCCTACCCTATTTACATGGAAATTTCTTTTCCCAATTTACATGGAGATTCGTTTTTCTATATAAGGAAAGGAATTTGAGGCAATTTTGTTTGGGCTACACTGTACTGGCCATTAATTTCTTACTTTTGGGAGGAATGGGCTAGAAATGTACGTACGTCACTATGTTTGATAACAACATTAAAATTGCATTACTAGAGTATGTTTTTATTTTATTTTCAAACCAGCTTCTTCGTTTTGTTTTTCTTATAAACCACACAGGGGCTACAGGCCCGATTGTTCTTAACTGTAATAGTTACACACCAGTTAAGCTTACTTAAAATAATTGGCAGATTTTCGCAGTATTGTTGGTGTATTGTTGGTGTCTTGTTGGTGTATTGTTGGTGTATTGTTGGTGTCTTGTTGGTGTATTGTTGGTGTATTGTTGGTGTCTTGTTCTTGTTTTAGTGAGCGGAGTTTACACCGAAGGGATTTTAGACTATCCAGTTTGTCTACGTGAGAGAGAGCATGGAATATTTGGGTAGTTTGTCTACGTGAGAGAGAGCATGGAATATTTGGGTAGTTTGTCTACGTGAGAGAGAGCATGGAATATTTGGGTAGTTTGGCTAAGTGAGAGAGAGCATGGAATATTTGGGTAGTTTGGCTACGTGAGGGAGAGCATGGAATATTTGGGTAGTTTGGCTACGTGAGAGAGAGCATGGAATATTTGGGTAGTTTGGCTACGTGAGATAGAACATGGAATATTTGGGTAGTTTGGCTACGTGAGAGAGAACATGGAATATTTGGGTACCGAGAATGTTGTCTTGGAACTCCGGTTGTCTCTTGCCTCTCCCCCACCCCTCCCCTCTGTGCCTCCCGGTCCCCCCTGTGCTTCCACCCTCCCCACTGTGCCTCCCCCTCCCCTTTGCGTCTTCCCGTCCACCTCTGTGCCTTCCCGTCCCCTCTGTGCCTCCCTCCTCCTCTTTGTGCCTCCCCTTTCCCCTCTGTGTCTCCCCATTATCCTCCCCATTATCCTCTGTACCTCCCCTCTTCCCTCTGTACCTCCCCTCACCCCTCTGTGCCTCCCCTCTCCTCTCTGTGCCGCCCCCTCCCCTCTGTGCCTCCCCCTCCCCTCTGTGCCTCCCCCCTCCCCTCTGTGCCTTCCCGTCCCCTCTGTGCCTCCCTCCTCCTCTTTGTGCCTCCCCTTTCCCCTCTGTGCCTCCCCATTATCCTCCCCATTATCCTCTGTACCTCCCCTCTTCCCTCTGTACCTCCCCTCTCCCCTCTCCCCTCTGTGCCTCCCCTCTCCTCTCTGTGCCTCCCCCTTCCCTCTGTGCCTCCCCCTCCCCTCTGTGCCTCCCCCTCCCCTCTGTTCCGCCCCCCTCTTTAATGGGAGGCACTGTGGTCTAATGGTAGCACTTCGGCTTGCGGATCGGAAGGTCCCGAGTTCGAACCCTGGCCGGGCCATTGTGTTGTGTCCCCGGGAAAGACACTTTACTCCTGTTTTCCAACTCCTTCTGATGAGAGTATAAACCGAGGTCTAGTCTGTGTCGCATACATTCCATCATAACGGACTTTAAAGATCCTGACACTCATGTCCTAGACGGGTGAGTGCCGGTGACAAGAACACACCCAGCATGCACCTAGGTCCTTCTCCCCTATCCCTGGCTGCCCAGGATTGTGCTCAGTTGTCCGGGCGTCAGACCATGCGCCCAAAGGCTTCGGGTGGGCGTCTCGGGCGGCTTGAGTTAGATCCTGTATCGGCCAGCGCCTTGAGCAGCTCTTGAGCTGGAAAAGCGCTATATAAGAACGATTAAATTAAAAAAAAATGCTATTGGATGCAGCACAGGCACATTATCAGTACAACTTATGTTAATCTGATGAATAAAAATTTGATGCAACAACAACAACAACAAAAAGCATTAACCAGGAAGCATGGACGGGTAGCGCAGTAGTACAGTACTTATGATACATATGTGATACGTACTACTGTATCGGGGATCCACAACATTATTGCCGAGGGTCCATTCTTCTTGGTAAATGCGCCTGTGGATGCAGCCAATCCAAAAGTTCCAAATAAAATTCGATTCTCAGTCCGCCTCTAAATAGCGACCTCCATGCCTTTACACCACAAGTTGGAGAGGATGAGGTTTGTTTGTTGTGTATGTAAAAGTTGGATGTAACATGTGAGCATGACTGTTGGTACAGATCACCGCGCTTTAATCCATAGGGGTGATTGGGGTGTGTGGGGGCGGGGGTGGGGGTTGGTATGTGGGGGGGGGGGGGAGTGGGCGTTTATAGCATCAACTATCATCAATACTGTGCATCTGTCCTTGTTTAAAAGTGCATTGCGTTCTCTTATCTCCCACCCACCCCCCTCGCCCTTCCCACTTGTTCCTGTACTTCTTCTTTTATTTAGCTCTGATATCAGCATTTCCTTCCAACACTGATTTGTGATGTCTTTTTGGATATATCTGATTATTCTACTGTTTTTTTCGATGTTTACATCTTTGATTCGTCCTTCTTGTTCTTGTGCGCTGGACCATCGACAATTCTTTGTTTAAAATGAAGTTGACTTTAGAATGTTATTATCACTGTGGGATTAAGATGCTCCCGTTAATCCTTATCTTTAGAGAAAAACAAATTAGCTGGATTAATAATGTTCGTCATTTATAATGCGCCTTAGCCTAAGGATCAAGGCGCTGGCCGATACAGGATCTAACTCAAACCGCCCGAGACGCCCACCCGCAGCCTTAATAATAATAATAATAATAATAATAATAATAATAATAATAATAATAATAATAATAATAATAATACAGTACATTTGTATCGCGCGGTACCTCGCAAACGGTAAGGAATGCGAGCTCGCCGCGCTTGACAACACACGTGCAATCACACACACACACACACACACATGCGTGTACGAGGTATAAAATGGGGTAATTTGACCTACTTCGCGCCTCTTAGGCGGCGAATTAGGTCAAGTTTGTTGAAAAACACGGCTAGGATAAGCAATTTTACTCGACGATTAGGGGTAAGGCACACGTCTCGACGATTAGGGTAAGGCACCCCTTCAAGAAAAGGGTTAGGGCAGGGCTAGTTGCAGCGCTGCAACTAGCCCTGACCCTAACCCTTTTGTGGAACGGGTGCCTTACCCTAATCGTCGAGGCACTGCCTTACCCCAATCGTCGAGGAAAGTTCAAAACTTGACCTAGATCCTCTTTTAAACTAATTCGAAAACGGGATGGAAGTTCTCCGTCCCGGATAGAGCACTCCCTTGCACTAAAAACACTCCCATGCACTACAACTGCACTCCCATGCACTAAAAGAGCACTCCCGTGTACTTAGAACAAATGAGGAACGGCAGACAAACGGGGAACGATTTTTGTTTGTTTGTTTTATCAGTTTATGGTCCCCTCTCTTCCCGAGAAGGATTTTCAGAGAGGAGACCTTGATTAACGGGGAACGACAAAATTACCTCATTTAGTACTAAAAATGGCAAATTTCGTTCTTCATTCGTGCCGTTTTACAGGTACACACACACACACACACACACACACACACACACACACACACACACACACACACACATTCTTGTATAGGTCACAAATGAGGTAATTTTAGAATGTAGGAATCGGAAACCACTTTTTTGACGGAAAGAACGCAAATTTCTTCTAGAAATGTAAGAATCTAAGTCAAAATTGGCTCTTTCCGTCTCAAAAGTTGACCTACTTCGTCTCCTAGGAGCGACGAAATAGGTCGATTTTTGCTTCAAAATTTTCCGAAAATTGGCTGGATTTTCTCCGTCCCGGATAGTGCACTCCTCTGTACTTAAAACACTCTTTTGCACTACAACTGCACTCCCATGCACTAGAAAAGCACTCCCGCGTACTTAGAAACAAATGGGTCACGGGAGAAAAATGAGGAACGAGAAAATTACCTCATTTGTGCGTGAAAAAGTAAATTTTGTTTCTCACTTTTGTGGTTTTACAACCTCACACACACACACACACACACACACACACACACACCTTCGGGCGCATGGTCTGACGCCCGGACAACTGAGCACAATCCTGGGCAGCCAGGGATGGGGGAGAAGGACCAAGTGCATGCTGGGTGTGTTCTTGTTACCGGCACTCACCCGTCTAGGACATGAGCGTCAGGATCTTTAAAGTCCGTTATGATGGAATGTACTGGAACTCCGGTTGTCTATTGCCTCTCCCCCAATGATGGATTAAAATAAATAAAACTGGATTAAAATAAATAAAGTTGGATTAAAATAAATAAAATTTAAAAAAAAACCCACAGTAAGTTGTCTCGCCTGAAAAAAAGGGGGACTGGCATTAATAGGAGCATCTTCAGACACGGGTCTTTTCATACAAGCGATTCTCAAAGCGGTAACTGAAGTAAACCAAGGGAGGTAAAGCAGTGAGAGACATATGAAGCTGTCCCGGGGGCAGCGGAGATCCTAGGGGCCGGGTAGCTCAGTTGGTAAGAGCGTCTTGCTAGTAACCGAAAGGTCGCTGGTTCGAATCCCGGATTGGTCATCGTGTGATCATATTATTTTCCCCTTTACCAACACTGGCCCGCTGGTGTCAGTATAAATCGGTCCAGTAGTCGCCTATATGCGAGAGTGTCGTGTGACTATAATCTACAAACAACAGCGGAGGTCCTAAGGATCTCCACCCCCCTGCGATCTGGAGCATAAGGGCAAAACTATAAGTTTCCGTTTAGCCCCATGTAATGAGAAAAGCGCGTTACATTACATTACATTACATGATTATTGCTTTAGGTCCAGCGGACTCTTCCGAGTTAAATTAGGACCAGAGAGACGTTAAAAAAAACGCGTTAACACGCAAAATGGGTTTCTTATTTGTACTTGAAGATGGTACCGAGGAATGGCCACCTGGTATAAAAGGGTCGTGGAAGAGATAGTATCCCGATAAGTGGTGTTTCACCCGTCCCCTATACGCTTATGTGTCCGGGGACGTTAATCTATAAAACTAACTAACTAACTAGTATCCCGTCTCCTATATCCGAAAGTGTCCAGGGGACGTTAATCTACATAACGAAATGAAACGAAACGAGTGCTACTTTCCAAAGAGTAATCTTCTCTTAGAGTGTTTTGTTACGACATACCCTTGTTTATGAATAAGGATATACAATCGATTCGTGTCATGCACAGAGAGACGAAAAAAAGGTGTGTACAAGATAGGGAGTAGGTAGTCTCGCCAAGGGATAGAGGACTGGAGTTTAGCAAAGGTCTATAAATCTGACTTTAGTTATTTAATCACCAGATGCAATTTTTGTGACAATATTACACTTTTCAGCGCTTACTCGACCTGGAGAGAATGTATCTGCTCTGCAGCTGGTGACTGAACTATAATGTGGACGCACGTTTAGAGTGCTTTCATAACCTAGGCGACAACTGTTCATCTGGTGACCGTGTGTTCTAGTGCGCGCAGTTCGTCAGGGCACATTTCATCTGGAGAGAAAAGTCCATCTGCAGCAGCTGACCAATAGGACGTGTGTGCCAAATTGTCAGTGCCATAATCTACATCTGGAATACAAGTTTTTTCATCTGGTGAAAAAAAAACTACAACTTTTTCGGATATTGTTTCCTGTTTGTATCTTCCGACGATCTGGTGAAAAAACACACCCAATCAGTCCTGCGCTCAAATGTTTCAATGCACACACATTGTCTACAAATTTAAAAAAAAGCATATTTTGTATGTGCGGAAAACAATTTGCTAAAATTGCCCCATGTGTTTATGATCCGACACTCTCCTGAAAATAACAGTTCTGCGTCCAGAATTTCAAGCATATACGCAGACCTGGAGATTTATGAAGATACTGTTCGTATAGCGCCGGAGATAGATATCCTGCAGCACGTTTGTGCCCAGATGACCCACGGCCTACGTCACTGGAAACTTGTGTTTGTCTGCTGACAAATTTCCTATCCCCTACACTCCATATCAAAATGGCGCCTGCAGATCGAGTGAAGACTTTAGAGGAACTAATGGACAATTTGGATCAGTTGTACTTGATCGTCAACGGCATGTTGATCTTTTGTAAGTGCCAGCATTTTGATGTCAAGTGTGTGTGTGTGTGTGTGTGTGTGTGTGTGTGTGTGTGTGTGTGGGTGTGTACGTGTGTGTGTGTGTGTGTACGTGTCTTATCAGTATTTCAAAAACCAACGGTCGTTTCCCTCTCATCCATTTTGCCATCGTAAAAACTTCAGATCAGCGATCATTATTTATTGATTATATTTTAAAATCCATTTTCATGATTGATTGTAAACAATAAGCTAAGCGACTATTTATTTATTTATTTATTTATTTATTTATTTATTTATTTATTTATTCATTTATTTATTTATTTACTTATTAATTTATTTATTTAATATTACTGTATTCGATGGAAAGCGAGTGTTACGTCATGTGTCCTAACTTGTATACTAGTTACGATGATCACAGGCACATTAACAAAGAATAATGGACCCTCGCAAAAACAATTAGTGGATCCGATATCAGAGGGGTAGGGAAGTGACAAAGCTACTCCTCTGCTATCGGGGATCCACACATTTTTTTGGTTATTGCGCCTGTGGTATGATCCTAGACAAGTTTAGTAATCCGCATCATTGAGGTGAACCTGTGCCGATAAGCATACCCACAGCTTAAAAAGTTGGATCCCTGACAGCGCACCGGGCTTTCCTAGCAATTATTTCCCACTTCGTTGAATTTATTTATTTATATTTTGTATTTGTATTTATTTTGTAACGTCCATATCATCAGTATGATTGCTCTGGTGGTTCAGTGTTGATTTAGGTCCCTACTCCCACCCCTCACTCTTCTGCCCTGTGATGGTTATCCCAGCCTGCCGTATCGCCAATGGTGGGTTTGGACGTCCAACCTCAATGTTCAGTCTTAATGCGACTGACGCTGAACCTCAATGTTCAGTCTTAATGCGACTGACGCTGAACCTCAATGTTCAGTATTAATGCGACTGACGCTGAACCTCAATGTTCAGTCTTAATGCGACTGACGCTGAACCTCAATGTTCATAATTAATGGCCTGACGCTGAATATCAATGTTCAGTATTAATGGTCTGACGCTGAACCTCAATGTTCAGTATTAATGGCCTGACGTTGAACCTCGACCAATGTTCAGTCTTAATGCGACTGCCGCTGAGCCTCAATCAATGTTCAGTCTTAATGCGACTGACGCTGAACCTCAATGTTCAGTATTAATTTCCTGACGTTGAACCTCGATCAATGTTCAGTCTTAATGCGACTGCCGCTGAACCTCAATCAATGTTCAGTCTTAATGCGACTGACGCTGAACCTCAATGTTCAGTATTAATGGCCTGACGTTGAACCTCGACCAATGTTCAGTCTTAATGCGACTGCCGCTGAGCCTCAATCAATGTTCAGTCTTAATGCGACTGACGCTGAACCTCAATGTTCAGTATTAATTGCCTGACGTTGAACCTCGATCAATGTTCAGTCTTAATGCGACTGCCGCTGAACCTCAATCAATGTTCAGTCTTAATGCGACTGACGCTGAACCTCAATGTTCAGTATTAATGGCCTGACGTTGAACCTCGACCAATGTTCAGTCTTAATGCGACTGCCGCTGAGCCTCAATCAATGTTCAGTCTTAATGCGACTGACGCTGAACCTCAATGTTCAGTATTAATTGCCTGACGTTGAACCTCGATCAATGTTCAGTCTTAATGCGACTGCCGCTGAACCTCAATCAATGTTCAGTCCTAATGCGACTGACACTGAACCTCAATGTTCAGTATTAATGGCCTGACGTTGAACCTCGACCAATGTTCAGTCTTAATACGACTGCCGCTGAACCTCAATCAATGTTCAGTCTTAATGCGACTGACGCTGAACCTCAATCAATGTTTAGTCCTAACGCGACTGACGTTGAACCTCAATCAATGTTCAGTCTTAATACGACTGCCGTTGAACCTCAATCAATGTTCAGTCTCAATGAGACTAATGCGACTGACGTCGAACCTCAATCAATGTTCAGTCTTAATGAGACTGACTTCGAACCTCAATCAATGTTTAGTCTTAATGCGACTGACGTCGAACATCAATCAATGTTCAGTCTTAATGCGACTGACGTCGAACCCCAATCAATGTTCAGTCTTAATGCGACTGACATCGAACCCCAATTAATGTTCAGTCTTCTTAATGCGACTGACGTCGAACCTCAATCAATGTTCAGTCTGAATGCGACTGACGTCGAACATCAATCAATGTTCAATCTTAATGCGACTGACGTCGCTGTGTGTTCTTTCTTTCTTCTTTTTTTTGTGGAGGGGTGGGTGTTGATGGGATGGGAGAAGGGGTTTGTTTGTTTGTTACAGAAACTCTTAGCTTCGCCGCACCTAAATCTTATATGGTTGATAACCTCAGAATTAACTTTGTCATCTAAACCAGATTTATAATCTTGGAAACTTGTAATACTTTCGGATGCTCTCTCTCTCTCTTTCTCTCTCTCTCTCTCTCTCTCTCTCTCTCTCTCTCTCTCTCTCTTTCGCTCTCTCTCTCTCTCTCTCTCTCTCTCTCTGTCTCTCTCTCTCTCTCTCTTTGCTCCCCATATACCCCTTTCGCTCACTCTTTCACCCACCCCAACTTTTCGTTTCGCTCTTTATTTCCTGTGATCGAGTGCGCGAGTTCAACAATATGTGTGTGTGTGTGTGTGTGTGTGTGGGTGTATGTGTGTGTGTGTGTCTGTATGTGTGTGTGTGTTCGGGCGTGAGCGAGTGAGTTAGAAAAAAGCGATACAAAACATACAAGACAATAAGAGACAAAATAAGACTAGATAAAACATACAAGTTACAAAATTAAGTGCTAATATGTAACAATTATTTCTGGGGTGTTGAGATGGGAAGGGCAATGTTGAACACAACAGCAAGTGTACAGATGTCTGCTGTGTGCAATTGTACTCGTTTCTTTCGTCTGTTCCTGTCGTGGTTTTGATTAAGAAAGCGTTGTTCATCATCATCATCATCATCATCATCATCATCATCATCATCATCATCATCATCATCATCATCATCATCATCATCATCATCATCATCATCATCATCATCAGTACCAGTATCAGTATCAGTGTTGTATCGGTACAACTTCTGTTAATCTGATGAATAAAAATTGATGCATCCTCCTCCTCCTCCTCCTCCTCCTCCTCCTCATCATCATCATCATCATCATCATCATCATCATCATCATCATCATCATCATCATCATCATCGTCCATCATCACCATAGTCGAAGTCGTCGTCGCCATCATTCCATCATCATCATCATCATCATCATCATCATCATCATCATCATCATCATCATCATCATCATCATCATCATCATCATCATCATCATCATCATCATCATCGCCATCATCGTCGTCGTCGTCATCATCCTCGTTTTTGGTCATTGCTGTTATTGTTATTAATTTTGTTGTTGTAACTCTTAATTAGTTTAAGGGAGCTGGTGTCGCAGCGATTGCTGCTGCATTTATACTTATTCTTTTTTGTTATGTTAAAAGATTCTAAATAATGCCGCCCCTCTCATTCTTCGCATTCCAAGATCTGCCCATATAACTCCTCATCTTAAATCCCTACTCTTGCTTGCCATCGAACAAAGAATTTAGTACAAAATTGCTTGCCTCTGCTTCAATGCTCTCTCTTCATCCGGCTCTTCTTATCTCAAAACCATGGAACCTCTAGAACCCTTCGATCTTCTTCTGCCCAAAATCTCTGCATTCTACGAGTGAACAAATCCTTTGGTGAACGTTCATTTTTATTTTCTGCTCCAACCGTCTGGAACTCCCTTCCCATGTCTCTCTATTCTTCCCAAACATCTGCTGCCTTTCGTTCTGGCCTCAAGACCCATCTGTTCAAACGTTCCTTTGATGACAGCACGATATACATTTGTGTTGAACTCTGTATAAGAGTGTGTGTGGGTGCGTGCGTGTGTGTGGGTGTGCGCGCGCGTGTGTGTGTGTGTGCGTGTGTGTGTGTGCGTGTGTGTGTGGTATTCTTGTGCTTGCAGCGTACCGTAAACTGACCGTTTATTTCTTGTTTCTGTGTTGCAGTGATGCAATGTGGCTTTGCGTTCCTTGAGGCTGGGTCAGTCAGAAGCAAAAACTCCACCAACATTCTCATCAAGAATTTATTGGACTCGTGTAAGTAGAATAGACTTTGCTTTGCCCTTTTAAAGCGACCCACTTTGACCGCGCCCGGACGACAGATCTTTTAAACATTCACAGTGTGTTGCTCCACTTAAAAAAACAACAACAACAACAACGCACAGCTTATAAAAAAAGAACTCTTTGGAAAAATAAAAAAGAATAAATTCCGGAGCTATTGTGTCTATTAACGGCAATTTCTAGCTAACACTCTTCAGTATAAACACAGCATCTACCAAAGCCTGCCAGAGACAGAACCCGTAAACAAAATTGCTCGTAAGGGTTTTCGCTTTAGATTGATAGGATAGACCCTACGTCCCTCACCCCCGACACTAAAGATTACAATGTGCAAGACGCGTGGGTGAACTCAAATAAGGTCAAAGGTTACATAGCTATGCTATTGATTTGCGGTTAAAGCAGGAGGGAGGGGGGGGGGTCACTCCTTATGAGAATCGCAATGAAAAAGTAAACATTTAGCCGTTGGTTTGAAGTCATTAAAAGCCTGTATGACAAGGCTACCAGTGCAGTCCTCCACAACAGCGCCATCGGAAACTGGTTCAGAACAACAATCGGTGTGCGTCAGGGATGCCTACTCTCTCCAACACTCTTCAACATCTTAGAGCGCATCCTGTCAGATGCCCTTGCAGATCACCAAGGCTAAGTCAGCATAGATGGAAGAGCAATCTCCAACCTTCGTTTTGCGGATGACATTGATGGATTGGCTGGAGAGGAACTAGAGCTTGAACAACTGGTATAGAGACTTGACACCACTTCCAGAGCCTATGGAATGGAAATAAGTGCAGAGAAAACCAAAATGATGACCAACAACACCAATAGCATCAACACGGACATCAAAGTTCAAGGCCAATCCCTCAACACAGTGCATAGCTTCAAATATTTAGGAGCCATTGTATCAGACAATGGGTCCGGACAGGAAGTCCTCTCCAGGATCGCACAAACAACTGCTGCCCTGGCGAGGTTGAAGCCAATTTGGAAAGACAGGACCATCAGTCTACATTCCAAGGTAAGGCTGCTGCGCTCCCTTGTCATCTCCATTTTCCTATATGCTTGCGAAACATGGACTCTCACAGCAGATCTCCAACGAAGAATATAAAGCATGGAGATGAGGTGCTATAGAAGACTTCTGAGCATTTTCTATACCCAACACATCACCAACGACGAAGTCCGACAGACCATCACACAAGCCATTGGACAACACGATGACCTACTCACAGTGTTGAAAAAACGGAAACTCCGATGGAATGGCCACGTCACCAGATCATCAGGTCTTGCAAAGACCATCCTGAAAGGCACAGTGCAATGAGGTAGAAGAAGAGGGATACCGAAAAAGAGGTGGGAGGACAATATTCGAGGATGGACTGGTTTGACGCTGAGCGAAACAATCAGGGTTGCTGAGGACAGGGAAAGATGGAGTACGCTGGTTAAACGATCATCTTCGGTGCCCATACGACCTCCGAGTTACGGGATAGGATAGGTTTGAGCAATGAAAGCTCACTGTGTCATTGTTTAGTGCTACAACAACGCGATTTGAAGGCCGTTTTCGCCAAAAGTAAGAAAAGCCTTAGGACTGGGGCCTTATAAAGTGACTACATTTGACCAATTCAGTGTTTTATGATGTACGTCCTGGACCCTATTTGTGATCTCACTCTACCTGTTTTGTCTGAACTATTTGACATTTGCTGTCTTCTTGTGTTTTACCGTAGAGTTAATGTTTACAGCTGGTCCCTGTAACAGCTTTCTTTTTAGCAGGCATTTTGCTCTCCCTGTGTTTATGATCCATGTTGCACGATAATTATGTTAACCTTCTACTGCGTGAGTATGCGAATGCGTTGCAGCGCATTAAGCAGACTGTTGTCTGAACTCGATCTTTATCAAATAAATTAGTAGAATTATTAATATACTACTACTACTACTACTACTACTACTACTACTACTACTACTACTACTACTACTACTACTACTACTACTACTACTACTATTACTGCTAAGGGTATGTTTTTTCCTAATGACGAATCAGTTCAAAGTGCATAATACAAACTATTACACAATAATCCTCTTTCTGGGGTTAGACGATGCGCCCAAATGGGTGCCCCGAGCGATGTGAGTTAGATCCTCCATCAACCAGCGCCTTGAGCAGCTCTTGAGCTGGAAAAGTCGCTATCTATGAACGGTTAAATAAAAATATAATAAACAGGGCGGCACTACATTCCTGACATTTATTTCAATCAGATCTAATTCATCAGATCTAACGTTAACGATCCTTTATCTGGTGCAGTCGTGGCGGGCATCGCATACTGGGTGTTCGGCTACGCGTTTGCCTATGGCAACGGCAACAAGTTCATCGGCTACGAATGGTTTGCCACGGCCTACCTGCCGCATGACCAGTACGCCACTTTCTTCTTCCAATACGTCTTCGCCGCAACGGCAGCCACCATCGTGTCTGGAGCCTTGGCTGAGCGATGCGAATTCGTGGCCTACTTCGTCTACAGCTTTCTCATCACTGGTCAGTCTTGTATTGTCTTGTATTGTGTTGCCTTTGTTATGTAGTCTTGTGCGGTCTTTGTTGCATTGGGTTGTGTTGTCCTTGTTGTGTTAGTCTTATGTTGTCTTTGTTGTGTAGTCTTATGTTGTCTTCGTTGCGTAGTCTTATATGTTGTCCTTGTTGTGTAGTCTTATGTTGTCTTTGTTGTGTTGTGTTGTCCTTGTTGTGTAGTATTATGTTGTCTTTGTTGTGTAGTCTTGTGTTGTCTTTGTTGTGATGCCTTATGTTGTCTTTGTTGTGCTGTCTTTGGTGTGTATTCTTATGCTATATTTTTGTTGTATAGTCTTATATTGTCTTTGTTGTGCTGTCTTTGTTGTGTAGTCTTATGCTATCTTTTTGTTGTGTAGTCTTATGTTGTCTTTGTTGTGCCGTCTTTGTTGTGCTGTCTTTTGTTGGTTTGTCTTTGTTGTGTAGTCTTATGCTATCTTTTTAATGTGTGGTCTTATGTTGTCCTTGTTGTGTGGTCTTATGTTGTCTTTGTGGTGTAGTCTTATGTTGTGTTGTTTTATGTTGTCTTCGTTGTGTAGTCTTATGGCGTCTTTGTTGTGTTGTCTTTGTTGCGTTTGTTGTGTTGTCTTATAGTGTCCTTGTATTGTAATCTTGTGTTGTGTTGTGTTGTGTAGTCTTGTGTTGTGTTGTGCAGTCTTGTGTTGTGTTGTGTAGTCTTGTGTTGTGTAGTCTTGTGTTGTGTTGTGTTGTGTAGTCTTGTGTTGTTTTGTGTTGTGTTGTGTTGTGTAGTCTTGTGTTGTGTTGTGTAGTCTTGTGTTGTATAGTGTAGTCTTGTGTTGTGTTGTGTAGTCTTGTGTTGTGTTGTGTTGTGTTGTCTTGTGTTGTGTTGTGTAGTCTTGTGTTGTATAGTGTAGTCTTGTGTTGTATAGTGTAGTCTTGTGTTGTATAGTGTAGTCTTGTGTTGTATAGTGTAGTCTTGTGTTGTGTTGTGTTGTGTAGTCTTGTGTTGTATAGTGTAGTCTTGTGTTGTGTTGTATAGTGTAGTCTTGTGTTGTATAGTGTAGTCTTGTGTTGTATAGTGTAGTCTTGTGTTGTATAGTGTAGTCTTGTGTTGTATAGTGTAGTCTTGTGTTGTGTTGTATAGTGTAGTCTTGTGTTGTATAGTGTAGTCTTGTGTTGTGTTGTATAGTGTAGTCTTGTGTTGTACAGTGTAGTCTTGTGTTGTATAGTGTAGTCTTGTGTTGTGTTGTATAGTGTAGTCTTGTGTTGTATAGTGTTGTATAGTGTAGTCTTGTGTTGTGTTGTATAGTGTAGTCTTGTGTTGTATAGTGTAGTCTTGTGTTGTATAGTGTAGTCTTGTGTTGTGTTGTATAGTGTAGTCTTGTGTTGTATAGTGTAGTCTTGTGTTGTATAGTGTAGTCTTGTGTTGTGTTGTATAGTGTAGCCTTGTGTTGTATAGTGTAGTCTTGTGTTGTATAGTGTAGTCTTGTGTTGTATAGTGTAGTCTTGTGTTGTGTTGTATAGTGTAGCCTTGTGTTGTATAGTGTAGTCTTGTGTTGTATAGTGTAGTCTTGTGTTGTGTTGTGTAGTCTTGTGTTGTGTAGTCTTGTGTTGTATAGTGTAGTCTTGTGTTGTATAGTGTAGTCTTGTGTTGTATAGTGTAGTCTTGTGTTGTGTTGTGTAGTCTTGTGTTGTGTAGTCTTGTGTTGTGTTGTGTTGTGTAGTCTTGTGTTGTGTAGTCTTGTGTTGTGTTGTGTAGTCTTGTGTTGTGTTATGTAGTCTTGTGTTGTGTAGTCTTGTGTTGTGTAGTGTTGTGTTGTGTTGTGTTGTGTTGTGTTGTGTAGTCTTGTGTTGTGTAGTCTTGTGGTGTGTTGTGTTGTGTTGTGGTGTCTTGTGTTGTGGTGTCTTGTGTTGTGTAGTCTTGTGTTGTGTTGTGTTGTGTTGTGTTGTGTAGTCTTGTGTTCTGTTGTGTTGTGTTGTGTTGTGTAGTCTTGCGTTGTGTTGTGTTGTGTTGTCTTGTGTTGTCTTGTGTTGTGTTGTGTAGTCTTGTGTTGTGTAGTCTTGTGTTGTGTTGTGTAGTCTTGTGTTGTGTTGTGTAGTCTTGTGTAGTCTTGTGTTGTGTTGTGTAGTCTTGTGTTGTGTAGTGTAGTCTTGTGTTGTGTTGTGTAGTCTTGTGTAGTCTTGTGTTGTGTAGTGTTGTGTAGTGTTGTGTAGTCTTGTGTTGTGTTGTCATGTGTTGTGTAGTATTGTGTGGTGTTGTGTTTTGTAGTGTTGTCTTGTGTTGTGTAGTCTTGTGTTGTGTAGTCTTGTGTTGTGTTGTGTAGTCTTGTGTTGTGTAGTCTTGTGTTGTGTTGTGTTGTGTTGTTTAGTCTTGTGTTGTGTAGTCTTGTGTTGTGTTGTGTTGTCTTGTCTTGGGTTGTGTTGTGTTGTGTTGTTTTGTCTTCTGTTGTGTTGTGTAGTCTTGTGTTGTGGTGTGTAGTGTTGTGTTGTGTTATGTAGTCTTGTGTTGCGTTATGTTGTGTTGTGTTATGTTGTGTTGTGTTGTGTAGTCTTGTGTTGTGTTGTGTAGTGTTGTGTTGTGTTGTGTTGTGTTGTGTTGTGTTGTGTTGTGTTGTGTAGTGTAGTGTTGTGTTGTGTTGTGTTGTGTTGGCTGAGTGTGCTTTGCTGCTCGTTCTTGGGTCTAGTCTGCGCGCGCACATTCCATTGCACGGACATTAAAGATCCTGACGCTCATGCTCTAGACGGGAGAGTGCCGGCTACACAAATACACCCAGCACGCACTATGTCCCTCCTCTCCAATTTCCCCGGTTCTCCAGGATTGTGCTCAGTTATCTGGGGCGTCTCCCGATGTACCCAAAAGGCTGCAGGTGTGCGCCTCGGGCGACTTGAGTTAGATCTTGTATAGGCCAGTGCCTTGAGCATCTCTTGAGGTGGAAAAAGCCCTATATAAAAACAAGAACGTAAATAAAATAAATAAACTAAAAACTTTTGCAGTCATTAAAAGCAAACAGTAACGGTCATGTAAGTTTTTTTTAAAATAAATATTGAAATACAGTCATTAAAGTAAAACGCAATTATTTGAGTATTGGTCTACTCGGTGTTTTTAGGGTTTTGTGGGTGGTTTTGGGTTTCAGGGTTCATCTACCCGGTAGTGACGCACTGGGTGTGGTCCAGCAACGCCTGGCTAACAGAGGGCTTGAGCTATACCATCGACAACACCACCGTCACCGTAGGCTACCAGGTGGGTCAGGCTTTTTTTGTCCCCTCCAGGGCAGTTAAAACCCGACCTTATAGGTCACAGTAACAAAGTCCTTGTACAGGATAAAATGGCGTCAAAATTTCCAGATAAAACTATTAAAACTCCGATAAAAGTCAAACAGCACATCTTCCAGTTCATTCTCACGTTATCTTCAATTCATTCTCAAGTCATTTTTGATTTATTCTTAAGTCATATTCAATTCAGTCTCAAGTCATCTTCACTTCAGTCTTAAGTCGTTCTCAGTTCACTCAAGTCATCTTTAATTCAGTCTCAAGTCATCCTCAATCCATTCTCAAGTCATCCTCAATCCATTCTCAAGTCATCTTCATTTCAGTCTGAAGTCATCTTCAATTCAGTCTCAAGTCATCTTCAATCCATTCTCAAGTCATCCTCAATCCATTCTCAAGTCATCTTCAATTCAGTCTCAAGTCATCTTCAATTCAGTCTCAAGTCATCTTCAATTCAGTCTCAAGTCATCTTCAATCCATTCTCAAGTCCTCTTCAATTCAGTCTCAAGTCCTCTTCAATTCAGTCTGAAGTCATCTTCAATTCAGTCTCAGGTCATCTTCAATCCATTCTCAAGTCATCCTCAATCCATTCTCAAGTCATCTTCAATCCATTCTCAAGTCATCCTCAATCCATTCTCAAGTCATCTTCAATTCAGTCTCAAGTCCTCTTCAATTCAGTCTGAAGTCATCTTCAATTCAGTCTCAGGTCATCTTCAATCCATTCTCAAGTCATCCTCAATCCATTCTCAAGTCATCTTCAATTCAGTCTCAAGTCCTCTTCAATTCAGTCTGAAGTCATCTTCAATTCAGTCTCAAGTCATCTTCAATTCAGTCTCAAGTCATCTTCAATCCATTCTCAAGTCATCTTCAATTCAGTCTCAAGTCATCCTCAATCCATTCTCAAGTCATCTTCAATTCAGTCTCAAGTCATCTTCAATTTAGTCTCATGTCATCTCCAAGTTATCTTGAAGTCTGCCGTGTCATAGGCGGCAGGGTCGAAGCAAAGAAGCGAATATTATCTAATAGCATGCACTAGGTCCCTCCTCCCCTATCCCCGACCGCCCAGGATTGGGCTCACTTATCTGGGCGTGCCTAGACTGGACTGGTTAATAAGGCACTCAGTGGACGCCTAGACTGGACTGGTTAATAAGGCACTAAGTGGACGCCTAGACTGGACTGGTTAATAAGGCACTCAGTGGACGCCTAGACTGGACTGGTTAATAAGGCACTAAGTGGACGCCTAGACTGGACTGGTTAATAAGGCACTAAGTGGACGCCTAGGGCGAATTGAGTTAGATTCCGGTGTAACAGGCCGTAATATACCCCTGGCTACATTATACCCTGGGTATAATGTAGCCTAGGCGGGTTTAACCTCCTGGGTATAGATCAGCCTAGGCCAGGTCATACCCCTCGCGCCCGGAATATACCCCCACCTAAAGAGATTTCACTCATGGGTTTGTTGTACATGACCGTTTGCGTGAGCAACTCTCAGGTAACAACCTTTTGCTTGCGTGTAAAAAAAAAGAAGAAAAAAACAACTGAGTGAACTCAGCTAACAGCCTTTATCTTGCGTGTAAAAAAAAACAACTAAAAAAACCCTAACCCTAACCCTAACCCTATCTATCTATCTATCTATCTATCTATCTATCTATCTATCTATCTATCTATCTATCTATCTATCTATCTATCTATCTATCTATCTATCTATCTATCTATCTATCTATCTATCTATCTATCTATCTATCTATCTATCTATCTATCTATCTATCTATCTATCTATCTATCTATCTATCTATCTATCTATCTATCTATCTATCTATCTATCTATCTATCTATCTATCTATCTATCTATCTATCTATCTATCTATCTATCTATCTATCTATCTATCTATCTATCTATCTATCTATCTATCTATCTATCTATCTATCTATCTATCTATCTATCTATCTATCTATCTATCTATCTATCTATCTATCTATCTATCTATCTATCTATCTATCTATCTATCTATCTATCTATCTATCTATCTATCTATCTATCTATCTATCTATCTATCTATCTATCTATCTATCTATCTATCTATCTATCTATCTATCTATCTATCTATCTATCTATCTATCTATCTATCTATCTATCTATCTATCTATCTATCTATCTATCTATCTATCTATCTATCTATCTATCTATCTATCTATCTATCTATCTGAGTGCATCAGAACAATTACAACACATAAATTAAAGAGTAACGTGAAGAATAAGGTCTTCCTTAGTGGGGGGGTGATAATGGGCAGGAGAGGGTTAAACGAGCCTAGGCCAGATAATACCTAGGGGTATAGTCTGGGCTAGGCCAGTTTATACGGGGGCATAGTCTGGGCTAGGCCAGTTTATACCCTGGGTATACTTGAGGCGGGGTATAATCTGGCCTGCTACAACGGTGTCGACCACCGCTTTGAGCACCTCCAGACCTGGAATCGCGCTTTATAAAAACGATTTAAATGTTTTTTTTTAAAAAGTCCTGTCTTTGTTTTGAAATAAAAGGACTAAATTCCAAAGAAACCAGAAAAACCTTCGCGTTTCTTACCGAAAACAGACGAAGATGGAATGGAGAAATCGACAATAATTTAAACATGATTGTATTCCGTATTTCTTTAGGATTTTGCCGGAAGTGGAGTAGTTCATGTTTTAGGAGGGACAGCTTCTTTCTTCGGCGCTCTCATCATTGGGCCTCGCATCGGACGATTCCATTCCGAGTCTAACACCGTCCTAGGACTGCGAGGCCATTCTGTACCGGTAAGATGATGATATGGTCGTTATACTTGTAATATACATATAATTATGTATAGTCGGTATGCTGCTTTTGGTGTGTTTTTTTTCTTTTGTGTGTGTGTGTGTTTTCGTGTGCGTGTGTGTGTTTGTGTTTGTCGGTCCGAGTTGTGTGCGTGGATGTATGTGTGGGGATGTCTGCTGGTCTACTTGTGTACTGCAAGCAGATTTATAGACCTTCTTCTTCTTCTTCTTCTTCTTCTTCTTCTTCTTCTTCTTCTTCTTCTTCTTCTTCTTCTTCTTCTTCTTCTTCTTCTTCTTCTTCTTCTTCTTCTTCTTCTTCTTCTTCTTCTTCTTCTTCTTCTTCTTCTTCTTCTTCTTCTTCTTCTTCTTCTTCTTCTTCTTCTTCTTCTTCTTCTTCTTCTTCTTCTTCTTCTTCTTCTTCTTCTTCTTCTTCTTCTTCTTCTTCTTCTTCTTCTTCTTCTTCTTCTTCTTCTTCTTCTTCTTCTTCTTCTTCTTCTTCTTCTTCTTCTTCTTCTTCTTCTTCTTCTTCTTCTTCTTCTTCTTCTTCTTCTTCTTCTTCTTCTTCTTCTTCTTCTTCTTCTTCTTCTTCTTCTTCTTCTTCTTCTTCTTCTTCTTCTTCTTCACCCGATACACATTGGTCGAACTACCCCTTGGGGTCATGAGCAATCTTGCCACTGTAGATTGTTCAAACCTATAAAGGGAACAGTGAAAGCCACAGTTGAAAACCTGTCTTTCCTTTATAGGCAAGACGCTTCACTGCGGCAACAGTACCCCCGTTGGAGTGCCGGGGGTTTTCAGTATAAATAGTACCCCCACTTTATGGAAATTTAGTGCTTTAAATTCCCACTGTCGCTGTCTTCCTCATTTACTCTTTCCTATTCCTGCTCTGTCCTTCACGCTGCTATACTATCTTCTTCTTCGCTAGATCAATGACCTACCTTTTTTCTTGAAAACTCTTCCTGGACAAGACTCCTTGTTTGTGTATGAGGTCTGTTGGATCAGCTTGGGAGTGTTGGACGCTTTCTGCCGGGTGGTCACTAGGGCTTCCTATGAATGTACTATTTAGCACTATAGGCATTTTATATGTATGTGTTTGGTTGATGATTTATAATGATGTTTGTATTCTATTTTGTTTTTGTAACCGGGGTGTTCGCGTAGTTGAGGTCAACCCTCAGCCGTCCCCCGCGTGGGATGTCTTTATTGTAAAGTGACTGGCCGGTGGAGGGCATTCAATTTTCCCACTGGGGTTGTTTCAGCAGATCTTTTATGCGGATCGGGGGTTGTCCGGTCCTGATTTGGCTCGGGGGAGTCCGCTGGACCTAAAGCAACAATAAATCAATCAAACATTGGTCGAACGCTACCAGAAGCATGCGTTATTAGTCGCCTCAACAGGCGATAAAGCATGCTCCCATGCTTCAGAGCACTGCTTTCTATACGCTTCAAGCTCTATAGTCACGGAAAAAGCGCAATTTCACTGCGGTGAACTCATGAAAATAGAAAAATGTAAGTTTCGTCTTCTCTAGGGGACGAATTAGGTCAAACTGTATTAGTTTCTAGGTCAACTGTCTTTTACGAACCGTTTGTCAATGTTTTTGAACCGTTTGTTGACGCCGCAGAGTGTCCTCACTTGGTTTCATGCAATTTAAGAATCCAACAAGGCAATTGGGTTTTTGAGACGGAAAGAGCGGAGGTGTTGTAGAGCAACATTCTGTATATATTTACAGTGAAATTGCGCTTTTCCCGTCACTATAGCGCTTGAAGCGTGTAGGAAGCAGTGCTATGAAGCATGAGAGCATGCTTTATCGCCTGTTGAGGCGACTAGTAAAACATGCTTCTGGTAGCGTTCGACCAATGTGTACCGGGTGTCTTCTTCCTCTTCTTCTTCTTCTTCTTCTTCTTCTTCTTCTTCTTCTTCTTCTTCTTCTTCTTCTTCTTCTTCTGCTCCTCCTCCTCCTTCTCCTCGTCCTCTTCTTCTTCTTCTTCTTCTTCTTCTTCTTCTTCTTCTTCTTCTTCTTCTTCTTCTTCTTCTTCTTCTTCTTCTTCTTCTTCTCCTCCTCCTTCTCTTCCTCTTGTAGTCCACTACTATTCCTGTGCCCCACAGTTTGCTGCTCTGGGAGGTTTCATCCTGCTCTTCGGCTTCCTGGCGTTCAACGGAGGATCCGAACTCGCCATCAGCGGCGCTAGCAGCGGGGCCAACATGTCCGTGTCCGTGGTGAACACCATCATATCCGGGTCCATGTCTGCCTTCGTCACCATGATGCTCCAGAAGACCGGCTTCTTCGGCAACTCGCGATGGAGTCTGCTGTCCACTCTCAACGGCGCTCTCACCGGCATGGTCAGTCCAGACATCACAACATATTTCACTACCTTGTCTCCGTGTCAATGAAAACACGTCCAAAGACCAGGGCTGTCGTTTTTAATTTGTATTAATTTTAACAACAACAACAACAACAACAACAACAACAACAACAACAACAACAACAACAACAACAACAACAACATAATGAAAGTGAATTCTTCCCCGTTCAAATTAATTTTTCGACTTGTGTTGTTAAAAATAATTAGAAAAAAAATATATTTTTTTATGATTTTCCTATTGTACAGTATATTAATAGGCCTATCATCAGTGTTCTTTAATGGCAATAACGATGTACACTCAGATAATAATAGATGATATTATAGCTATTGGTTGCTGTGGCCCCAAAATATAAAAAAACACGCCTGTTTCCTTGCTTGTGCAGGTGGCTGCGTGTGCGGGCTGCAACGTGTATCACCCGTGGGGCGCCTGTGTGATGGGCTTTGTGGCCGGCATCGCTTACAAGGCCACATCATGGCTGATGATCAAGCTCCGTGTCGATGACCCCTTGGACGCCGTAGCGGGTAAGTCCAGGGAAGGTTTCGATTTGAACGTACCAAATGAACGAACGTCCTTTGAACACACGTTCTCGCTAACCCTCGTTTCGGTGCCGGGGTTTGGTGTAAAATAGTATCCCCACTTTGTGGAAATTTAGGGCTTTAAATTGCCCCTGTTTTTGTCATTCGCATTTGTTCTTTCTCGTTCCTATTCTGTTCTATCAAAGTACTATGTTCTTCTCTAGACCAGTCACCTACCTTTTTTTTCATTTCAAAACTCTCCCAAAACTCCTAATGGTCACTAGGGCTTTCTATGGTATTATTATTTAGCAATGTAGGCATTTTATATGTAAGTGTTTTGTTAATATTTTATATTGATGTTTATTTTCTATTTTCATTTTGCCAACGGGGGTTCGATAAATTAAGAGTACAGCCTCCGCTTCCACTGAATGAGATGCCTTTATTTTTAAGTGACCGGCTGGTCGAGTGCCTTCAGTGCTACCATTAAGGTCCGTTTATACAGAGCGCGAAAGCGAACGCTGTTTTTTCGTCCTGGAATATTTTAGTCATTTGTAGAGGAACCGTTCAAATAGAGTGCGAACGCGAACGCGAACGCGAAAAATTTTTTGGTTCGCGTGAACGACCGCCTTGATTGCCCTCAGAGCAAATTTTCTCAGAAGGTCGCGCGGCTTTTTTGCTATCAACCAATCAGCAGGTACTTCCCTTGCATCATTTCCACAAATAGAAACTTGTACGCCTGAGCTGACAATGGACAAGACAAAAGCCATGATTCTTGAAATTGAGAAGAATCAAGTACTGTATGACAAAGCAGATAAAGATTACAAAGATATCACGAAAAAAAGATACATATGGAAAGCAATTGGACAGAGAGTCGGACTAACAGGTATGTGATTGAAATTAATTTTATTTTACCTGTATCAACAATGTTATGGAACTGTAAAAAAAATTGTCTGCACGACTTTATTAATTAAAAACGTTTTAACTTTCATGTCAGCAGTCTTCATAATGATTCCAAATGACCACATTTTATCTCTCACAGCAAGAAAAAGACGAGCCGCCTTAAAAGCCGTCGAAAGGTTTTCCGCGTTCGTGTTTGTGCTCTATTTGAATGGAAAAACTGCTCAAAAGTCGCGTTCGCGTTCGTGTTCGCGTTGGACGCGTTCGCGCTCTGTACAAACGGACCCTTAGGGTTGTTTCAGCAGATCTTTTATACGGATCAGGGGTGAGTCCTCTTTCAACCAAGTTGTGGTCCTGATTCGGCTCTTTGCAGTTCGCTGGATCTTATAAACAATGAGTAACTAACTAACGAACTAACTAACTCACTGACTGACTGACTGACTGACTCACTCGTTCTCACGTGCATCGTGACATTCCTTCTTGTGTTGTACTGGTGGTACGCATATCGATCCTGTGGGACTGTTTATAATCCTTATAAATGAATGTGACGATGACCCTGTGATGCGGACCAGAAACAAAGGACGGGGAGGATAAGAACTGGTGATTACTTGATTGATTGATTGATATGTCGATGGACTTATTGCCCTACTGGATTTTGATTTAAATGAACCGCTATGGTAGGCTATCTCTACATTCTGTTGCATATTCACTACCAATACGACAACGATGACGAAGAAGAAGAAGAAGAAGAAGAAGAAGAAGAAGAAGAAGAAGAATTAGAAGAAGAAGAAGAAGAAGAAGAAGAAGAAGAAGAAGAAGAAGAAGAAGAAGAAGAAGAAGAAGAAGAAGAGTTAGTGGCTTAAGCTTTAACCATCTTCCCGGCCTCAACTTCTCACTTTATTATTTATTTAGTTTTTAAAATTATTCTATGAGCGTGTGTGTGTGTGGAGGGGGGAGGGTAGGTGTGTGTGTGTATGTGTATGTGTGTGTGTGTGTTTGTGAATGTATGTGAGTGCTTTGAATTACTCTTAAATAAGATCGGGTGCCGTATTATTATTATTATTTATTTATTATTATTATTATTATTATTATTATTATTATTATTATTATTATTATTATTATTATTATTATTATTATTATTATTATTATTATTTAGTTTTGAGACGTCTAATAATGGACATTTGGACGGGAGATTATCCTGTCAAAGGTCGACGCTAAATTTAGCTACAGGTTGTGTTAACAAAGGTTCAAGCCAAGGGGTCTAACTGGAAGAGAAGTCGATCATAGTTGAGCTCTATATTGGCGTTAAATGATCCTGTCACTTCGAAGCTAAAGATAGCGGAGGAGCGAAGTCCACCATTCACTAGAAGGACAAAGCCCATATGGCTCACAGGCATCTTATGGAACTCGCAATCGTGATAATGAGTGCCCAGAAGAAAAAAAAATTCAACTGAAACGGTGGCATTAAAGTGCAAAGTAATACCAACTTTGATCTTTCTATGCTCTTGGCCTTGAGATGACCTTGATATCGGGCTCCAAATACACTCATGTACTTTCAAATAAAGTACAGCAAAAGTTTTATGTCTAAAAAAACAAACGGTGATCTTGGGATGACTTTGACCATCAGGTACCTGGAACTTCAGTGACCTTAACCTTCTCATGCATTTCTGATCAAATAACCCAATGTTGTTGCATACTATAGGTTAAATAGACATCCATTCCACTGTACGATGACATAGATATGTTTTCCAATGATTAAATTGACCGTGAATTTCAAGATCAATGCAAAAACGGAACATATATGAAAGATCATCTATCGTCTCGAAATACAACAAGGTTGGACTTTATATCTCTCTAGTATCTTTATTCACCGAATTTGGACAGCTCCAGTGACCTTGACCTTGGAGTGGAGTTGACAAAATTTGTATAATACGTGTAGTACTATATCAGTGATATCTATCATGCATCAAAGGATCATAAGTTCAGTCTTAATAACCTCGATAAAATGTAAAATTTGGTAAAAACAAAATAGTCTTTTTTTCTAACATTTGTTGATCTTGTGACCTTGACTTTGAAGTGAAGTCATTCATTCACTGATCATTTATGAGGTTTCAGGGGTATACGCCATCTTACCAAGATAGGTTGTGACAGCTCAAATACGTTCTGATATATTAATCAACATCTAAGTTTTGCACAGACGGATGGCGGACCGCGGGCAGACAGGGGGACGGACGGACATTTTTATCTATGTCATTTTTGGACTATTTATCTCGCACATATTTGCAAACATCTGAATCTATCTATCTATCTATCTATCTATCTATCTATCTATCTATCTATCTATCTATCTATCTATCTATCTATCTATCTATCTATCTATCTATCTATCTATCTATCTATCTATCTATCTATCTATCTATCTATCTATCTATCTATCTATCTATCTATCTATCTATCTATCTATCTATCTATCTATCTATCTATCTATCTATCTATCTATCTATCTATCTATCTATCTATCTATCTATCTATCTATCTATCTATCTATCTATCTATCTATCTATCTATCTATCTATCTATCTATCTATCTATCTATCTATCTATCTATCTATCTATCTATCTATCTATCTATCTATCTATCTATCTATCTATCTATCTATCTATCTATCTATCTATCTATCTATCTATCTATCTATCTATCTATCTATCTATCTATCCATCCATCCATCCATCTATCCATCCATCCATCCATCCATCCATCCATCCATCCATCCATCCATCCATCTATCTATCTATCTAGCTATCTATCCATAATTTTTATTTTTATTTTTTTGGAGGGTTGTGGGGGCAGTGGGGTGAGTACATGGACTCACATTGCTATGCATGTGGGCAAAAAATAATGAACTTGTTATAATGTGTGTTTGTGGGTGTGTGTGTGTATGTGGTTGTTGCAGTGCACTTTGGGGGCGGCACGTGGGGTGTGATCGGCGTGGCTTTCTTCGACAAGAACGCAGGCATCTTGCTGCACGGCAACCAAATCTCCGGATTGGTGAGTTGCGCTTGTATACGGGGTTTGCGCCAATGAACCTATTTCCCTCAGAGCCTATTAGCATTGACTAGTACCGCTAGGTATAGGCTAACTGCTGCTGTTGTCCTTCTGGATCGCCCGTTGTAAGGGTTTTAGAATAAACTGAAGTTCTTGTCGAGAAGTCGCCTGAATGAAATCATCAGATTGAAAAAACACCACCATCACCATCTTCTTGCAAAAAAGGTATTGACTTTGTGTCTGGTTGGCAAAATGAGTGATAAAGAACCTAACTTTTTGAAAGACAACTGCAACCGCAAATCTTGGATTTTAGAAATAGTTTTTGGCCATGAATTCTCTTTCAAAATGTTAGGTTGTCGAGTAGCTTTGGTCGTACATACAATTAAGATAATAATGAAATTTTCTCTGACTCGAGAGTTTGAGACTCACACGTTATTTCACTTCAATAGAAGAATATTGTTTGCGAAGTGAGATATAAAATGGGGTGAAATAGTGGGTGAAGACAAGACAACATTCCCTGATAATCGTAACACTAGCAATAACAGCACCAAATGTCCACAGTGTTCAAACATCGTCACCTCACTCACTTGTAAAGGCAATCAATGAAGACACCAAGACACCAACTATCAGAGCAACTGTAGTGTAAAGTGGAAATTTCCTGCAACAGCACACCACCATTCAAAAACCACAACTGTCACCAGTGCCCCCACTCCTGTATTACAAAGGGGTGGCCTCGGGGCGCTGTGGGTTAGTCGCAGGTTTCCTATGCCGAAGGTCACGGGTTTGATTCCCGCAAGGGGCGAACGTATGTGACTTAGGTAAGACTGCTGCGCTCCCTTCCAATCTCCATCTTCCTATACCCCTGCAAGACATGGACCCTCACAGCAGGCCTGCAACGAAGAATGCAAAGCATGGAGATGAGGTGCTACAGAAGACTTCTGGGCATTTTCAATACCCAGCACATCACCAACAACGAAGTTTGACAAACCATCATACAAGCCATTGGACAACACGATGACCTGCTCACAGTGGTGAAAAAACGGAATCTCCGATGGTATGGTCACGTAACCAGAGCATAAGGGCTTGCAAAGACCATCCTGCAAGGCACGATGCAAGGAGGCAGAAGAAGAGGAAGACCGAAAAAGAGGTGAGAGGACAACATTCGAGAACGGACTGGCTTGACACTAAACGAAGCCATGAGGGTTGCTGAGGACAAAGAAAGATATAGTACGCTGGTTAAACGATCGTCTATGGTGCCCCAACGACCTTCGAGTTACGGGATAGGATAGGATATTATTATTATTATTATTATTATTATTATTATTATTATTATTATTATTATTATTATTATTATTATTATTATTATTATTATTATTATTATTATTATCATTATTATCATTATCATTATTATTATTAGGGATAGCTCAGTGGTCAGAACGCACGACTTTGTGTGAGTGCGTCTTGGGCGACGTGGGTTCGAATCCTGACTTCAGCAAACTATTTTGTGATTGCTGGATATTACGGGCCAGCGCCTTGAGAAGCTCTCTGAGCTTGTAAGTGCGCTATATAAGAGAAATCTCTTTATTATTATTATTATTATTATTATTATTATTATTATTATTATTATTTTTATATTATTATTATGAAACAAATACTGTGCAGAAGTTGTTATAGGAATTCCTTTGTTGAGATAATAACATTTTGATATTGGTATTATTATTATTTTATTGTAGAAACTGGCCTGGCAGCTGTGTGGCTGGGCTGTCATCTTCACCTGGACTGGAATCTTCTCAGCAACCATGTTCGGCGTTCTCCGGTTCTTCGGCGTCCTCCGAGTCTCCCCCGACATAGAGAAGAAAGGTACGCCCATCATCATCATCATCATCATCATCATCATCATCATCATCATCATCATCATCATCATCATCATCATCATCATCATCATCATCATCATCATCATCAGCAGCAGCAGCAGCAGCAGCAGCAGCATCGTCATCTTCATTATCACCATGATTATTCATCCATCCATCATCAATCATCGCAAATAACGTTCTTTCACTGAAGCAGTGATCCGAGTTTTTCACGCCTATTATAGAAGCTATGTTGGGAAGACAATATATATATCGTCTACCTCATGACTTTCACCGGCGTTAACAACACTACATATTAAACTATTGGTTTGTTCTTTTATTGGCGACAGGTCTGGACATTCCCAAGCATGGTGAGCCAGCCTACCCGCTGGAGTCGTACGGCCACGGCCACATAGAGAAGATCATGAGGATTCTGGAGTCTGGCCAGCTGCAGCAGATTCAACAAGGTGAGCAGAAGCACCCTGGCACCAACTGTACTGTGTGCCCACATTAACCAGGTTTAGTTAGGCTACGCAACGTACGGCCAACCCTACTGAGCCCTTCATCCTACTGTACAGCACTGCCTGTACCAGGTTCATTCCGACTCACACACTCCGTATGGCACTAGGCTTGAAACCACAAGGCATAAGTCACACTGCGTATCTGAGACTGACTGAGGCATAGGTTCACCTCTATACTAATCTATGTTGCTGGTTGTTAGAATTTAAGGTTTTAGTTTTAGTGTACGAATTCACTTGTATTTCGATTTTAGTAAAGTTGTTTCATATTATAGTCAAATCGTGAAAGAGTACAATACATCGTCATGAAAAAGTGCCTTGTAGTTAAATTACACAGCTACACACCTTTATAAATTCGAACCGGGCCGTGATAAACATGGCGCCACTACCTCTGACCCAATGCATAAGCCCAAAAACGTAAGTCAACTGTGGCCACTAAACTCATAAGATGTGGCCACCCGTCAAAATTCCTGTCAGTGAAAAATCTCATAACCCAATGCAAAAGTCGGAAAACGTAAGCCAAATGTGGTTACTGCTTCAAGCAGACAAACACCAGAGACAGGCGGAGAGGCAAGCTTAACGTTGCATACGCGCATTTGTAAGCGAGGTATCTCAACTTGGAGAGGAAAAAGTCAAACGACGCGAGTTGGGTCAGTGCATCCACTTGGGCGGAAACGATCTGGCGCGGAGACGTTCTTGGAAGGAGTGGGATGAAGGGAGGGAGAGATGGGTGTCAATCAATACAGTTAACAACAACAACAAAAACAACAACAGCAACAACACTATACAAAATATGTCATTGAAGATCTTTCAAAATGAGATGGAATGGGGTGAGCCACCGTGATCAACCTCGCCAGCGCTGTTGAAACGCAGAGCGGGAATGTTTGCGGAAAGCAGGGTTGGCGACAGGAAATGCTGACTGATCGCGTGGCTCGCCGCCCTGTCGTTGAAAACTAACACTAGAAAAAGGTCAAGATGGGGGTAACGAAGGAGACAAAAGAATAAAAATGGCCAAAATGGGGTCACAAGGGCGTTGTTACACAAAGTTGGGTGCCTGTAGCTCCATAGCAAAGCGGGAAAAGATGAGACACAGGCTTCTCATTTTCGTTAACCTGTATGCTTTCTAGTACTTTGCTACAGGTATTAACGCCCCTCTATAAAAGACAAAGAGGGTGTAACATACAAAAGGAACTGTATTTTTGTGGAGCATGTTTTTGTCATTTATTCCCTCTGAATTTGAATTTTGGTTTTTTAATTGTTGTTTTTTTTTAAATATGTATTTTGTTTACGTTTCGGGTGTGCTTTGTGGTGGTGTTTGTATGTTTGTTTGTTTGATGTTGTTTTGTGTTTGTTTGATGTTGTTTTGTGTTTGTTTGATGTTGTTTTGTGTTTGTTTGATGTTGTTTTGTGTTTGTTTGATGTTGTTTTGTGTTTGTTTGATGTTGTTTTGTGTTTGTTTGATGTTGTTTTGTGTTTGTTTGATGTTGTTTTGTGTTTGTTTGATGTTGTTTTGTGTTTGTTTGATGTTGTTTTGTGTTTGTTTGATGTTGTTTTGTGTTTGTTTGATGTTGTTTTGTGTTTGTTTGATGTTGTTTTGTGTTTGTTTGATGTTGTTTTGTGTTTGTTTGATGTTGTTTTGTGTTTGTTTGATGTTGTTTTGGGTTTGTTTGAGGTTGTTTTGGGTTTGTTTGATGTTGTTTTGGGTTTGTTTGATGTTGTTTTGGGTTTGTTTGAGGTTGTTTTGGGTTTGTTTGATGTTGTTTTGGGTTTGTTTGAGGTTGTTTTGGGTTTGTTTGATGTTGTTTTGTGTTTGTTTGAGTTGTTTTGTGTTTATTTGAGGTTGTTTTGTGTTTGTTTGAGGTTGTTTTGTGTTTGTTTGATGTTGTTTTGTGTTTGTTTGATGTTTTGTGTTTGTTTGAGGTTGTTTTGTGTATGTTTGAGGTTGTTTTGTGTTTGTTTGAGGTTGTTTTGTGGTTTTTTGAGGTTGTTTTGTGTTTGTTTGAGGTTGTTTTGTGTTTGTTTGATGTTGTTTTGTGTTTGTTTGAGGTTGTTTTGTTTTTTGTTTGATATTGTTTTGTGTTTGTTTGATGTTATTTTGTGTTTGTTTGATGTTGTTTTGTGTTTGTTTGATGTTGTTTTGTGTTTGTTTGATGTTGTTTTGTGTTTGTTTGAAGTTGTTTTGTGTTTGTTTGAGGTTGTTTTGTGTTTGTTTGATGTTGTTTTGGGTGGGTTAAATTGTTTTCACAACTGTTGTAATATTTCGGTAATCAGTTTTATTTGATTGGTCTTTGTAATCTTCCTCTGCTTCAGCCAGTCACACGTACCACGGTAAGCTTTTGTATATATGGGTTAAGGTGTGTGCTATCTGCCCAGTTGATTTGGCTCGGAAGAGACCGCTAGACTTAAAGCAATAATCATGTAATGTAATGTAATCTGCCCAGTTAGACTGACAACAAAATAAATTTAAACAATTCTTCGTCTAAATAAATATTTAATTTGAGATGTAGTGATTTTTAGACACGCGTTTTTCATTATTTTTACTGATTCTCTGTTTTCTCTTTTTCTTTTTCTTTTTATCAGTATAGATTTTTATTTTATTTTATTTTATTTTATTTTATTTTTTATTTTTATGTTATGTTATGTTATTATTTTTTTTAAATCAGTACAACTTATGTTAATCTGATGAATAAAAATTGATACAACAACTCTCTCTCTCTCTCTCTCTCTCTCTCTCTCTCTCTCTCTCTCTGATGTAAGGCTAAATTTAATCAAATCTATAATTTTTTAAATATACAATTTCAGGTGTGTTTTTTTAAACACTTTATTTTTTCTAGTGATTTTTGTTTTGTTTTTTTTTCCAAATAGGAGCTTCAATTTTGTCACATGTTTTTAAAATAAGAAATTTCAGATGTAAAGATTTTAAAAACTAATTTTCATTACTTACAGTAATTTTATCTCCTTCAAAGTTTGCCTAAATTTTATTAAATCTATTTTCTGAAATAAAATTTGAGATGTAGTGATTGTTTTAAAACACGTTGAATTTATGATTTTTTTTCTTCTAAAAAACTAGCTTACATTTTATTAAATCCATTTTTAATATACAATTTCCGATGTGATTTTTTAATATACAATTTCTGATGTGATTTTTTAATATACAATTTCTGATGTGATTTTGTAATATACAATTTCCGATGTGATTTTGTAATATACAATTTCTGATCTGATTTTTTAATATACAATTTCCGATGTGATTTTTTTACAACACGCGTATTATTATTTTTACTGATTTTTTTTTCAAACCTTAGCCTAAATTTCCTCAAATCTATTTTTATTATATATTTTGAAATGTTGTGATTTTTGAAAACACACGTTTCATAATTTTCATTGATTTTTTACTTGCATGCAAAGCAGAATTTTCCGATAAAAAGGGACAGAAAAGTGCCAAACATGAAGACAAACCAAAATCAATGCGAGTCTATGTACCCTTTGTGCCTTTTCCTTTTGTCTAACCACTCCCCTCCCTCTCGTCCCTCCAACCCCCAGCTCCCACAACCCCCCCCCCCCCAAAAAAAAAAAAAATCAAGATTTTTAGCAAATCTGTGCGAGATGTGTCATAAATAATATGACATTTTAAAAAAAAATTCCGTATGTCCGTCTGTCCCCTTCCGCAGTCCGCTGTCCGCTGTCCGCTGTCCGCTGTCCGCTGTCCGCCGCACGCCGTCTGTCTGTGTAAAACTTGCAGGTGGATTAATATCTCAGAACCTATTTCATCTATCACAACCAAAGTTGGTAAGATGGTTAATACCCATGCGACCTCATAAGTGATCAGGTAATGAATGACTTCACTTAAAGGTCAAGGTCACAGGGTCAATAAATGTTAGTCAAAAACTGACAATTTTTCACAAAATTTCGTTTTTTTCCCTAGGTTATTAATTTTGAACCTATGATTCTTTGATGCTTGATAGATATCAATGAGATACACATACTGTACAAATTTTGTCCGCTCGACTCTAAGGTCAAGGTCACTGGAGCTGTCCAAAGTCGGTTAGTATATGTACCTTGAAGTGACCTTGACCCAAACTATGAGAGATACAAAGTCCCAACTTGTTGTATTTAGAGGCAATAGATTGATCTGTCATATATATTTTTATCGTTTTTGCTTTGGTCTTGAAGGTCAAGGTCATGTTAGGTCATCGTACAGTGGAATGGCTGTTAATCTATATACAACAACATTAGGTTATATGATCAGACATGAATGAGAGGTCACGTGAGAGGTCAAGGCTATCCCAAGGTCAAGGTCATCACAAAGTCACCGGTGTTTTTTTTGGCATACTACAACTTTTCCTGTAGTTTATTTGATTGTACGTGAGTGTATTTGGAGCCGGAAGTCAAGGTCAAGAGCATAGAAAGATCAAAGTGGATATTACTTTGCATTTTAATGCCGCAGTTTCATTTTTGTTTGTTCTGGTCACTCATTTTTATGTTAAATATTGCGAGTTCCACAAGGAGCATGTAAGTTAAATGGGCTTGGCCCTTCTAGTTTTTAAATTTTGCTTTTCAAAGGTTAGCCAAAATTTCATCAAATCTATTTTTTATATATAAAATTTCAGATGTGGTGATTTTTTGAAAACCCCGTTTTGGTTGAGTTGAGTGATTTCCCCATCCCCCATACGCCCCAAACCCCACACGCCCCAACCCCTGCCCCTCCCCTAAACAAAAGCATTGGGGCTCAATTTCTTCAATGTCTATTTTCATGGTTCTGCGTTCATATTTTTCTCAGGTAGTTTGAGACAGCGCTCTGAGCGGCACTTAAGATCGAAAAGCGTACTACATGAAAATCATGAAATAAATTACACGAAATAAGAAAAAGACGTCCGGCGAACATAACAAACAAGGGAGATAACAAAGTTGAGGTTGGAGTTGTCCCACTTATTTTATTTAATTATTTTATTTTATTATTTTTATATAGCGCTTTTTCATATAGCGAGCTGCTCAAGGCGTTGGCCAATACAGGATCTAACTCAAGCCGCCCGAGGCGCCCAGTACAGGATCTAACTCAAGCCGCCCGAGGCGCCTAATGAGGAATGACTAGGGCTGTTCTCGTAATTTTGACAGTTGGGTGCATTTTGTTCTCCTCGCATTGTCGTTTGTAGGCTACACTCATTTGACCCGTTCTTTAAAACAACAACTCGCAGCATTGCTTTTCAAACAAAAAATACTCACGTATGTCATTCTGAGCATGTGTTTAATTTATTTATTTTAATTATATTATCTTGTTAATTTTGATTTTTTTAAAATTTCGTTTTGAGAATTATTTGAATGCCGTGACTTTTTTGCTGAAATGTTTGAGGGATAATTGGATCGTTTATAAAATAATATGGTTTGTTTGAATTTGTTAACTTTGTGATGACATTCGGTTTAACTGGGCTTTTTTTTTCTTAAATAATTGTTTTGCAGCTTTTTTCTAAATTTAAATTGTTAGTTTTTTGGCTGAACTGATGTAGTGCACGTTATTTCTTGCATAGCTCTATGTCATAAAATCTCTCTCTCTTTCTCTCTCTCTCTCTCTTCTCTCTCTCTCTCCCCCCCCCCCACCTCCCCCCGTGGAAATGCCGGGAGTGTCTGTTTAAATAGTATCCCCACTTTCTGGAAATGTAGTGCTTTAAATTCCCAATGTCGCTGTCCTTCTCTTTTGTTCTTTCTCATTCCTACTCTGTTCTATCAATCTGCTATACTGTCTTCTTCGCTAGACCAATCACCTACCTTTTTTCTTTAAAACTCTTCAAAAACTCCTCAATTATGTATGAGGTCTGTTGGGCCAGCTTGGGAATATTGGACGCTTTCTGCCAAATGGTCACTAGGGCTTCCTAGTATGATATTACTATTTAGCACTATAGGCATTTTATATGTATATGTTTTGTTAACATTTCATAATGATGTTTGTATTCTATTTGGTTTTTGTAAACGGGGATTCGATAAATTAGAGTATAGCCTCCACGTCTTCTGCGTGGGATGCCTTGATTGTAAAGTGCCCGGCTGGTGGAGTGCCTTCATTGTTACCACTAGGGTTGTTTCAGCAGATCTTTTATACGGATCAGTGTTGGATGCTCTTTGAACCAAATTGTGGTTTTGATTTTGTGGTCCTAATTCGGCTCTTTGCAATCCGCTGGACTCTGTAAGCAATGAATAACTAACTAACTAACTCACTCACTCACTCTCTCTCCTAATCTCTCCCTCTCTGTCGATATTCTGCACACTACATTTGTCCGTCCGCATTCCTCTGGTATCTTCTTAATTTTTTTTACGCTAGCTTCCTTCGATGTATCAGGTTGTACATAATGAATTTTTCTTTTTTTTATTATCAATGTAAGGAGGTTTCTTAGTGACAAAACTTTCTTCTATGAATATTGAAAAAAATTAACCGTTTGCAACTTCCTTTTAAAAAAAAATTATGATTTACATGAAAAGGAAGAATGTATAATAATAATAATAATAATAATAATAATAATAATAATAATAATAATAATAACACTACTACTACAACTACTACTACTACTACTACTACTACTACTACTACTACTACTACTACTACTAATAATAATAATAATAATAATAATTTTACTCAAGGTTTTGACAACGGCTTTGACAACGGAGGTAATGTGTGAACTGACAGACTAATTTATTATCTCCCTTTTCTCTGTACACAACCCTACTTTAACCGTTGACCCGCAGGCACATCAAACGGCGGACTGTACTTCTGAGGTCCTGTTGTGTAGGCACTCTTGAGAGTTTATGCTAGAATCCCGATACACTGTTACCGTTAGACTCTCACGGGTCTACGCAATAGCTGCTGTGGAAAGGACGCCGTTGTGATGCGTCTGCGATTGCGCAAAATAATAATAGTATTATGCCGCATCGAAATTAACAATGGGTTTACAAGTAATGTTTAGTTCGCTGGCGTTTGCTTTGCTTACGAGACGTTAGTTTGGCATTTATATACAGTTTACTATCTTGCTTTACTAACTTTCTAATATTACAGAGGTGAATGGACGGTTTAATTAATAACGAAATGACACGGGTTTACTAGCTACTGATATAATGTATGGTTTATGGCTTAACAATTGTTTAAAGTGAGCGCTTTGCTTATTACTATACGTCCTTATGCTGCAGTGTCAAGTCCAGTCAGGATAAGAAAGATAAGGCAACTTTATTATCTTTTACAAGAAATTACATTGTGGTGTACAATTACAATCAACAAGGAATAAACATCCCAATAATATCAACAACCATGATAGTGACAATGAGGATAAAACCTTCACACATTAATATATTTACACTTATGCATGCGACAGCAATTAATGTTACATGAAATTATTTTGGACACATACAAACTCACACACTCACGCACACACACACACCCACACACACACACACACACACACACACACACCACACACATACGTCATTTATTGTAATGAGACAGCCTTTGGGATAAAACTGTTTTTCGTTTGGAGAGTTCTGACCCTTGGTGTTCGGTAGCGCCTTCCAGAAGGCAGGAGCTGGAAGTGGTGCGCAAGCACATGAGTGCTATCCAGCACAATGCAACTGGCTTTCCGCACAATACGCCTTTCATACAACACCTGCAGACTCTCTTGTTTCACTCCCACAACCTTCCCACAGACATTCACCATTCGATCCAGCACACTTTTGTTTTTTACGCACAAACTTCCATACCAGCGGATAAAAGAAAAGGTAAGAAGGGACTCAATTAAAGAAGAGTAAAAAGTCTGAAGTCAAGCCAAGTCAACCAATAGCTATGACCCACAATGGACAATTGATGCAGCACATTGCATCTCAACAAATACAGAACTTTTTTTCAGCAGAAAACTAAAAAATAACGCGATCAACGGTATAAGGTCACAAAGTAACAACGACTAAAACTACATCCTCACAACAGTTATACATTATACTTTCAGCTATATTCTGACGTCGGCACGCATACGCACACACACACACACACACATTCTTGTATAGGTCACTAATGAGGTAATTTTAGAATGTAGGAGTCGGAAACCACTTTTTTGACGGAAAGAACGCAAATTTCTTCTAGAAATGTAAGAATCTAAGTCAAAATTGGCTCTTTCCGTCTCAAAAGTTGACCTAGTTCGTCTCCTAGGAGCGACGAAATAGGTCGATTTTTGCTTCAAAATTTTCCGAAAATTGGCTGGATTTTCTCCGTCCCGGATAGTGCACTCCTCTGTACTTAAAACACTCTTTTGCACTACAACTGCACTCCCATGCACTAGAAAAGCACTCCGGCGTACTTAGAAACAAATGGGTCACGGGAGAAAAATGAGGAACGAGAAAATTACCTCATTTGTGCGTAAAAAAGTAAATTTTGTTTCTCACTTTTGTGGTTTTACAACCTCACACACACACACACACACCCACCCACCCACACACACACACACACACACACACACACACACACACACACACACACACACACGCAGTCTTTTCAAAATCTTTCACTACAAATGCATACACCCACATAATACAAAGGTACAGACAATTGCATTTGGCTGACGAACCTCTCACGCACCATCAATGAAGACAACTTCCTTATTCATAACAATTTTGGATATTAAAAAATAAATATAATATTACTAAAGTATGAAATAGCACAGAGGCTGCATAAAAAGGTCGGCTTGACTTTTGGTTGTGCACAGAGGTATGCCCAAGTTACAACAGTATCTTTTTCATGTCACATTGTTCTGGTAAATAGTACAATTCTAATATTACAGGCAAGCACTTTATATGAGACGACTAGTGGAAGGGATTACACATAGCACTAGCTCTCAGTAGTACGTTGAACTCCGTGAAGATAAGAAATTGGAGGCCTATTCTTGTTCTGCACATACATTTCATGTACAATGAGGGATTTGAGTATTATTAGAATATGCCAGCTTCTCGTTTAATAGGACAAAACGTCAAAGCTAATTTAAAAGCAAATCAATGTATTTAACTAATCATACAGACAAGCTTTTTTTTTAAAAATTGGTTTAAGCAAATGTTTTAATTTGATTGAATAGTGTGTACGTCGCTTAATATAATAAAAACGAGTAAAACGGCTTTTAAAAAGTCGTTTAGCATTTATCTATGTAGCCTACTAGGTTTTTTCTTTAATCTTATTTTGTTACGTTGTGTTATGTAGCCCAGCAATAATAGATTCTAGCCGTAGTATTTGCATGTCTGCAGTTGATAAACCTTTGTAGTAGTTTTCCGTTTTGTGATTATAGTTCAACTTTAAATTGTTAGGTTTGGGTATAATTATGTTTGTGTGGACGTATCCACGCAGGAGAATGATTTATGTACATGATGTAGTGTGAATGTTGTGATCATGCGTACGAACGATGTGTGTAAGCGCGTTGAGTTGTTATTCGAATAATAAATGCGTTTTATAAATGCAATTTATTATTATTATTATTATTATTATTATTATTATTATTATTATTATTATTATTATTATTATTATTATTATTATTATTATTATTATTATTATTATTATTATTATTATGTAGTCTAAAATGAGGTGTGCACATAGACGATAAAAGAAAGTACTACACTGAATTGAATTGAAATCTTATTTGATTATTTCATTGTATGTAAATGCTAATAGTATGTGCCTTGCTTAATACAAAGTGCAGGATTTAAGTGTTGAAACTAATTCTAGTTTGTGCTGCTTTAATAGCCCTGTCACGTTTCTAAAAACCGTTTTAGCACCCCTAGTCTTTTACAAAATAGGCTATATATATATACAGTACAGTTTATTAGCATTGTATTACATTGTGTATTGGTTTAATTAAACGACATTTTAGTATTAACTATTATCACTAATCAATTTTTTTCCCAATTAGCCTACAATAACTTGACTTTTCTTTATCTTATTCGAAGTGTTTAATATACTATGTATAATGTACTATGTATTATGTATAACGTATTACGTATAAAGTATTATGTATAGTGTACTATGTATAATGTATTATGTATAACGTATTACGTATAAAGTATTATGTATAGTATAATATGTATAATGTATGATGCCTTGTTGCGCAGGGTCTAGTTGTTGTGGCTGTTTGTTCTTTTAGTTACTTTCTGTTCCAAGGGGTCTCCCTACAGTGACATATCACACAGCTTTTGTAATATAGGCAGTTAGAGTGTCTATCTATCCTATCCTTTCCCGTAACTCAAAAGTCGTTGGGGCACCACAGATGATCGTTTAACCAGCGTGCTCAGATCAACCTTTCTTTGCCCTCAGCAACCCTCGTGGCTTTGCTCAATGTCAAGCCAGTCCATTCACGAATGCTGTCCTCCCACCTCTTTTCTATCTACCACTTCTTCTGCCTTCTTGCTCCGTGCCTTGCAGGATAGCCTTTGCAAGGTCTGATGTTCTGGTGACGTGGCCATACCATGAGAATTTCCGTTTCTTCACCACTTTGAGCGTGTCATCGTGTTGTCCAATGGCTTGTGTGATGGTCTGTTGGACCTCGTCTTTGGTGATGTGCTGGGTAGAAGTCTAATTCTGTAGTACTTCATCTCCGTGCTTTGTATTGTTCGTTGTAGGTCTGCTGTGAGGGTCCATGTTTCGCAAGCGTATAGGAAAATGGAGATGACAAGGGAGCACAGCAGCCTTGCTTTGGAGTGTAGACTGATGGTCCCAGAGATCTTCCAGTCAGGACCCCATTGTATCAGACAATGGCTCCTAAATATTTAAAGCTATGCACCGTGTTCATGAATTGGCCTTGGACTTTGATAACCGTGTTGATGCCATTGGTGTTGTTAGTCATCATTTTATTGCACTTATTTCCATTCCATAGGCTCTGGAGGTGGTGTCAAGCCTCCGTACCAGCTGTTCAAGTTCTTGTTCCTCTACAGCCAATCCATCAATGTTATCCGCAAAACTGAGGTTGGCGATTGCGCTACCTCATATGCTGACTGTGCTTTCGTGATCTTCAAGGGCATCTTACATGATGCTCTCCAGGAAGATGCTGAAGAGTGTTGAAGAGAGTAGGCATACTTGACGCAGGCCGATTGTTATTCTGAACCAGTTCCCGATGGTGCTGTTGTGGAGACTGCACTGGTAGCTTGTCATGTAAGTTTTTGATGACTTCAGTAATGTTAGAGCTCATGGTTGCCAACAGAGCTGCATGCCAGACTCGGTCAAACGCTTTATTGAAGTCTACAAACACATGAAATAAATGTTTTTTGGTGCGGTAGGTATTTCTCGCAAATTATTCTGAGGTTGAGAATCTGCTCAGTGGTACTTCGTCCTGCCCTGAATCCTGTTTGTTCTTCAGCTGTGATTTGTTCAGCTTAGGGTTTCAACCTGTTGAGTATTATTTTCAGGAGGACCTTGCTGGGATGGCTGATGAGATTGATGGTGCGTTAGTTTTCACACTCCTGAAGGTTACCCGTTTTGGGTATGTGATGACAAGCGACTGGGTCCATGGTGTAGGCCATTCCCCACTCTGCCAGATCTTGTTACAGAGAGATGAAAAAAAGAACACCTCACAGGGAGCTGGTGCCTACCGAAAAAATCAACACTGACAGTGAGGACGTCAATCATCGCTTCTCCTCCTGCTTGAAGCAATAATATGCGGCTATGTTGTCCACTCCCGCTGACTTCTCTCTTCTTATTTAGCGATTGCACGGCTGCCTCAATTTCTTCACGGAGAATTGGGAGGATTTCGTCTTCTTCTCTGTTTACAGGGACATGCTAGAACTGATGGGTCGCCATTTGGTATGTGGTTGTAAAGGTCAGAGCAGTACTCTGTCCATCTATCCAAGACGTAAGGTACATACCTGGTTGCTTTAGATCGTGGATCTTGGAGACCTTGGGTTTTGTAACACTTGTCAGCCGCTTCACAGTCTGGTAGACCTTCTCGCTGTTGACCTTGTTCAGTCCGTTTCCTATTTCTTGGTATTGATATTCTATCCAGTTCTCCTTTGCTGTGTGCATGTCTTTTCGGATGTCATTGTTGATTTTTCGGTAGGCATGAGCTCTATGTGAGGTACTATTCTTTTTCTTTTTCATCTCTCTTCGTTTGTCACACAGGTCCAAACGTTCAGGTGTGATCCACGGTTTCTTCTTTGGGCGGTGCTTGCCAAGGATCTCATTGGCGGCACCTGTCACAGCTGAGTTGATGGTGGTGGTCATAGTGTTGACATCTACTTCACCAACTCCCAAAATGAGCAGTGGTGCAAATTTCCAACCAATTTTGTCTTCGAATATTTCTGCCACCTCCAGGTCTTGCAGTTTGTCCAGGTCGAACTTCAATCTGGTGCACTTTACTGTGTTTACTCTCTTCAAGTGGAGCCGGTAATACATCATCATGAGATCGTGGTCACTACCGATGTCTGCTCCTGGAAAAGTGTGTGTCCAGCCAATGTTGATGCTTGATCTGAAGCGTTTCTTGACCATGAAGTAGTCAATCTGGTTAGCGTGTAACTCCCGACAAAGCGTTTTGAGCAACATACATGTATAGTAAACAACATACATTTATTTAAAAAAATTATACTGACGGTTCAATTCTAGAAACAACACATGCTGGCGCTGGAATTGCAATTCCTGACTTAAAAATTCAAAAGTCATATTATATTGGTAAGAATATCTCAATATTTATAGCAGAATTGTATGCAATACTTATGGCTTTAAATATTATTTGTAATTCTTCATTGGCTTTATTTAATTGTGTAGATGCAAAATCAGTTTTATATTCTTTGAAATATTGGTCATGTAAAACATGGACAGGTATTTTATTTGAAATTAACTTTAATACATTATATTATATCTAAAGGTATTGGAGTCTCCTTTTGTTGGATTCCTTCTCATACCTACATTTATTGGAATAATATAGTTGATCATTTGGCTAAACAAGGAGCAATGAAATTATGTTATACTATTACACATAATAATACAAAACCTTCAGTATTTGAATTAATATCTTTATTGGAAAAAAAAGTATATTCTAATTTACCTAGCAATGGAAAGAATGAAAAATTTTCTTGTCTAAGACATTTGTGTAGAATAATTAATAAACTAAGAGTAAATTCATGGAACACCAAGTTTTCAAAAGATGTAGTTTGTACTTGTTTACAACCAATATCTGTTAAATATCTGTTATATGAATGTCCTTGGTTGTTATAGGCCTATAAAGAAAAGAATATCGATGTAAATAGTCAAGAATTAATTGACATTTTGTTGCATAGTCCAGCAATGATAGATATTGCCCGAATAATTTACAAGTCTGCAGTTGGTAAACTTCTTTAGATGATTATAGTTCAACTTTAAATTGTTATATTATATGTTTGTGTACATGCGTGAGAATGACTGTATGGTCTAAAATCACATATGTGAAAAGACGTTAAAATTAATTATTTATTATTTTATTTATTTATTTAATCGTTCTTATATAGCGCTTTTCCAGCTCAAGAGCTGCTCAAAGCGCTGGACGATACAGGATCTAACTCAAGGCGCCCGAGACGCCCACCCGCAGCCTTTGGGCGCATGGTCTGACGCCCGGACAACTGAGCACAATCCTGGGCAGCCAGGGATGGGGGAGAAGGACCTAGGTGCATGCTGGGTGTTTTCTTGTCACCGGCACTCACCCGTCTAGGACATGAGCGTCAGGATCTTTAAAGTCCGTTATGATGGAATGTATGCGATACAGACTAGACCTCGGTTTATACTCTCATCCGAAGGAGTAGGAAAACAGGAGTAAAGTGTCTTTCCCAGGGACACAACACAATGGCCCGGCCAGGGCTCGAACCCGGGACCTTCCGATCCGCAAGCCGAAGCACTACCATTAGACCACAGTGCCTCCATAATTATTGAATTGAATTGAATTGATGTATTGAAAATCCTCAACTCTGCTGTGTTTTGTCGCCGGGGCGTTAAGCACGACAAAAGGAAGTGGATCCTCGATCATGCAGGGGTAGATAACTAACAGCCATATCTATGATACTTGGGCTTTATGCTACTACTGCCACTGCTATGCTGTTGAGGATCCACTTTCTTTTTTGCTGTCGCGGATCCATTGTAATTGTAGTTGGTTAGTACAACGGACCATGTGGTTTTTACCTCCTTGAAACTTTTTATATGTCATGTTATTAACCTTGTTTTCTATCTATGGACAGAATTTAGTTTTGACCTAGCTGTGTGTTTGTGTTTTCGTTTCACTCTCACTTTTCCAAGAGGTGTGATTTTCTGGTCTTCTTCCTTTATATTATTTCACTTCGCGGAGCTTAGAGTGGTTTTTCAAGGTTGTGGTATAACTTAAGAAATGCATTAAATAATAGTAAATGATGATGATAATGGTGATGATGATATTGATGAGTAATAAATAAGATACCGTCGTCACACAGAGATTGAAGACCTGTAGTCCAACATGAGATATATACACAAAATACATTTCTTATTAAAATTCCGTAAAATATTTCTACAAGTATATAAATATTATTTCGTTTGAGATACACTTTGGTGTATTGACTTATGCTTTGAAATCTGTGATTAATATAAAACCAACAGATTTGTACAGTAATTGTTATATGGGTCAAGAAAAAAAAAAGTAAATTACGAAATAAAGACCTTTACTGTTTAATTTATTTATTTGTGAATAAAATTTTGAAATACGTGTTATAATTAAATTGTTTATTTGCGTGTTTACTTCATTATTTTTTTTTGTTTGTTTATTCCGCAGGTTACGTCCCTCACAACGAGACCAATGGGGATGTCATCAAATTCGGATTTGAGAACGCGGAAGTGGAAATGCATAGGAAGAATAACGGGCATTCGCAACCCAAAGAACCCAGAATGGTGGAAAACACCAATTTGTAAGCCGCCATCTTGGCACTGAAGCGAGGAGCGCGCGCTAGAGAGAGATCTATAGGGATAGAGAGAGGGAGATGAACCAAGAAACAAAACATGTCTTAATAACTAGACTTTTCAGTGCTGTTTATTTTCTCGAGAGAGATACAGAAAAAAGGACTTCTAAGCCAAGACTACAAGACACTGCATGCCTGAACCCTGTCTTGTATTTTTTGCTCTTGGACGCTCGATGTGGCATCTGTATGCATTTGGCAAGCCTGCCGGTGTAACATCGTCAAAATTCCGGGAATCTTACTTTAGCCGGGCGCCTTTGCGCACGCGCCAGGTCAAGTCGGACCGGCTTTTTCACGATGTTCTTTGGCGTCGTAATCCTAACCCAAACCCTAACCCTAACTCTAACCCTAATGCTTACTAAGACTACGATAGCACTGTGCGCATGCGTCGAATTTTGTAATGCGTCGACCAATCAGAATGATCCCAGTCGCTCCCAGCCAAATAAGATACTAGGAACTTTGACGATGTCACACCGGCATCACTCACAATACTCTACTTAATATGGTGTCATATATTGTCTCGGATCATGCGCTTTAGATTCTATATTGTTAAACAAATAACCTGTAATGTAAGAGAGATAAGAACTGGACAATGGTCTTTCCCGATGATGATGATGGTGATGATGATGATGATGATGATGATGGTGATGATGATGATGATGATGATGATGATGATGATGATGATCATCATCATCATCATCATCATCATCATCATCATCATCATCATCATCATCATCGTCATCATCATCATCATCTTTACTATAGGTAACAAGGTTTATAGTACTTGAAAAAGAACCATAGTGCAGTTAATTTTACAGTAATTAAATTAATTATACTGTTCCCATTTTTCTTTCATATGATTGTATCCTCTTGTAATAGTTGATGATAGGTGCAAAAGCGCTGTGCATGTTGCTATCTATGTCGTTGTTAACAATCCAGCAAGAACGAGTTCTGGTTTTCTCGTCAAACTAGGATGTATATCGGTGTATTTCAATGTAACCATGACATCGTGGTCGTTCTTTTTTCTCATACAGTGTAGCTGACACTCTCCTACTCCTAGTTTTAGTCTTTTTCTGGGTGTAATTCATTGGTAGTCCAGTCCCCAAAATATTAATGAGGAGGAGGTAAGCATCATATTAATAATGCTATTAATGCTGAAGAGATTTGCTGTTTTGCATGATAATTTTGTGGTATCCTTTTAAAATAAGAACAAAATATATTACTGTATCCCTGTCTGCTAAGAGTTTGCAATCTCATTATTGCGATATTACTACTACTACTACTACTACTACTACTACTACTACTACTACTACTACTACTACTACTACTACTACTACTACTACTACTACTACTACTACAGGATGCCATCACGCGCTTTTCCATCAATCAAAGCGCGGCGATCTAAAGCAAAACTAAACAAAATCTACAATGTGATCGTGAGGCTGATGATGACATAACACGTACCGGAAGTAGTGTGTAGCTTAGTAGGCTACAATGCAATGCAAGCAAATATAACATGGACACTATATAATACTTATAGAGTCCATGAATATAATTACGTTCCCGCAGCATGCATATTTCTGGCCATGATAATCCAGTTTGCTTTTTTGTTTATGTTTGAGTGTTGTATATTTAGGTTGAGAGCATTCAAACAAATGTTGAATTTAGGATATCGAAGGGTAATACCTGATAGTGAGTTTGTATGACGGCCAACTGGCGCCAAAACCTGATAATTACAAATATCATGAGATAATTACAAATATCATGGGATAATTACAATTATCAATGGATAGTTACAATTTTCATTGAAAAATTATAAATATCTTGGCGTGATCATGTTTAATTTTTAGTTTTGGCTCTAGCAATCCGCCTGCAAATGCGTTAAAACCGAAAAAATTGTATTTATCACATAAGGCGGCTTAGCCTACTAGCGCCAAAACGTGCATTTACAGATATCAGTGATAATGGTAATTAACATGTGTTCTGTGTAATTCACGTTATGACGGCCTACTAGCGCCAAAACCTGATAATTACAAATATTATGTGATAATTACAAATATCAACGACCTATTTACAATTAACACGTCAAATTTTTAATTATAAAGTGAAAATTACAAATTTTGGTTTTGGCCCATTTCCAGACGGATTGCTAGAGTCAAAACTGAAAATTAAACATGATCACCTGAAGATATTTGTAATTTTTAAGTGATAATTGTAAATAATCCTTAATAATTGTAAGTTTCCTGATATTTGTAATTATCCCATGATATTTGTAATTATCAGGTTTGGGCGCTAGGAAGGCGTGGCAAATACTGATAACTATTCATTAACACTGTGGATTACCGGTATCTGTAGGTTACACAGAACACGTGTTAAGTTCAATGATCTCGTGATAATGGTAACTCTCGCTTTTGGCGCTAGTGGGCCGTCATAACGTTGACTCTAGTGAGAAAGACTTTCAGGAGGCCCTCTCTCTCTCTCCCTCCTCCCACCTTCCCCTCCCCTTCTCACCCCATTTCCCAGGTTCCATTTCCGGTAAATGAACATTCGATTTTTCTGTTTTGTCCTCTGCCTATGATGGGGTTGAAGCTGGTTTGTGTGTGTGAGTGTGTGTGTGCGTGTGTGTGCGTGCCTGTGTGTGAGTGTGGGTGCGCGTGTGCGTGTGTGTGTGTGTGGCGCGATGTAGAAACGCCGTTGAGTTGCGTTGGGTAGCTTAACGTCCCCGGACACCTAGCGTATAGGGGACTGAATGAGCGAAGGCAAGTTGAAGTTAAGAAGTCATGTTGCGGAGGGATGATGACGTGTAGATGGAGCGCACCAAGCTGCTGCGACAATCGGGTAGAGGAAAGCACGTACGATGATTCAGAACGAGTAGATGAAGAATGGACGACACTGGTGACGAGCGCACGAAGCAGCTGCGAAGGTGACAAAAAGGCCGGTACCCAGCAGGACGCCAAGTAAGCTACAAGCTGGAGGAGAGGTGCCGAGGAGGCCAAAAAGGGATGCGCCGAAGAAGCCGCGAGAAGTTGACCAAGTAGAGGCCGCGTGAAGGAAGATAGGCAGAGCGCAGGATGCCGCTGGCGGTGAAAGCACCTGTCGTCCGGAAATCGCCACTCTCCACAGGAAGCCCCACGTCGCCCAGGAATAGACAAAGGTGATGGGCAGCCGAAGTCCGGGCAGACGGAAACGGAACGAGGAGGACCCTTCCACGCAGAGCATCCGCCGCACGACCAGGGGAGCCCAACAGATGAGAAAATGAAGGGTGTAGTGTGAACAGGAGTGTCGTATCGGGATCTCCCATGGGCAACTGCAGCGGCTTCAACTTCTGTACTGCCACCGCCGCCGACGACGAGGAGAAACGCCGTTACTGTTACACACTCGTTATACTCTACCTACATTCTTTGGACGATCCCGTTATTTTGACGTCAAAAGTGTTCCCTTAGGGTTAGGGATATGTTAGGCTTATAGTTCGGTTAAGGATTAGGGTGGGCTTAAAAAAATAGACAAATTTTTAAAAAAAAAGTCAAAACAACGTATGCGGCCTGTCATAAAAGTTACAACAATGGCGGTTTTACACGGTTGTGTGTTTGTGTGTGAGTGTATGCGTGGATGTGTGTGAATAGATGTGTGTGTGTGTTTGTGTATGCAGGTAGGCCTACGTGTCGTGTGGATGTGTGTGTGTGTGTGTATGTGTGAGTGTGTGTGTGTTGCTGGGTGTAAATGATACTAGAACAAGATGTTAATCTGGAGGGGTATCAATGCACGTGAAACGCTTACAGAGGATAAACAAATACTGTCCCAGTTTCTTCATCTTATTGATTTTTGAAACATGTAGCCCACAGAGGCATTATACAAGTTCGGTGGATCCCTAATAGCGCTGCGGTTGATACGGATCCTCGGTAGCGCAGCGGTAGATACGGATCCCCTATAGCGCTGCGGTAGATACGTTTCCTCGACGATAGCGCTGCGTTAAATATTGATCCCCTATAGCGCAGCGGTAGATACGGATCGTCGATAGCTCAACCGTATTATTATATACAGCCATTTGTATACTAACTGCTGCTACCGCTATGCTATCGATGATATGCTTTCGTTTTTGCTATCGAGGACCCATTCTCCTTGGTGAATGTCTCTGCGTACAACCTAAGTAAAGGTCAACGGGCAAAGAAGGCCTAGGTAGGAAGCCGTTGGCTCTTTTGTCAAATGTGGGTGAATTATCCCCCTTCTTCAATCATGACAAATCAATCCATATTGTTACGCTTCTTGTTGTCCTTTTAATTATTATTCATATTGTTATTAATTCATGCACAAACATATATAAATACTCTTAAGATGCAAATAATTTGAATATATAATTAGTTGGTGCATACAGTTCCTTGACCATTTTAAACGTGTTAGATTATTCGTTGATTTTAAAATAATTGTTATTATTTTTATTTTTACTGCCTTTGTGTAAAGTTTGTTTGTACTGTATGTCGGAAGAGTCCGCTGGACCTAAAGCAATAATCATGTAATGTAATGTAATGTATGTACAAATGTAAGTTCTTGTTCTATTTTCATTGCAACTTTAATTCATTTGCAACCAGATTTAATTGTTATTTGTTGAAAGCTTGTTCAAAGCGAGAAGCTTCACACAAACTTTTAAAAAACAAATGTGAATAAAGTAAGTGACAAAAATAGAACAACTGGTGTTGCATATAGTCTGCTATCAAGTATGCTTTGTTAGTTGTTGTTTTTTTCAATCTTGTCAACACAAAAACGGGTTGAGAAGGCCGGGTGTTCCGGACAGCGTTGTGGTAGCAAAAATGTTAAGTAATGTGTTACTTTGGTTCATTTTGCACATTATTGTCTAACTATAAATTGACTGCCCAATGAAATCTGTATTTCATTGCCATTTATAGTTTGTTTTTCTTCTGGTTCTGGATATGGATTCCCGTCAGTGATGTTAATTGACGGGCCAGCCGTAGGAGCCATTTCTGACTATAAATACGACTTGGGGAATGCACAGCGTGAACTCCCTAGCCCAAAGATCCAGTGGACCTTGCCGATGTTCAATTTGAAGAAGTTTCAAAGAACAGCCTTATGTATATATAGTTATGTTACATTATTGCCACATTTCTCTCCCCCCTCCCCTCTGCCCGTGGGGGTGCCGGGGGTTTCAGTATAAATAGTGCCCGCTTTCTAAAAATTTAGTGCTTTAAATTCCAACTGTCGCTCCTTTCTCCTTTGTTCTTTCTCATTCAAACTCTTTTCTATCAATCTACTATATTATCTTCTTTTTCGCTAGACCAGTCACCTACCTTTTTTCTTGAAAACTCTTCTGGGACTAAACTCCTCATTTGTGTCTGAAGTCTGTTGGATCAGCTTGGGAATATTGGACGATTTCTGCCAGGTGGTCACTGCATGGGCTCCCTATGATGTTATTATTTGGCAATGTAGGCCTAGGCAATTTATATGTATGTGTTTTGTTGATATTTTAAAATGATGTTTGTTTTCTATTTTGATTTTGTAAACAGGGGTTCGATAAATTAGAGTATAGCCTCAGCGTCCCCTGCGTGGGATGCCTTTATTGTAAAGTGACTGGCTGGTGGAGTGCCTTCAGTGTTAGCACTAGGGTTGTTTCGGCAGATCTTTTTTACGGATCAGGGGTGAGTCCTCTTTCAGAGAAGTTGTGGTCTTGATTTTTGTGGTCCTGCTTCGGCTCTTTGCAGTCGGCTGGACCCTGTAAGCAATGAATAATTAACTAACTAACTGCCACATTTTAAAAGCTGGTTTAAAAAACTTAAACATGATGGCTATATTTTTTTGCGGTGTAACGGCTCCCAGTCTGCCAATGGCTGTTCAGAATGCGTTTTTAGCGAGCGTCACGTTGCTTTCAACCACTAGGGTGAAGCAGATGATTCACTGCAGAGTTAAAGATTCATACAGATTTGCTGAGACAGTTTTATTCTAGTCTAGTGAGGAGAGAGTACGACTCATAGACACAATTGCTCTGCATGGTAGGTGATTATTAGCGTGTAGATGATGATGATGATGATGGTGTGTGTGTGTGTGTGTGTGTGTGTGTGTGTGTGTGTGTGTGTGTGTGTGCGTGTGCGCATGTGTGTGGACAAATCGCAAGTTCGACTACCATATTGACGACAGTTAAATTCTTATTTGTATTTGTACATTGGCAATATGTATATTTGTATACTTTAGTTTTATTCTGATGAATTTTTAATAAAAGACATTTAAATAAATAGAAGTCTTAACCCAGATGTGCCAAATGGAAGATGTCCCATCAAAATTATTGTTATTAATTATTATTATTATTACATCTTGGCATTTAGCAGTCCGATTTCCCTAAGGCGAGACAATTCACTTCCGGTCTTTACAACAACCGTTTGTCTCCCATCTTAATGTTAATTTTTTTTGTTTGTTTTTGGGGTTTTTTAAAAAGAGAGAGAAATTATTACTTTTGAAATAAAATCCTTAGTTGTAATTCCTCGGAAAAGATGTAATACTTATGGTACAATTATTCACACAATTCTATAGTTTTTGAATAAAAATGACTTTTGTTCTGAAGGTTGTGCGAAAAGATTTTGTTGATCTGTGTGTGTGCGTGGTGGATGGAGGAGGAGAGGACAGAGAGGGGACCAGGGCAGGGATGGGAGTGTATAATGGAGAAATGGGGTGCTAAACTAGCCTTTTTATGCACAAAATGGGACTTTTAGCTAGCGCCCCACTTTTTTTTTCTTCTCCCCAAACCCACTTTTTTCTAAGTGTATGAGAGTGCTCTTTTAGTGCATAGGATTGCTCTCATAGTACACGGGACTGTTTTCTGGCCAAATTTGAAGTAATAGGGTTAGGGTTAAAAGCTGAAATAGATCAACGTTTTGACGAAAAGAGACATTTAAAAATCTAATTCTTATATTTTTAGATGAATTTTGAGCTCTTTCTGTAAAAAAACCCCAAACACCCAACTCTTTCTGATGACTAATTTCGTCCAAAATCCCAGTTTGCCATGAATAAAGGCTTGCGCGTATGTGTGTGTGTGTGTGTGTGTGCATGTAGAAACGACGTTCTGATGACACACACATGAAACTCCACATGTATGGTTTCTTCTGACTTTTTGGGAAGGCCGTACTATTTTGACGTCAAAATAGTGCTCCATTGAGTTAGAGCTGTTTTAGGATTAGGGTTAGGTTAAGGGTTAGGGTTAGAGATAGCTTCAAAAATTGGAAAATGTCAAAATAATGTCAAAGAAATGGAAAGTGTGTCAAAATAATCCCTGTTTTTTTCACAACCGTCATCAGAACGTCGTTTCTACACAAATCTGTTTGTGTGTGTGTGTGTGTGTGTGTGTGTGTGTGTGTGTGTGTGTGTGTGTGTGTGTGTGTGTGTGTGTGTGGAGAGTGTGAATGTTCATGCTTGCAACATATGGACAAATTACATTCTGGCAGTAATGCAGATTACACAACAAAACGTTTTTTGATGTTATTTTTTTTCAAGAGACTTTTATTACAAAATCATCTGTTGAACGGGGGCAAAAAAATAAAAGCAAAGGTGATAATTTTTAAAAAAACAAAATAAATAAAGCAAAAAATGCGGCACAAATGTATCACACATAACATAAGACGGTTAATTATTATTATTATTATTATTAAACTCATATTTCTGAACAGCTGCAATTCTAGTCAGTATTGAAGAGTACCACAAAACAAAACAAAAATTTATAACAGTAATAACAAATAGTCATTAAAACTCTAAACAACGGTATATCTTCATAATAATAATAATTATTCTTCATTCGCAAGAACAAAAAACAAGAGAGTATTTGGCAACGTGGGACGATGAGGAAAATTTGCAATAATAACACGTTTATCCTTAGGCCAACAAACAACAAGCCCATTATTTTGCAATAAAAAATGAAGAAGACTAGATAGTTTTTGTCAAGTGTATATTACTGTACATTATTTTTGCTGTGGGCAACAATGATAAGGCTTCACTGGATGTAAAAATCAGAGAATGTTAAATGAGAACGAGCGTCCACGAAAGTGATTGTGATTTTCAATACACAAAACCACAAAATTGCATATAAATGGGTTGTGTAAATGTTACAGACTGCAGAGCAATTCAACCCAGTTGATATTTTCCAAGCGGTTAAAAAAAATTAACTTGACGTGCAAACGGCAAACAAGAAAAATAAGGACAGCGCAAATGATTGCTACTTGAAATTTGAATTCAGCTACTCAATGATGAGAAATTACTTATCTAATTATATAAGCCATTCAGTTACCTAATTACGAAAAATATTATTATTATATTATAGGCAATTCAGTACCTAATTATAAGAAATCAATGATTTAATTACAGGCAAATTAAACTGTTATAGTTACTCATCATCCTTCAAACTGCAATCATCCAAAATGTTCGCCATTTCATAGTTTTGATCTTAATTCAGCTAATATGAAAGTATTAATAAACAAATCTTGTGTTTCTTAGTCGTTATAATGAGTATTGTAATATAACAAGTTCATCAGTTTCTATGTTGAGCAAGTATTACAATATGACAAATTTCCTCAGTTATTATGTCAAGTGTTATAATATTCAAAATTCCTCAGCCGTTATAAAGGTAAAAAGGTAAAGGTAGTCCCATAGCCTTGTGGCCGTACGAAAGCGTGATGTTGGAGATCACACTTATCTTGGGCCAGCGTAATGAGGGTGATGCCCATCTCTCTCCCTCGCTGCTTTACCTTCCCCACTCTTAAGAGAGTAAGTACTCAGTCACAGTTGAGTCAACTGAGGGCGTTGTTATTTGTCTCTTCACGTTTTGCGGTCACCCATCCAAGTGCTAACTGCACTGGACGGTGCTTAACTTGCGAAACAGTAGCGAGTGCTCCAACCACTGCGCTATCCGACACCACAGCCGTTATGTTGTCGCTTATAATATGATAAATTCATCAGTTCTCATGTCGAGTATTATTAAATGACAAATTCATCTTTTGTTATGTGTATGTTTTGTTATTCCAAATTCAACAGAATTTCAATAGGACAAGTTCAAAAGTTGTTATGCTGAATGTTATACTATCACAATTTTATCAGTTGTTCCATGAGTAGTATTATATCACCAACAATTTGGTGGTTAGTTAGTTATTCATTGCTTACAGGGTCCAGCGGACTGTAAAGAGCCGAATCAGGACCACAAAATCAGGATCACAACTTGGTTGAAGGACTCACTCCTGATCCGTATAAAATATCTGCTGAAACAACCCTAGTAGTAACACTGAAGGCACCCTACCAGCTGGTCACTTTACAATAAAGTGTTTTTTATCAAATAAATAATTCTTTTTATTGAACGCTGTCGCTTGAGTTATATTAAAGTAGTTCCTTTCATTCAATGCTTTCGCTGGAGTTATATTATTATATTGATGCACCATCATTTGCAGTTTGAAATCATTTTCATCAACACTACCATCCCGTCTAGCCTTTGTTTTAATCAACATCAATTATTTATCCTTTCTGAAGTTTACATAATAGAAAGAATTTAGCACCAACTAAAAATATAAAAATACAAACCGAGCTAAAAACAGATAACTAATCTATTTGAAGTCACCTCCATAATGCAGACAGTTCAATGTTTAAACAAATTTAATTTCTAAATTGAAACAGCATTTCTGAGAAAACATAAATTAAGATTGATTTAACATTTAAACTATCATCCGTATGGAACACACGTTGGCATACGGAATCTCACAATGCCTATAAACCCAGCAGTTTCTGCTATTGGCAGCACTGTAATTTCACTGTCCAACAACCTGCTCATAAACTTGAACTAACAGCAAGACACAAACTTCCTTTTACGGTTGGCGCCTCAGGCGGCTTGAGTTAGATCTTGTATTGGCCCGCGCCTTAAGTTGCTAAGAACGGCGAAATATGTGCGCTATACAAATACCCAATAATAATAAAAATAACAAACTTGCTTTTACAATCAACTTTGCAATAACCTTGCACTAACAAGACACGGACTTGCTTTTACAATCAACTTTGCCATAAACGTGCACTAACAAGAAGACGCAAATGAACTTTGACATAAACTTTATCATTATATTTATACACAGTATGAACTCTCCCTGTACTATGACATTATACATACAATCCATATTTCGGCCCTTGCACTACAAAAACTGCTCAATAATTATTATTACTTGTAAACCATAAACATTAAAGCAGTAACTACAGGTTTGCTATGAAAACAATTCTAAGAATATCAACCAACAAACTGTGCATAAAAACTACCATACAAGCAGCGACTGTACTACCTTCAAAAGGCTATACAGATATAAGAGAAAAATACAAAATGAATATTAAACTACAATGGTGCATGTGTGATACGCCAAAAAGAGAGAATCAGAATGAAAATTGACTCCTTAAATTGCACAAGCTATAACCACTACAGACTGATGACTTCATGGGGCGTAAGTAAATCATTAACAATTAGCGATATTGGGGGGGTCTGAAATAAACACAAACAGAAAAGAAAAAAGAAAGCAATGTTGAAACGTGATGAGACAAGAACTGAAATGGCAATGACTGATGAACACAGTGAAACCGAGAAAGTGAAAAAGCAGGCGTATGAGTAGAAGCAGTCAAACAATATTCACCAATTTTACACTGTGTCCAAGTTTGACTGTGCCAGCCACTGCACACTGGCTGTTGCAACGGTGCCGCCAGCACAGGCAATCATGAACCACTGTCAACACATGCTGTAAAATGTGCATCTTCTTGCTTGCTGCTTATAGAGACATAAGGTATCCCATAAAAAAGATGCATAATTCATGAGTATTGTCTAATGAGTTGAATAACACTAATGCCAAAACAATAACATGAGTAGAATAACATCAATGTCATCATGCAGCTTGTCAGGTATTAAAAAAATTAAAATTAAAAAAAAACAAAACTTAATAGCAGAAACAGTTAAGATTTTAAATTAACGGCAAAGACACATAATATTATATTTAGGGACCAGAAATTGCACACAAAAGATACACCCCAACTCTGCCATCCCAAGACAAAAGGTAGCATAACCCCTCTGCGATGACATAACAGAGTAAGTTACCCGCTTTAACAGAAATAAGACAAGTAGCCTACACTGGCGCCAACACACTTTGAGAAATACTACCTTTTGCACTCACATAATTCCTCTCTATCAAACCCGCTTTGGAAAAAAACAAAAGAAAAAAACACAATCGAATCACTCCAGCCAACAAACCCAACAAATAAAAAAATTATATTAATGATAAGAAGTGTATCCATCAGTCAACCCCACTTCACATCATTCACAAACACACACACACACACACACACACACACACAAACACGCACACACTCACAAATAGACACACCAACATAAGAAGGCTCTATGAGTATAACGTTAAAAATGACAGACCAAATAAGCCGACACTTAATTCTCCGTGCTCCAAACAAACGGTGAAAACAATAATAAACCACGAAGCACCTGTTTCAACAAGATACTGTACATGCGCTGTGCCTAATAGGTCAGTGCACATACTACAAACACATAACACCTTCTGATACAACAACAACAACAGTAATAATAAATAATAAACTGCCAACATAACTTGTATTAGTAGACAGGCAGTATGATCATTTGTCATCATCATCATTATTATTAACAACAACAGTAAATAACAATCAATAATAATAATAATAATAATAATAATAATAATAATAATAATAATAATAATAATAACATAACAGACAGATAAAAGAGTGTCCAACAAACTAGGCTATCCATACAATTCCATGGAGAAAACACTGAAACATTAGACAAAACCCAAGACAATACAAGACACCGAAGCACATACAACCATCAACATAAAGGCACAAACTTCAGAGTATATATTTGTACACAACTGTAAAAACAATAAATACATACAAATTCAACAAATAAATAAATAAAAATAAGATTCCAATTCCAACAGAGTACAGAAAAACAAAGTGAGAAAACAAGACAAACATACAAAACAAACAACATAACAAACAATGAACAACACTCTACACCAAACAAACAAAACCATAAAAAGAAAAATTGCAACACTACTGAAACACACCGACACAAATAATAAAATCGTAAAATAAAAACAATGGCACATTATTTACTATACTTTGCACCACACTATTGAAACAAGCAAGGGACAATACTGAACATACAAAACAAGGGACAATACTGAACATACAAAACAAACAAGGGACAATACTGAACATACAAAACAAACAAGGGACAATACTGAACATACACAACAAACAAGGGACAATACTGAACATACACAACAAACACAAAAAAAACAAAAAATAATTACAATTCAAGTAATACGAGAGACGTTTGACACAAAACTAAAACACGAAATAATAACGCAGTACAGGAAGCCAGGAAGCCTTGACATAAGACACAGACGAGAGGACGTAACAACTGCATAAAGATCTAGCGGCAGCAGTAGCAACACACATTTGCTCTATCTACAAGCAAGCCACACAAACGCCACGGGCAGTAGAGATGCCAGCAATGCAGAGGCTCTGCTGCTCCATGCACTGTTGCCTGGGTCTTCTGAAACATACAACACAAAACAAGGATGAGAAGACAGAGAGGTGAAAGAGAAAGTATGATGGTCTAATAGCACCAAAACCTGATAATTACAAATATCGTGAGATAATTACAAATATCATGGGATAATTACAATTATCAAGGGATAATTACAATTGTCATTTAAAAATTATTTATATATGCGCATGATCATGTTTAATTATCAGTTTTGGCTCTAGCAATCCGCCAGAAAATGGGCCAAAACCAAAAATTGTAATTATCATGTAATAATTACAATTTTCACTTCATAATTACAATTTTTACATGATCATGCTTAATTCTGAGTAAGGCAGCTTATTAGCGCCAAAACTTGCATTTACAGGTATCAGTGATAACGGTAATTAACACGTGTTCTGTGTAATTCACATTATGAATGGCCTACTAGAACCAAAACCTAATAATTACAAATATGTGATAATTACAAATATCAACTACATATTTATAATTAACACGTAAACATTTTAATTATCAAGTGATGTTTTTGTACTTTACTTCACCCTAACCAATCTGGATTCAGGGCTCATTACTCATGTCACACTGCATTAATCAGTCTTGTTGACCAGTGGTTGAACAAGATTAATGATAATGAACTTTGTGGTGCAGTTTTTGTAGATTTTGACAAAGCTTTTGACATCAATGACCACAAGCTGCTTCTAAAAAATCTCATGCAATGGACTTGGGATTGATTCAGTTCAACTTATAAGTTCTTTTCTCAAGCTGTGTACGCAAACACCTCAACATCGAGCATGCAGGTTGTACAGTAGGGGGTGCCAAAAGGGTTGATATTAGGCCCTCTGCTCTTCACTATATATTTAAACAATCTTCCCCTTTATATTAAGAATTCATGTGAACTCTTTGCAGATGACACTACCATACATTCTAGCAACACCAATTCAGTAATTTATCAAAATCACTGCAGGAAAATTTAAACCAGTGGACTGAATGGACTGAGCTAAATCATATGTCAATTAACCTCCCCCAAAACCAAATGCACGATAGATAATAACTAGACAAAAACGCCAGAATATATCCTCAACATTTTGGGATTTAACGGTAAGTAATAAAATTATTGAAAAAGTCAGCCATCATAAAGTGTTGGGAGTTGACATTGATAACAACCTGTCTTGGGCAAATCACATTGTACAACTTTCCTAAACAGTTTCCAAGAAAGTGTATCTTCTAACTAGAATCAAGCACATCATAAAAATTGATGCAAGGAAGTTATTCCTCAATGCACATATGCACATTGATTACGCATCTACCCTATGGGATTCAGCCAGTTATAATACAATTAAACCACTTATTAGATTACACAAACATTCTCTTAAAGTAGTCCTATTAAAGAAAGCAACCCTCTTTGAGTTCATAAACTTAAGGAATCTTCCTCTAAAAGCAAGGTTGGCTTATAATAAGAGTTCATTTATGCACAAAATTATCACTGGATATGTACCAGAAACCATATGCTCAAAATTCACTTTGAGAACTTCACGCCAAGTCATAAGATTGAACACTCGATCCTCGTCCTCGGATTGATCTGTTTAAGTCTAGTTTAATTTATCCATGTAGAAGTAGTAGCGTAGCAGTCTCTGGTACTCTCTCCCAAACTTCCTGAGACAAACTACCAACATGAATACTTTCAAGAGTAAATACGCTTCCCATATTATGAAGTCAAAATAAATGTTGCCTTCATTGTATATGTAGGAAAATAAGAATTTTGTTTTTTTTCCTTCTACAAACTCTCATGTTCTTTGCTACTGATGATTTTATGCATAGTATATTGTTTCGTTTAATTATTTTGAAAATAATGCATATGTGCTAGTTAATGTGTATAATGTCCTCTAAGCTTTGTTCTTACAAACCATTGATGTTTAGAAAACTACAAATGTTAAATATAAGTTTGTATAAAATAGACATGCAACTTCACTCCCTCTTTCTTGCAATGCTTGACACGTACATACACGGGTGCTTACTGAAGTGTATCTGTAAACATGTCATCGTTTTAATGTTGTGGTTTGTTTGTAGTCTAACTAGACTAGACTCTCTTTAGGGTGAGGGCCAGGTGTCAAAAAGCAGACCACTGCTTATTCTGTTACCTTCGTTAAATAAATAATTATTTTATATTATCTTATCTCTCTCTGCATTCTTAACAAATAGTCTTACCTGCGCTAGGCCCTGCAAGCAAGGTGACTGTAGCAGTACCATCATCACCATCATCTTCATCATCATCATCTTCATCATCATCATCTGCAAAAGCAAAGCCATAATAACAATGGCAAAAAGTATTGAACATGACAGTATTGATACACCAACACCAACAATTAAAGGATGCAGGCATGTATTAGTTCTCTTTATTTCAGCAAAACCACAAAAGAAATAAAAACAACTAAGTGCTGGACACTAACACTGCTATTACACCACCATCTAAAAGCCCTTCCCCCATTCTGGAGCATTTCAAAATCTGCTTGTAGGAAATCGTTTACAGGAAATATTGCTTATATTCAAATATCGCTTACATTCAAATATCGCTTATATTCAAATATCGCTTATGTTAAAATATCGCTTATGTTCAAATATTGGTTCTATTCATGCCAGCAAGCTTAGATTGTTCTTGGCACTAAATTTAAAAAAAAAAAAAAACCACAAACAACAACTGTCATATATATTCAAATAATTATTGCCAAATGTTAGCATGATGAGGGGACCAGCATTTTCTACGTCAACATCTTATCTCATTATGCTGTTGGCACAGCCAATCACAAACAAGATAACAAAACATATAGAAAGGAAGGAACTATGTAACTATAGTGCTCTCCGAAGCCAAGTGCCCGCCCTAAGAGAAGCGCCCGCCTGTACAACCAACACTCCTATGACATCCCCTCTAACAGAACTGATTACCGACAAAAGTCTTTCTTCCCACGCACTATCGCTGAGTGGAATTCCTTGCCTGAAGAGGTTGTCTCCGCAATGACCCTGGCCTCATTTCAGGCTAGCGTTGTGCAGCTCCTCCAATAAAACCCAACTGCACCTCCAACCCCCTTCCCCCTCCCTCCTCTTCTATTCCTCAGAACCTATTATACAGCTATAAATATCACTATCTATGATTATAGTCGTCATACAGTATTTCCGGATCAGCAGCCCCCAAATCCAGCGCAGCAAGTTTCTTCAATATATTGAAGTTGGCTGCCCACATCAAAGAAGAAGAAGAAGATATGTTGTTTGTTGTTTTTTTTTTTCTTGTAGTTGTACCTTTCGGTCGTTGATACTTGTGTGAATGCGAGAGTATTTATTCCAATTCTCACATATTGTTTCTTATTTTTTCTGTGCCCTATCTGATGTAAGTGTCCTAATGGTAATAATTATGATTTTTAAAAAACTAATTATTATTATTATTATTATAAATAATTATGCGCCTAATCTTGACAGAGCTCTAAGTGCTTACATGAATACAGGAAAGCTTTAACTATAAAACAGAACGAGGAAAAGTCATGAACTATTAAGAGTAAATTCATATATAACTAGAAGGGCAAAGCCTCTATGACTCCCATGCTCCTTATGGAACTCGCGATATTTAACATGAAAATCAGTGCCCAGAAGAAAAGGAAAAAACCCAGTGGCATTACAATACAAAGTAATACCAACTTCGATCTTTCTATGCTCTTGACATTGAGATAACCTTGACCTCCGGGCTCCAAATATACTCACATGACCTCTCATACATGTCTGATCAAATTTTAGCTAGTTATTCATTGTTTATAGGGGCCAGCGGACTGCAAAGAGCTGAATCAGGACCATAAAATCAGGACAGCAACTTGGATGAAAGAGGACTCACTCCTGCTTCATGTTAAAGATCGTCTGAAACAACTCGAACGGTAGCACTGAAGGCAGTCCACCAGCAGGTTATTTTACAAACAAGGTATCCCACGCAGGGGACGATGAGACTTTACTCTAATTTTTCGAACCCCCATTTACAAAAACAAAATAGAATATAAACATCATTATAAAATATTAACAAAACACATACATATAAAATGCCTACATTGCTAAATAATAATACCACAGAAAGCCCTAGTGACCATTCGCCAGAAAGCATCCAATATCTCCAAGCTGACCCAACAGATCCCACACCTATCCTATCCTATTCTATGCCGTAACTCGAAGGTCGTTGGGGCACCACAGATGATTGTTTAACCAGTGTACTCCATCTTTCTCTGTCCTCAGCAGCCCTCATGGCTTAGTTCAGTGTCAAACCACTCCATTCTCGAATGTTGTCCTCCCACCTCTTTTTTTGTCTCCCTCTTCTTCTGCCTCCTTGCACCGTGCCTTGCAGGAAGGTCTTTGCAAGGCCTGATGATTTGGTGATGTGGCGCATGGTCACACCATCAGAGTTTCCGTTTCTTCACCACTGTGAGCAGGTCATCGTGTTGTCCAATGGTTTATGTGATGGATTGATCTGTCGGACTTTGTCATTGGTGATGTGCTGGGCATAGGAAATGCCCAGAAGTCTTCTGTAGTATCTCATCTCCATGCTTTGTATTCTTCGCTGTAGATCTGCTGTGAGGGTCCATGTTTCGCAAGCGTATAGGAAGATGAGATGACAAGGGAGCGCAGCAGCCTTATCTTGTAATGGAATGCAGCTTGACTTTAAAGTGTTTAACCCATTCTCTAATATCGGGCGAACAAAAAAAACCCACACGGTTTCACTGATTCTGCTTCAAGTTAGATCGAATTTTCGCACATTTCTTTCTTCTTCTTCTTCTTCCTTTAGACGACCAACATCAGTATTTTGATGATTTTGTCGCTTTTTGGATGCTAAGGCGCGCTTTGTATTATGCAGATGATGGCAGGTCAGAAACAGTTCTACTCTGCTAGAGAAGTTGCAGAGCTCATAATGAACTACAATAGTAATAATTTGGTGATCCTGACAAATCATTTCAGAAAAAAAAAATTTTTATTTGAAAATTTTTGTCGTAGTTTAAATGTTATAGAGTTGTTTGTGTGTGTGTGTGTGTGTGTGTGTGCGTGTGTGTGTGTGTGTGTGTGTGTGTTGTGCAGTATTTGTGAATTGTAGAACAAAGCTTCTGCACAGCAGGGCCAGAGGAAAAGTGGCCTTGCACAGCTGGGAGATTGGCTGAGATAAGAAAGGGGTGTGCGCCTTATGCTCAGTGTGGAACTATATAGGCTGAACATGGTGGTATTTCAAGAACAGAATAAGCTGTACACTTACATAGTAACGGGAAGAAAACATTTTCTTACCTTTGATTGGACCAGGGCAGGTCTGGTCAGCAAGGTTGGTCAAGTGCTCCATGTCTTCCTCAAAATGGCTATCACAGCCCTCAATGGCTTTGCTGGTACAGCCCAATATGTTTTGCATGGATCTGTGGTCACAATGCAGCGCTTTTATGGACAACTGTTTTTTAGTCATACCTCTACTCTGTTACTATTGCTACTATATATTAACTCACATTTAGTGTTTTTATACCGCTCTTTTCCAAGATGAGTGGTAAAGAAATCTTTATTGACAAAACAGACAGGGCCCAACTCACTGCACACAAGGCACCCACTTGCGACCTTAGGTTCAATGTCAACTCAGCTCAGTCCTGAGCGACTATGCGTGGGGGAGAATGGAAGCAGTGCTTGCAGGGTGTCACTATGTAGCTGCTATTCATCCCTCCACAAGATCATTGTCACTATCTTTAACAGTCTGTGCCATGGACACATGCATGCACAGACTACACCTCGATTTATACTCTCATTATACACTAATCTTGGCCTGTCCATTCTGTCTCAGTTTTAATCAAAACAATTAATGTATTGGCTGCCTCTCCCTCTCCTCCCCCCCCATTACCCCTCCCCCCCAAAAATAAATTATGAATGGTTAAAAGAAAGTACTGTGTAAACTAAAATACAGGCGTACAGCGCATGGTACAACAAAATTAGGGGACTAATGAGTACTTGGGGATCTGGGCTGACTTTATGTAAAATGAAATAATTACTTTAGTGAGTGTTAGCGGTCACAGTTTTAACTACACTCCAAACTTTTATTTCAATATTTCTTAGGTTCGTTCTTCTTATCTGTAGGTCTTGATTTATGTGCGACAATCCGATTCACTATTGCAAGCTCGTTGGTGACTTCAATTTGAACATTTCTTTAAGTTGCTGCTTTCTAGCTGAGGGACAAATACTGCTAAATGAAATAAATAATAACAAACATTATTATTATTATCATTCATTATTATTATTATTATTATTATTAATTATTATTATTATTATTATTATTACTTACAAGCACCAGAGTTTGGACTGCACAAGGTTTCCAGGGTTGTTGGTCAGCTCAATGGGGATTTTGCAATCTTTAACTGCCGGGCAATGGCTGGACTGACTCACCACTAAAGTCAACACAGAGAAGCAGAGTGGAAGCAATTCTAACAAGCCAAGGATATTAGTAACCCACAAATGAAAACTGCCAAAGCCAATTAATTAAAAAAGAGGATCGGAATCAGGCGTGCTAAATGCCTACATTTTGTACTGTGGCCACTGGACTGGAAAACCAGCCAATGTGAGTAGGCCGGTACCCCATTTGTATACAACATTCACTTACAGTGCAATGTGTTAGCAGATGAGGAGAGGCATTTTGACAGATGTATGGACAGATATACAAGATAAGAAAATGTGGGTGGGTGTGTGTGTGTATGTGTGTGTGAACAGAAGGTTGTTTGTCAGGGTGAGTGAGCTGCAACAATTCATTGTGGGCACAATTGTAATGTTTGGCTCACAAAGCTGGCTCTCTCAAAACCGTGAATTTTCTGACCTTTCTCGCAGTATACGTCAAACCATTTGCCCAGCTGGGTGAGGTCCGTCTTAGGGCTGTCAGGAGGAATCTTACATGTTTTGCTAGCTCTGTGGGCACATTGCAAGAAGTCCTCAATACCCCTAGGCACAAAAGAAAAAAACACAAACGTCAAAACACCACCTTTCTATGGAGCCTGAGAAAAGGTCAGAGCGGGCCACTTAATTAATCCTCACTTGTACAGGTTCCATGTTTGGCTTACAAATGGCTTAATAACTGCCATGAATCGACAACAACTTCGGGCCCTACTTTGGAGTGCTGGAATTTTATCCAATATTTATAAACATAGAACCTGTACTGGTTACTAATAAGCTGTTACACAGTGGCTTAAGACATTGTGGAGTAGAGCACCCCAACGTTGATGGCGAGTGTGTGTGTATGCACACACACTGATACTTAATCACCCCACAACGTAGACAATTCGGGTGAGTGTGTGTGTGTGTGTGGTGTGTGTGTGTATATATAACTTCTATATTCTACCCTTACACCTCCCTTCCCCCATACACTATCCACTGTTGGGTAATCTGCAGCTAAGCATGGATTTAAAGATTTGTATACAAGCGTGTCACCCTTGGAAACCCTTGATGCAATACCCTACCCTGTTTGCAATGGTGCCTCAGGCAGCTAATTAATAATAATATTAGAGCCATCACTAATGCTGAACTTCATCTGTTGGGATGTTAGACTTGTTAGAAGTTGTTTCTGTTGAATTAGTTTTTTTTTTATTTATTTTAATTGTTATTATTCTTGTTGTTTTATCGGTGGTATTTCTTATGCATATTTTATAAAGACACTATGTTACTCCTTTTGATGTGGATGGTGCAGTGTTTGTGATAAAACTGATGTGTCTGTACTTGTGCTATTTGTGTACTGTGATTTTTGGCAATATCTGCTACTGTGACTGCAGTAGTTTTTAAATTTGTGATTATGACATATTATTTTTTTTTTTTGTTGTTGTTGCTGTGCATGCTCCGCGTGTGTGCGGGTGACGGATGCTGCGGCTTGTGTCAAATTGGACACGTTTTTCTGCAGACAGACCCTACCTCTGCTCTAGGCTAAACACAGATTTCCGTATGCCGAACATACTATTCCCTTACCTCCTATGCTAAGCCGTCTCTTCTTCTTGTTCCTCGGTATCCAATTTCAGTGTATCCAGTGTCAGTGCACTCGACAGTGTAGTCCTTACTCAGAACCACAGTTTATCAAATTTATTGTATAATACCCAGGTCCCTGACCATGGCCTCAACAAGTACATGCGGACGCCATGCTTATTGTGAGAGCCAATAATTTGTCGTAGAGCACGTTTCGTACAAGTAGGCCTACTCGCTGCGCATAGGTGTGTTAATGTTAAAGTAACACGAGGTCGAATGGATGATTCAGCAATGTGCGTGCGTGCGTGTGTGTATGTTGACTAGCAAATATATATTTGCCAATTTTGTACAGTTCATCTGTTTTATGACTTTATCTTCTATTTTTATATTGTGATTATTGTCAGCTTGTTCACATGTTCACTATGTTTTATATGTTTTTATATGTGCTTTTGTGTGGTGCTGCAGCGTTGACCAAATGCATTCCTTGTGTATCATTCACTTGGCAATAAATTATCTTGAATCTTGATTCTTGAATCTTGAATGAAAAGCCACTTTTGAACAGCAAAGAGCCTCAAAACTTTTTTTTTTTTTAAAACGCCACTGAACCAGCAAAAACTTGGGATAGCGTCCCGACACTCGTAAAAACAAGCCACTTACCGGCAAAACTCCTGTTGTAGGTCTAAGCCTGCATCCCCCTCTGCTTGGGGCTCCCCAATAGGCATAAAGTATGTATTCTGGCATGCCAGCAGTTCTCCACAGGCCTCACCTCCGCCAGACTCTGCACAACGCAGTACAGATATCAGTCATTGATCACCCTCAGCTCCACACCTAATACACCCACACCATCACCCTTTCTGCTACGCAAGCGATTGTCAACTCAAGGCCGTCCAGCCTAAAACAGTAGTAGCCTATTCAACATTTCAATCTTTGTTACATCTGTTTCTCTATGGCCCATTTTTAATTGGTCTATATGTGTCCCCTTTATTCTCTCTTGCTCTCTCTATCAACAATGCGTACATGGAAGTTGCGTTAGATATTAACTGACCAATACTGTCTTTTTCTTCAGTTTCGTTATTCTTTTAATTTCCTTCCCCCCTTTCCCTACACACTTACATTGTGTTTTTCCTTCTTTATGACATCTTTTCTGTTCAATTTTTTTTCAGCTGATTTTTTCCTTGTGTGTGACATCTTTTGTGTTGAGTTTTGTCTTAGTTAATTTCTTTAAACTATCTTGCCACACCTCACTCTTCCTTGTGTGCCAAATCTGTTAACTTTAGATTGACATTGTTGCTTTGTTCCTGCTCCTTCCTCCCTTCCTTTCACACAAACTTACGTCCTCCTCTGCACCTATTCTCAGCGCTGGCCTTCCTGTTGCTTGCAGATGTGACCGCGTTGGGCATCAGGTTTTTACATTTGTGCAGGAACTGGCTGCAAGCCTTGAGCACACTGCACAGACATATAATATAATACACACACACACGCTCACTGCACAGACATATGATATGGTACACACACACACACTGCACAGACATATGATATGGTACACACACACACACACACACACTGCACACACATATGATATGGTACACACACACACACTGCACAGACGTATGATATGGTACACACACACACTACACAGACATATGATATGGTACACACACACACACTGCACAGACATATGATATGGTAGACACACACACACACTGATTACACACTTGCTGATAGACAGCCAACACTTAACAGATATATACATTATCCTCACTGACACAGACACACTCAGAGGTACATTTTACTCTAATACACACACACGCGCACACATACAGGCAGGCACACTCACGCACACAGATACAAGACACTGACACAGACACACTCGGATACATAATACTCTGGTAATAATAATAATAATAATAATAATAATAATAATAATAATAATAATAATAATAATAATAATAATAACAATAATAATAATAATAATAATAATAATAATAATAATAATAATAATAATAATAATAATAATAGGAACATTTCTAACCCCCCAATCTAAAGAAAAACAGTCAACTCTAGGCGTATTCCAACACTTTTGCAACATGCACACCCACACACACCCACACACACACACCCACACACACCCCCACACACACACCCACACCCACACCCCCACACACCCCCACACACCCCCACACACACCCACACACACACATACCCACACACACCCACACACACCCACACCCACACCCACACACCCACACACACACCCACCCACACACATATCCTTGACATAAGAGCATAAAATACCAATAAATTGTGAACAGAGAATAAAGGTAAAGGTAAAGGTAGTCCCATAGCCTTGTGGCCGTAGGGGAGCGTGATGTTGGAGATCACACTTATCTTGGGCCAGCGTAATGAGGGTGATGCCCATCTCTCTCCCTCGCTGCTTTACCTTCCCCACCCTTAAGAGAGTAGGTACTCAGTCACAGTTGAGTCAACTGGGGGCGTTGTTATTTGTCCCTTCACGTTTTGCGGTCACCCATCCAAGTGCTAACCGCACTGGACAGCGCTTAACTTGCGACACAGTAGTGAGTGCTCCAACCACTGCGCTATCCAACACCAACAGAGAATAACTGGTGTTGAAATGTCAGCTGAAGGATCCCAACCTTTTGGTAAGGTTTAGGACAGAGCGACTGTAGTGTAAAGATGAAGAGTTTGTGTAGCAGCACACCACCGTTCAACACCATCACTTGCACAGGGCCTCTCACTCACTAGTGTTCACTACCGTTTTAAAAAAAAAAGGTTTCAATTGTATTTGTTAGCCTTCTTGACCAAACAGCTGTTTCTACTCTGGCAGCATCTTCAGTGGTCACGGGGCTGGTGAGACAGAAACTTGGCTCATGCGCCCCCACAAGACTATCTTGATTGCCTCTGAAACGGTGGAGATACTTTGCCTGCCAAAGTTTCCTTTAGCTTGCTTCATGCTCCCCCACAAGACCATCTTGACTGCTTCTGAAATGGTGGAGACAGTTTGCCTGCCAAAGTTTTCTTTAGCTTGCCTCATGCACCCCCCACAAGACCATCTTGACTGCCTCTGAAACGGTGGAGACAGTTTGCCCGCCAAAGTTTCCTCTAGTGAGCTGCTACAAGGCAGAAGATGAAGAGTACCCAAGCTGGAACTGGAAGAAGATTGGTAGTGACGAATTGTCATGTTGAGGCTTGGAAGCTCACAGACATGTTACACTAACACCTTCACGGATACCAGATACTGACGCAGACACATACTCATTGATATAAACACACTCACAGATACAAAGATATACACTCACTGATACAAAGATACGCTCGCAGACACAGAAATAATATACACTTACAAATAGATTGAAGACCAAAGATTATTTACTGTTCTCAAGTACGAACTACAATTTGACATTGGGCTACAGACTGTGAGACACTAGCAATGTTGCAGCATGACCACACACAAAAAAAGCATGAACTGACCTGCAGTCGTAGTCCTTGTTGCTCTCGGCATTATCTTTAGTGCAGTTTCTAATAAGTTCCGAGCACTCTGTACCTGCAAAACACACAACAAATATCACTAAAGGAAAACACCTTCTGTTTTGTCAGGAACCCCTCTATTTTCATGGCCAGCTTCATGACTGCAGTGCCCATCTCCTCTCCCTCATATCTTTACCCTCCCTGGTTGTCAAAAAGTCCCCATTTGCAGGCAGGTGGATGGGGCGCTGATTCATTCTTTCTGCTGCTCAGCAGTCCCATTCACACAATAATTTAAAAGAACACTAACAACAACAAAACACAACAACACTTTAAACATTCAACAACAATAAAACAACCCAAAAGAAGATCAAGCCTACATGCTTGAGATAAAATATTATCAAAGGGATGCTTTTCTTGACACTCAAAAGTATTTTATAACCTACATTTGTGAACAGACATTATATTATTGAAAGATTGATTTGATTTGATTGGAATTTTTTTAAAAATTTTACGGTAAACCTTATATGCTTGGACATAGTGACCCACAGTGATGGACTGAACATTACAACAATTCATTTTTCCTATGGACTGCAGCCCAGTGGAATCATCAGCTAAGTGACGAAGACAACGCCAGCGCAACATCACCAGTGCTGAGGACTGTCAAACCACTGGCCAATCGCATGTAGGGGACAGAGCTGATTTTAACCAGCTTTACTTTTTAAAACCAGACACTATGACAGGTAGACTTGCGCTCCCGAAGATCCATCACCACGACAGCCAACAAATGCTCCTGTAATGTATTATTCCCGATCCAGATCCAGATCCAGACCCACCTTCTGGATGAGGTTCCGGTTCATTGTCAGTTGCGTTGTCAATATGGCCCTCTGTCATGGTACCTTCCACCCGATGCCCAGTAATAAGTCTGGCGCCATCTGCAATCAAATACACTGGTCAACACAACAAAAAGATACGGAAGAAGAGGAGAAGAAGAAGAAGAAGAAGAAGAAGAAGAAGAAGAAGAAGAAGAAGAAGAAGAAGAAGTAGCAGAAGAAGAAGAAAAAGAAGATTTTCTCCTTGGGTTGAGCAGCCTGAATCAATACAATACAGGAAGAAGAGAAGTAGGAACAACAATAACTATCTTGTGACTAGGGTAATCCTTAGCTTTTTTTTCATACAACATTATGATAGAAGTCCCTTTAAAAGGTGGCACATCTCAAAGTATTGGTTAAGAGGAGGAGGAGGTAGACATTAGGTAGACATTTCATTTCTAACACCCATGACTGCTGCTGACCTCTGACCACCACAAAAGCGGGCTGGCTGACTCGAGTCTGCGCAAGGTTTTCAGCCACACACTCGTAGGTTCCAGCATCTTCCACGCCGGCTGAGGAAATGACCAGGGAGTAGCCATCAGTCATCCTTCCCTCCAACTTGTTCTTGTTAAACTGCCAGTACACCTGAGCCAGTCCAGCAAAATTAGTAGTAGTAGTAGTATTAAAACTATTATTATTATTATTACTATTATTATTAATATTAATATTACTATTATAACTATTATTATTATTATTATTATTTTTATTATTATTATTATCATCATCATCATCATCATCATCATCATCATCATCATCATCATCATCATCATCATCATCATCATCATCATCCTCTTCGTCGTTGTTGTATCAAATTTTATTCATCAGATTAACATAAGTTGTACTGATCGGCCTCTTCATTATAAACTGATTCATATATATAACAGGCATTCCCCACCAAGGCAAATGCTTGTAATTCATGCCAGTGTAAAAGCAAAAAAAAAAAAAAAATTTTCTCTGTACAGTATTAGATTTTCTGCGGAAATTAATCTTTTTCCACCTCAGCGCAAAATGGCTCATGGACCTGGCGACATCCTGGTGCAATTTCTGTATGTCTTTAGTACTTCCTCAAACTTATGGTTCAGTGTTGCAATCATCTGAAAACAGCTAAAGGTGCAAAAGGGTGATAACTAAATACATACAATAAATACCTAAATGTGTAGATTACCTCAGGTGGGGGGTTACCATCAGGAGGATTGCAGGACAGGGTGCCAGACTCTCCCACATTCACAGTCAGGTTTGAAGGATTAGTTTTGAATTTGTTCCTCAAGTCTGGAAAAAAAAGCCCACCCCACAGAGCTAGAACAACATTGTTGTCGTCAACCGTCATGCCAAAACAACATTTGCCATCTTCAACAGTGCCATAACAGTATAGGTTGTCTTCCAACAGTCATGCCAGGCCCACCGCCATAGCTCAATTGGTAGAGCGTTCGCCCGGCATACCGATGATCCAGGTTGGAATCCCGTGGTGGGCGATATAAAATGTGGCCATTTTCACTGTCCATTTTAGCAGTACAATTGCTTTGGTGGTTCAGTGTTGATTCAGGTCCCTACCCCTCTTTCCCTGGGATGGTTATCCCCGTCTGCCATATCGGCAATGGTGGATGTAGACGTTTAACCTCAACGTTCATTCATTCATTCATTCAGTCATGCCATAACAACATTGGCTATATTCAACAGTTATGCCATAACAACATTGGCTATATTCAACAGTTATGCCATAACAACATTGGCTATATTCAACAGTTATGCCATAACAACATTGGCTATATTCAACAGTTATGCCATAACAACATTGGTTATCTTCAACTATTAACCATAACAACATTGGTTGTCTTCAACAATTAGCCATAACAACATTGGTTGTCTTCAACAGTTAGCCATAACAACATTGTTGTCTTCAACAGTTATACCATTACAACATTGTTGTCTTCAACAGTTACACCATAACAATACATCATAATAACATTGCTGTTTTGAACAGATCGTCAGCTATACCACAAGGCTAACAATGCATCATTTTTGTGTCCGTTTAACATAGAACGATGACAATAATGATGATGATAATGATGTTGATAATGATGATGACAATGATGGTGATGATAATGATGTTGATGATGATGATGATAATGATGGTGATGATAATGATGTTGATGATGATGATGACAATGATGGTGATGATAATGATGTTGATGATGATGATGATAATGATGGTGATCATAATGATGTTGATGATGATGATGACAATGATGGTGATCATAATGATGTTGATGATGATGACAATGATGGTGATCATAATGATGTTGATGATGATGATGACAATGATGTTGATGATAATGATGTTGATGATGATGATGATAATGATGGTGATGATAATGATGTTGATAATGATGATGACAATGATGATGAAAATAAAAAAGATGAGGTTGAAGTTGATAATGATGATAACGATGATCCCTATCCTATCCTGTCCCATAACCCGAAGGTCGTAGGGGCACCACAGATGATCGCTTAACCAGCATACTCCATCTTTCTCTGTCCTCAGCAGCCCTCATGGCTTCGCTCAGTGTCAAACCAGTCCATTCTCGAATGTTGTCCTCCCACCTCTTTTTCGGTCTCCCCCTTCTTCTACCTCCTTGCACTGTGCCTTGCAGAATGGTCTTTGCAAGGCCTGATGATCTCGTGACGTGGCCATACCATCGGAGTTTCCGTTTCTTCACCACTGTGAGCAGGTCATCGTGTTGTCCAATGGCTTGTGTGATGGTCTGTCGGACTTCAACGTTGGTGATGTGTTGGGTATAGGAAATGCACAGAAGTCTTCTGTAGCACCTCATCTCCATGCTTTGTATTCTTCGTTGGAGATCTGCTGTGAGGGTCCATGCTTCGCAAGCATATAGGAAGATGGAGATGACCAGAGAGCGCAGCAGTCTTACTTTGGAATGTAGACTGATGGTTCTGTCTTTCCAAATGGGCTTCAACCTTGTCAGGGCAGCAGTTGTTTGTGCGATCCTGGAGAGGACTTCCTGTCGAGACCCATTGTCTGACACAATGGCTCCTAAATATTTGAAGCTGTGCACTGTGTTGAGGGATTGGCCTTGTACTTTGATGTCCGTGTTGATGCCATTGGTGTTGTTGGTCATCATTTTGGTCTTCTCTGCACTTATTTCCATTCCATAAGCTCTGGAGGTGGTGTCAAGCCTCTGTACAAGCTGTTCAAGTTCTTGTTCCTCTCCAGCCAATCCATCAATATCATCCGCAAAACGAAGATTGGAGATTGCTCTGCCCCCTATGCTGACTGTGCCTTCGTGATCTGCAAGAGCATCTGACATGATGCGCTCTAGGAAGATGTTGAAGAGTGTTGGGGAGAGTAGGCATCCTTGACGCACACCGATTGTTGTTCTGAACCAGTTCCCGATGACGCTGTTATGGAGGACTGCACTGGTAGCCTTGTCATACAGGCTTTTGATGACTTCTATAATTTTAGGGCTGATGTTGTACACTTTCATGGTTGCCCATAGAGCTGCATGCCAGACTCGGTCAAATGCCTTCTTGAAGTCTATGAACACATGATATAGATGTTGTTGGTGCTGTAGGTATTTCTCACAGATTATTCTGAGGTTGAAAATCTGTTCAGTGGTACTTCGCCCTGCCATGAATCCTGCTTGTTCTTCAGCTATGATTTGTTCAGCTTGTGGTTTCAACCTGTTGAGTATTATTTTCAGGAGGACCTTGCTGGGATGGCTGATGAGGCTGATGGTGCGGTAATTTTCACACTCCTGAAGGTTACCTTTTTTGGGAAGAGTGATGACAAGCGACTGGGTCCATGGTGTAGGCCATTCCCCACTCTGCCAGATCTTGTTACAGATAATGGTGAGAGCATCAGTCATCGCTTCTCCTCCTGCTTGTAGCAGTTCCGCTGGTATGTTGTCCACTCCCGCTGACTTCCCTTTCTTCAGCGATTGCACTGCTGCCTCAACTTCTTCCCGGAGAATTGGGAGGATTTCTTCTTCTTCTCTGCTCTCGGGACATGCTAGAACTGATGGGTCTCCATTTGGTGTATGGTTGTAAAGGTCAGAGCAGTACTCTGTCCATCTGTCCAAGACTTCTTGTTCTTCTGTAAGGCAAATGCCAGACTTGCTTTGGATAGTGGAGACTTTGGGCTGTTTAACACTTGTCAGCCGCTTCACAGTCTGGTAGGCCTTCTTGCTGTTGTTCTTGTTCAGATTGTTCTCTATTTCCTGGCATTGATCTTCTATCCAGTTCTCCTTTGCTGTGCGCATGTCTTTTCGGATGTCATTGTTGATTTTTCGGTAGACATCAGCTCCCTGTGAGGTGTTCTTTTTCTTTTTTAACTCTCTTCGTTTATCACACAGATCCAAAAGTTCAGGTGTGATCCACGGCTTCTTCTTTGGTCGGTGCTTGCCAAGGATCTCAGTGGCGGCATCTGTTACAGCTGAGTTGAAGGTATTGGTCATGGTGTTGACATCTACTTCGCCTGCCCCAAAAATAAGCAGTGGTGCAAATTTCCCTCCAATTGTGGCCTGAAATGTTTTTGCCACCTCCGGGTCTTGCAGTTTGTCCAGGTCGAACTTCAGCCTAGTGCACTTTGCTGTATTTACTCTCTTCAAATGGAGCCGGAAAGACATCATCACGAGATCGTGGTCACTTCCAATGTCTGCTCCTGGAAAAGTGCGTGTCCTGCCAATGTTGATGCTTGATCTGAAGCGTTTCTTGACCATGATGTAGTCGATCTGGTTGTGATGTTCCCCGCCGGGACTGTGCCATGTCCATCGTCTGGATTTTTTGTGGAGACCAAGCGTGTTTGCCAGTACCAGATTGTTGTATCTGGCAAACTCCAATAGCCTCAGACCCCTGTCATTTGTCTCGTTGTTGCAGTGGGGTCCGCATGTGTCTCCCCAGTTGTGGTGCGCATCTTGGCCAACCTTGGCATTCCAGTCGCCTTGCACTATGACTATGTCCTTCTTCGGCACTTGGTCAAGGGCCGCCTGTATATTTTCATAAAAATCCTCCACTTCGCTGTCTTCATAGTCTGATGTTGGAGCATAGGCCTGGATGATGGTAATGTTGAAAGGGGTTGCTCTCAGACGGATGGTAATGAGTCTACTGGAGACTGGGCGGCAACCCATGACAGTGGCTAGAATGTTCTTGCGGACCAAGAATCCAACGCCGTGTTCGTGCCTGTCATCTCTACCGCTGAAATAGAGCTTGTGGCCTTTGTCAGTCGTTGTTTCACCTAGGCCTTTCCAGCGCAGTTCGCTGATACCTAGAACGTTCCATCGATAGTGGTCCAGCTCGTGGGCCAGTTCTTCTAATTTTCCTTCCGCAGTTAGGGTCCTGACATTCCAGGTTCCTATGACGATGTTGTTTCTCGTGCGGATCTTGCTAATTTGTCCATCAGTAGCATACTTTTCACCTCCGTCCTGGTGGCCAACGGAAGGCGCGGTCCTTGTGTAGCCGGGCGACGACCGATCCGGCATGGAATTAGTGGATAGCCTCATCATGTGTTGTGTCTTGGGCAAAAAAAGACCTGGCAGGGCCCAATCCTCTCCAGGCTGTTGGCCACAGCCGAAATCCACGAATACAGTGTGGCTCGCCTTGGCCCTGAGCACGTGGTCGTTGAACCTGTAGTAACGTGAGGTTCCTCCGCCCTGGCCGGTGACTTCTGTGTAGAAGACTTTCGCCCAGTGATGCCGTGCTAACATCACCCCTGTTAGTCGCCTCTTACGACACGCCGGGAAACGTTGGGTCTATTCTATTTGCCCGAACCCACAGAGCTGATGATGATGATGATGACAATGAAAATGATGACGATGCTGCTACTGATGTTGATGAAATGGACACTTACTGGCCACTTGCACTGTAGCCTTTTCGCTGTCCAGGTACTGGCCATTAGGCATTCCTGGCACATCGTACCTGGCTTGGCACTTACAGTGGAATTCGCCGGCTGGGTATTTCTCAACCTCGGCTCTGGAGATGGTGATGGAAGCCTCATAGACCCCATCAACGGTCTGTGTGTAGACAGAACATAACAGCATTAGCCACAGGCTGGCCATTCTTACCAGGGTGTAGACAGAACATAACAGCATTAGCCACAGGCTGGCCATTTTTACCATTATGGCCTGCCTTCAATGGAAAGCTCATCAATATTTTTTCAAGGTTTTCCGATTCTGAACCTAGGTTCCTGAACTTTGTTTTGTCCAAGAGGTTCAGGAACCTTGGTTCGAGATGTGAGAACCTCCAATATAGGTTTGTTCATTTTCCTGAACCTGCCAATTTAGACAAGCCATTACCCTAGTTGATTGACTGCAAGGCCATTCTTTTTCCTTCACCTTCGCTAGTGCGTCTAAGTTAATATAATATCTTGCATACCAATGGGTAGCTAAAATATGTCCCAATTGAAAGTCAAGATCATAAGCATCGCATCAAGGCTGACCTTCCAAACTTCAGAAGTATGACGCTCGGAAAGAAACCACTGAGCAGAATTAAACAGAAAACACCAACAATTCACATCTAAGCAACTCACATTAACCCCACAACTCACCAACACAACACATCTGAGGGATAAGGGTAGATTAGGATCACTAATTCACTCACATTACTGACTGTACTGCCAGCACCCAGTAACTTGTGCATCTTATAATAATATGCAGCACCTGATATATTGTTAAAATTGAATTGTCTTTTAATTCTTACAATGTATAGTATCATGGCCTTTTCGTCCATAAAGTATGTGACCTAATGTATCAAAATATATATCATTCTGATCCTCACAATAACAAGGTGCTGTGCCTGAAATTTTACAAGCTAGTCATGCATCCTTGGCCAATATACCCGTGGAGGTATACAGTTACTAGCAATCTTTCGGGAGTGAGTGATTTTCGTTGTAAATGTGATTCTGAACTACTTTCTGTCTGTGACATTAGCAGTTTATGCTCTCATAAGTAAGCAAAGGTGAAAGTTAACGAAACCCCATGAAGTGGTTTCGTCAAAACGGACTTTTCCCCAAAAAGATGGCTTCGTGGGTATATTTTGTTTATTACCTCGCTTGTATGACATCCAAAATGATATGATTTTGTGTAAAACTGGGGATTGACACTCATTTGGGAGACTTAGATCTTAGACTTCAAGCGAAGTACTGGAAGTAGGTCAAGTCGGCCTACTACAGTAGCGCAAGAATTATCGGCGTCATGATCTGTATGCAACGAAAGCATAATGAAGGAAGTGGGGGTTTCGAAAGAAGCCTATTGAAACATGCAAACATTGTGAATGTAGTACAGGTAACACATTGCTGCTTATCTTTGTGTCTTGTGTGTTTGGTTTCTACACACTGTACATGTTCTACACTCCTTACAAAATGTGAACATCGGGTAGTATACTTTCAAAACAGTTCTACCTTCCTTGCAAAATGTGAGCATAGGGTATTATAATTTCAAAACAGTTCTACCCTCCTAGCAAAATGTGAACATTTGGTAAAAGAGTTTCAAAATCACTGCCTACATCGTAATCAATAGCAGAGGATGGAATATTCTCATTGTTGCAGTTGAAGGTGATGGAAGTGACGCCAATGGCTTTGCAGACGATAGACACTGGGTGAGACTTGACAATGTAGTACGTGCTCTGTGGCTTCATAATGAAACGTGGGTACTGGTGCTGCCCTGTGGTACCATCCACCTACAACACACTCCACATCCAGTACCAACCATCATCAAAGTCACCAGCTAAACCCCCCACCAAGCTACTGTCATCATCATCATCATCATTGTCATTTTTGCTCTCGATCATCAGTACCAACCATCATCAAAGTCACCAGCTAAACCCCCCACCAAGCTACTGTCATCATCATCATCATCATTGTCATTTTTGCTCTCGATCATCATCATCCTTGTCGTTGTCATTATCATCATCATACTCTTCCTCCTCCTCAATCACCATTGCTGTTGTCATCACCATTTCCAATTTTAGAAGAAACTGGCAGATTAAACACCGCCATTGTCATCATCATCATCATCCTTGTCATCATCATCATCACTGACATCATCGTAATCATCATCACAGCTGATGTCGTCATCATCATACTCATACGTTGTCATCATCATCCTCACCGCCATTATTACCCTAGCCATCATCACTGCCATTGTCATCATCATCATCATCATCATCATCATCATCATCATCATCATCATCATCATCACCATCACCATGGAGACATAAAGTTGGCATTACTGCAGTCTCTCCATCTTCATCTTCCGTCTCTCCTTCGCCTTCTGGCTCTCCTCCTTCCGTCTCTCCTTCGCCTTCTGACTCTCCTCCTTCCGGCTCTCCTTCGCCTTCTGACTCTCCTTCCGTCACTCCTTCTACCTCTGGAGTGGGCTGTACGGCTCCCCCATCCGCTGTACATACACAGCCACAATGATATTGATCACAGTCATGCCTACACCGAATCAGTCACAACATCAACATCAACAACAACAATAATAATAATAATAATAATAATAATAATAATAATAATAATAATAATAATAATAATAATAATAGTAATAATAATAATAATAATAATAATAACAATAACAATAATAATAATAATAATAATAATAATCAGGTTCATTGGTGATCAGGCTCAAAGCCCGGCAATCTGTAACCAACATAAACCACTCACATGTTTCAGTCAGTCTCACACACACACAACAAACACACGTCTATCAATCAATTATGTGGTGTAAAGGCAAGGAGCTCACTATTAGAAGATGGAAAGGAAATGGAATTTTATCTTTGAAATGTCAGCTTGACCGCCTGCAAAGCCATTATTAAAAGGATGGAGGAAAATAGGGAGTAGCAGGAGAAAACACTATCAACATCTTTTGACAGCACACAGGGTACAGTACAACCTGTTCAATGCCAGGACTTTGGCTCTATAGGAAAGTAATACAGGATCTATCTCTATAGGAAAGTAATACAGGATCTATCTCTATAGGAAAGTAATACAGGATCTATCTCTATAGGAAAGTAATACAGGATCTATCTCTATAGGAAAGTAATACAGGATCTATCTCTATAGGAACCCAGCTAACCACAATTTCGGGGCCCGATGGGGCCCGCATCGGGCAGCCCGATGGGGCCCGGATCGGGCTACCGATCGGGGCCCGATCGGGCAAATGGAAATTGGAACCGACTCGGGCCCGATTCGGGCAATGATCGGGGGATCGTCGGGCTACCTGAAACTTACCCGATCGTAACCCCACGTTCGCCAAACAGTAGCCCGACTTTCGATAAAGATTGGGCGATCGTCGCGGTACCCAAAACTTACCCAACCGTAACCCAACCTTTGCCGAACGGTAACCCGATTCCGGCAAAGATCAGGCATACGTCAGGATACCCAACACCAACCCTATTGTAACCCAACTTAAACCAGAAACAACCCCGATAATGCCCCATCCCTGGCCAATGCTGATTTACCCTAAAATCATATCCCACATATTGTTTATGATATGTGATTGCATGAAGAAAGAATTGAGATGTCTGGTGTTAATAGGGACTGTCGGCACAGGCGTTTTTGTGTCTTGGTGTGTCCCCACTTAAGTATTTACACACCATTTCGATAACGATATAGCCTATATTAACGTGATCTTCGTCGCTATCGAAATCGTGTGTAAATACATAAACGAAAGGCAAAGCACCCAAAAAAACAACCACAGTGAAAATAGAAATAGGTTTTCGCAGGCAAACACAATATCCGAGCACATGCAACTGTAGAACTTAGAAGAAAACTGTAGAAAATTGGCGGTTAAGTACAACCGGAAAAGACCAGCAGTAATGGGCACGGAAATTTACCCTTGACTTATAATGTATAAATAAATACAATAGTTAAAAGAAACACTGTAACAATATTTTACATATTGTATGATAAAAATTAAGAATTATAAGCACAATTAAATAATTATATCTTGCTGAATTGATTTTGTATAAATATTTTTCACATACATACGCCGCAGCATATGTGAAGCAGACGAAACATTCCAGACAGTTTAGCCAATTAGAAGCGAGAGTAGGCCTATGTTAGAGTGTGCGCAGGGTGGCTTTGTGGTGGGGCATAATCGGGCTGCAGACGGGAGGGCGAATCGTTACATTTCTAGACTCCGCTACGCATCGGGTTTTTGTAGGGCTATGTGGGTCCCTACTAAAACCCGACAAAAGTCGGGATGCCCTATGCGGCCCCAGTGGGGCCCCGATCGGGCTGGTTTGCTGGGAAAGTAATACAGGATCTATCTCCAGCTGACCCATGCTTCCACTTGCAGCTTTTGGGCTCATCGATGGACGCCCAGACAATTGAGCACAATCATGGGCAAGCGGGTATGGGGGGAGAAGGGTCCAAATCTTGCTAGGTGTATATGTGTAGCCAGCGCTCACCTGTATAACGTGAGCGTCAGGATCTTTAAAGTCCATGCGATGGAATGACAGAAAGGATGATTAGCATTTGGGATACCTCTTCCCTCCTCCTTCCCTCCCCCAGGTTCTTTATCATCTTGTTTTCCCTTACATTCTTTGCTACAATACATCCATACTGCTGCAATCAGCGGTCACGTTCTCACTCAGCATGGCAGTTAAACTTGAAATGTGGCCATAGCCAGCATTTCCCCAGCTCAGTGTTGAGGAACTAAAGCCAATCCATTTTTGACGGCGACATAGGCTTAAAAGGTGTTGCCCTTACCTCCGATAGACAGCCAAACCTCCCTGGAGACTTTACTTCCAGCAATGTTTTCAGCTGCGCACTGGTACAACCCAGAATCGTCTGGACCGACGCTTGTGAAGACCAGGCTGCCCTCTGGTGTGACCTTGATGTTAGTATCAAGGGCATAGTTCAAGATCTGGCCATCCTTCCACCAGGTGACCTGGTGGACATTAATCACAGACACAAATGAAAAGGGTGGTGCATGACTGTGCAGACAGGGAAGTGTTTGACCCGGTGGACATCAATCACAAACACATAGGAAAAGACTGGTGCATGATTGTGCAGACAGGGAAGTGTAACAAAAATCTTCTGTAGGAAAACTGAGCTAAAAGATGGCTGGCAGCTATCGTCAAGGACAAAGTAAACCGCGTCAAATTAAACCAAGAAAGAAAGATCACTCCTGTATGAGGAAAAAGAGCGAACTTTGTACAAATACTGGATGGGTAGGTTCTGTTGTACCTTCATGTCACCTACTGCAGACTAATCACAAGGACGGCATAGTGTAACTCGCCAGTATCTCCCAGCAGCATTCTACAATTACTGAAGATACTGAGGGTTCCTTTTAATACTGGATGCTATATACACTCTTTTCCCTAAGGCGCTAATCAGTCTCCAAGCCCGGCGATCTGTAATTAACATGCAGGCTAACATGTTACACACACTATTACATACACAACAACAATCTATCACTCAATCATGTGGTGTAAAGGCATGGAGATCGCTATTACTATACAGAAAAGAAATCTAATGGATATCAAAATTATGGCTTGCCTGAGTATAATAGATACCATCATTGAAGGGAGGGAGAAAACCAAACAAAAAGAAAGAAGAGAAACTCTTTCGGTGACCAGAAAATCTTGTAAAAGTCACATAATTTAAGCTCATCCCTTGCTGGATTCCAACCCATGAACTTCAGCACAAGAAACCTGGCGCCTAAGCCGCTGCACCAGTAGGCTACCCCAATTGTACCCCATCCCAAAGGTACCCCAATCCAAAGGTAGCACGGGGTGGGCCCAATAGTAATTAGTAATTCAGTAATTATGTATGAAGGAAACCCAGACTTACAAGGTACATGTTGGTATGACAAAGACAGCGGTACACCTTGGATGGTGATGCACAGCTGTTCTGTTCAAACTTACTCACATGATCACAAACAACTGTTGGTTAACCCCTTAACAGTTACACAAGCCTACTTCAGCCAACAAGCCGCTGTAAAGCATTGACAGGGCAGTGGAGTACGTGAGGTGAACACAACATTTGTGACTTAACTGAAGGATGGATGCTTGGTGTAGTGTTGCAGGTGGTGGAGAAGCGCACGGATAGAACAGACACAACCAATGACACAACTCCTGTGTTGATGGCTCTTTAATGTGTTCTGGCCCAACAGCAGATTAGGACTGTGCATTACAGAATCCCCTGTTTCTAAAGCATGCTGGGTAAAAACAGAAACTCTGGACTCTCGTGAGAACCTGGAAAGGCAATAGTTTTACTTTCGCTTTCATGCATATTACAGTTGGCCCTGTTAACACTACACTAAATCAAACACTGACCGTTGGGTCGGGCTTGCCCTTCGGGGGCCTGCACATTAGCTCAGTGGCCACTCCCAGGGTGGCCTCTTGGTCCACAGGCTCCTGTTCAAATCTCTCGTCCAGGACTGCACACAAAACACAGGCACCACAGTTAGGACTCATCCCATATCTCAAAATCACAGGCTTTCATACACAATTCTCATGTATTAGAAGCATGGCCTGGAACGTGAACATTGTCGCACTGAGATTGGACAAAATTTATGAGCGTGTTTCGCGCACGAGTGCAATACTGTTTGATAGAAATGTTACAGTTTTTCATATTCCACATCTACGATGCGAATAACACTTTATGTATCAATGTCTAAAATTGGAAAAAACAAGGAGGAATGGAAATTAGACTAGAGGAGTCAATGACCACTTTACAGATTGCTTTCCAATAATGTCATGCAAATGTGTGTAGTACTGTAGTAAAAGTACTACCACTTATTAAACATTAGTAGTATAAAGTATTTTCTCCTCACTGTCATATTTACAGTACCTCTGAGTCATCGCGGATTCACTATGAATTCTGTCCCTTAACATTTTCAACTTTTATTTCCCACAGGAAAATGTTTGCTTAACTCCTGTGAAACGACGCTATCACTGCACGGCCTCAGTTTTCTTTTATTTGAAGAAATTAAAGCACATTATTATTTTCTACATAACGCATCATTTTCTCCAATGTATATTCTTAGTATTTTCAGCTATTGTAATACCCGTTACCCTCAACATTTTTATGAGATTTTTGGAATAACTCCTGGACTATTTGAAAGAAAGGCCGTGGTCCCAGATTTTTACCGTCAGATGTGGGAACTATTTTCTTTCCTCTTCTTTTTCTCACTGAAGCAACCGCCGCTGATGTGGATGAGCATTTGAACCTACCATTAATTTGGTATTCGACTGCTCCCTTGAGGTATGTAAACTTTAGGATTATGGATTACCTATTAAATATTACAGTAGAAATATGCTTTTTGTTGAAGAATACCAACTTTTGAAGCTAGTTTGACAGCTAAACAATTTGGCCATTTTTCTAATTTGGGGGGTGCACTATAACTATTTGTAGCCATGTGCATTTAGGCTGTGAACACGGGTTAGAGAATGGTGATGGCTTTATAATGCCAGTTATGTGCATTGATAAAATAAAGATTACATTACATTACATGATTATTGCTTTAGGTCCAGCGGACTCTTCCGAGCCAAATCAGGACCGGACAACCCCTGATCTGCATTAAAGATCTGCTGAAACAACCCCAGTGGTAAAACTGAATACTCTCCACCAGCCAGTCACTTTACAATAAAGACATCCTACACAGGGGACGCTGAGGCAATACTCTAATTTATCGAACCCCCGTTTACAAAAACAAAATAGAATACTAACATGATCAATTATCAACAAAACACATACATATAAAATGCCTACATTGCAAAATAATAACATCATAGGAAGCCCTAGTGATTACCTGGCAGAAAGCGTCCAATATTCCCAAGCTGATCCAACAGACCTCATACACAAATAAGGAGTCTTGTCCCGGAAGAGTTTTTAAGAAAAAAGATAGGTGATTGGTCTAGCGAAGAAGAAGATAGTATATCATATTGATAGAACAGTGCAGGAATGAGAAAGAACAAATGAGAAAGACAGCGACAGTGGGAATTTAAAGCACTAAATTTCCAGAAAGTGGGGATACTATTTATACTGAAACCCCCGGCACCCCCACGGGGGTGATAAAATAAAGATGTAAAATTGCTTGACAAGTATGGTGTCATAAAGAGGTTTCTTTTTTTTTTCTTTTTTTTTTGGGATAAAAGAATTTTTTTTAATGGATGTGGAATTCCACTGTTGTGAATTATGATATTATCTAGGCTTGACGTATCTTCTTGTAGAAAATGTTATTTGGCCAAGCAGAGTCTAGGGTCATAAAATCACAAATGTCCCCATATAAAGGGACAGAATTTATAGTGAATCTGCGATGACTCAGAGGCACTGTAAATATGACAGTGGGGAGAAAAAAATATTTTATACTACTAATGTTTAATAACTGTTCATACTTTTTCCACAGTATTACATGCGTGACCAAAAGTAGCTTTTGTCCATACTTCTTCATCACACACACACACACACAAACAGGCAAACATATATATATAAAATGCATGTGTGGCGTGCACACTCCTAGAAACAAAAATAGCATGCAACTTCGATGAACATCAGAATGTGACACATGACTGATGTCTTCAACCAAACTTATTCAGTGAAAAACTCCACTTTCACTGTTAGTTACAGACAACTGTAGCTTAACGCAGCCAATACAAAAGGAGGACAGTATCATTTGCTGATTGTGATGTCATTTTGACCCTCCTTTCCATGAGATAAATGTTGTAGTGTTTGTGGCTGTGTCACAGTTTTGGAGTCAAAGCTCGCTGTGTTAGCGGGTCTTAGAAAATACAAGAAGACATGTTTATTTTCTCATTCCTTTGCAGAAAAGCCATAGCAGGCTGTGACTCATAAGTAGGCAAAAGCATTTCCTGTATTAAGACTTTCCTGTTCCACGGTTTGCTTGGAGCATTGTCATCTATGACTGGTCAAGAACCGTTGTATATTAGGTTTAGTCGTTCGCTACAAGGCCAATGAGAAAAGAAGAAATGAGTGAAAATTGATACATTCCCTGTTATCATTTTTGAGTCCTATCAACAATTTATCCTCTGTACTCAAACATTTGCATCATCACCATCATCATCATCAATCATCATCATCATCAATAATCAACATCATCAATCAATCATCTTCTTCCCCTCATCCTGTTTTGCATGTATTTAGGCCATTATCTTAAATACTGACTTCAGGAACATTAAAGGAGAGAGAGAGAGAGAGAGAGAGAGAGAGAGAGAGAGAGAGAGAAAGAGAGAGAGAACAGTGCATGTATTTGCAAGCGCGTGCGTGTGTGCATGTGTGTGTGTGTGTGTGTATTGCCATGACCGAATGCCTAAATTCATTTCAATAAGAGAACAGACAACGTTACGTAAAATAACTAAAGCGCACTCACAGGCCACAGAGACAGTACTGTTTGCAGTGAAGACACTATAATCGCCTGAGGGCTTCCTGTAGTAGGCACGGCATTCGCACAGGTAAGGTTGGCTGCGGACGTCCTCGTAGGTGACCGTGATAGTCAAATCCAGGATTGAGAAATTACCAAATGTCTCGTCAGGTACAATTGTCTGCAAAAGCAACGACCAAATAAATTGAGGTGCGCTGATCCCCTGAACCCCTTGCCCCCTAACGCTGATGGCGATAAGCCAGTGAGCAGTGCCATGACAAATGTAGGTTGTACATACTACTAATCATAGTAACAACAACCACAATAACCTTTGTCCTCCCTGTTATTTTATTGCAATTTATTAATGTTGAAAGTACTTTTTGATTGGTGTTTTTTTTTTGTTTTCAATGGCCGTACATAATTGTTCAATGCAATTCTTTGGACGAATAACATTTTTTATGTCTTCTTATGCTCTTATGTCTTTACAATTCACTTTAAAACCCGAGGTGCAGAAAGCTAGCACTGGCCGGGCCCCAAATGACAGCAAAAATCCTCCCAGGCGACCTAAATCTTGTAGCTGGCTGGCCCAACTTGTGCCCTGTTTTGGTGCCATCCGGTTCTTCCGACCATTGTGCTGTGAATGAGTTTGTCAGCCTTTTGACCACCACTATCTGTGCTGTGTTATTTTCTCTGACAGTTGTTCAACGACCAGTGAATAATTATAATGATACTTTTTTTTTTTAAAAAGTTTATTATCCCCGGGCCCCTTATCCTCATCCCCCCCCCACCTCCATTCCATCTTCTCTTATTTTCCTGTCATTATAGATGTGAGCATGCTGAGCACACTGCAATAGCATGGGAAAACCAGCTATACAAGGGTTGAGCATCACCATCATCAATGCTGAGGGCTAGAAAGCACTGCGGGAGTTAACAGCCTGATGGGAAAGTTGACAAACTGTGGTTTTCGTCACCCTTCACAGTGGTAGGAGGAATAACGAAGCTTAATGTTCTATTGCGTTAGCTTTAAGGACGAAGCACCACGTCGCAACCTTGACAACAATGATGATCATCATCATATAAAAAACACGTATTCGTGGTTAACTTGTGGCCACATCGCTTTATCTCTGAAATGACTGCACGTCTGACCATAAAAATTCAGGGTTGCTGCCCTACATTAAAACAATACATTCTGGCTTTGAAATCAAATACCCAAGTTAAGCCTAGGTCTGGCAACAAACGTTCAGATTGCAATTGTAAAAAAAATCATGACTTGAGTCACTGATTTCACTAGACTTTCACAGTGTCATCTCAGTTAAACCAGTTCGCAGCGTGATTTGCGATGATTTTCCACGTTTAGAACATGCCCTAAATTCGACGAACTGGTTGCGAGTGATTCAGCATGAAAACCAATAAAAACAAGTACTTTGATTATGTGATCTTGTGAACAAGGCTAATCATTCTAAGATCGGCCCGCTATGAATGTTGAGTGTGAAAAATACATGTAAAGTAATAGAGATGTCACATGAATATTTATGGGATATCGTCTTTTTCTCTGAACTTAGCAAATGAAATGCTACCGTTAATGCAAAAATTCTTCGGCGCTGTTTTTCACATATTTTTGACTTTTTGCGCAGCAAGGGTAACAACTTGTGTACTTTTGTTTTATGCACAGTGACTTGGTGCATATTTATCAAAATCAAGACTCGCAGCATCAATTTAATCCTCCAATTCAAATCATGACTCGCAAAAATTCACTGTCACTGTGATTGCAATCAAAATGTTCGTCATCAGACCTAGGCTTTAACAACAACTTTAATAGTTCACAACTGATGCATGAACTGTTTAAAATCCTTGCCAGAAGGTCCTTTAAGGCGGCGTTTTATAGATTCAGCTATGTTTAAGTATTTAATTTGTGTTGTTTTGTAGTATGCGTGTGAATGCACTGGAGCGAGCGCATTTGTAAGAATGGATGCGAGAGAATGAATGACTGATGGCCTAAAGTCACAATATGTGTAGAGACGTAACACGTAAATAATTTATAAATAAATCACTGAAGCTTTGTTGAAAGTGTAAAACACATCTACTGAAATGCAACAATTGTCAGTTATCCAACCCTTCATGTCAAATTATCCATAATTTAAGCATCACGTTGGTTTTACAACCTAGGTTACACAACACAAAACATAACTTATCAAAGCAAACTTTCTTCGCAAGCATGACCCCTGCTACAATAACAGATGGAATTTACTGACACTGAAAAACTGGCCCTGCTGAGCTATTCCAAATATCCAAACTTCACAGCACCTACAAAATGCCAGCGTTCAAATCTTAACCAGCGTCTTTAAACACAAACATTTCAGCATTCCGTCTTCCTTCACTGCATAATTATAGAACATAAAATATATTGTCCTTTCTTCGCTGCACATAAAAAGAATGTCTCTGCCTGTGTGTAAAAAATGTTAGCACTTGATAAACCTATCCTATCCTATCCCGTTTACTCGGAAGTAGTATGGGCACCACAGATGATCGTTTAACCAGCATACTCCATCTTTCTTTGTCCTCAGCAACCCTGATGGCTTCGCTCAGTGTCAAACCAGTCCATTCTCGAATGTTGTCCTCCCACCTTTTTTTCGGTCTCTCTCTTCTTCTACTATGCCTTGCAAGATGGTCTTTGCAAGACCTGATGATCTGGTGAAGTGGCTATATCATTGGAGTTTCCATTTCTTAACCATTGTGAGCAGATCACCGTGTTGTCCAATGGCTTGTGTGATGGTCTGTCGGACTTCGTGGTTGGTGATGTGCTGGGTATAGGAAATGCCCAGAAGTCTTCTGTAGCATCTCATCTCCATGCTTTGTATTCTTTGTTGTAGATCTGCTGTGAGGGTCCATGTTTCGCAAGCGTATAGCAAAATGGAGATGAAAAGGGAGCGCAGCAGTCTTACCTTGGAATGTAGACTGATGGTCCTGTCTTACCAAATGGGCTTCAACCTTGTCAGGGCAGCAGTTGTTTGTGCGATCCTGGAGAGGACTTCCTGTCAGGACCCATTGTCTGATACAATGGCTCCTAAATATTTGAAGCTATGCACTGTGTTGAGCGATTGGCCTTGGACTTTTATGTCCTTGTTGATGCCATTGGTGTTGTTGGTCATCATTTTGGTCTTCTCTACACTTATTTCCATTCTATAGGCTCTGGAGGTGGTGTCCTCTGTAAAAGCTGTTCAAGTTCTTGTTCCTCTCCAGCCAATCCATCAATGTCATCCGCAAAACGAAGGTTGGAGATTGCTCTACCCCTTATGCTGACTGTGCCTTTGTGATCTGCAAGGGCATCTGACATGATGAGCTCTATGAAGATGTTGAAGAGTGTTGGAGAAAGTAGGCATCCTTGAGGCACACCGATTGTTGTTCTGAACCAGTTTCCAATGGCGCTGTTATGGAGGACTGCACTGGTAGCCTTGCCATACAGGCTTTTGATGACTTCAATAATTTTAGGGCTGATGTTGTACACTCTCATGTTGCCCACAGAGCTGCATGCCAGACTCGGTCAAAACGCCTTCTTAAAGTCTACAAACACGTGATATTGATTTTGTTGGTGCTGTAGGTATTTCTCACAGATTATTCTGAGGTTTAAAATCTGTTCAGTGGTTCTTCGCCCTGCCCTGAATCCTGCTTGTTTTTCAGCTATGATTTGTTCAGCTTGTGGTTTCAACCTGTCGAGTATTACTTTCAGGAGGATAAACAATTGTAAAAATTCCTTTTTATTTCATGTAATCATTCTTATATAGCGCTTTTAGAGCTCAAGAGCTGCTCAAGGCACTGGTCGACATAAGATTAACTTAAGCGGCCCGAGGCGCCAACTTGCAACCTTTGGGCGCATAGTCTGACGCCCAGATGACTGAGCACAATGCTGGGCGACCAGGAATGAGGAGAAGGGACCTAGTGCGTGCTGGGTGTATTTGTGTACTCACCCGGCACTCACCCGTCTAGAACATGAGCGTCAGGATCTTTAAAGTCCAGGGCGATGGAATGTGTGCATGCACAGACAAGACCTCGGTTTATACTCTCATTGGAAAGATGGAAAGGCCATAACAATGGTCACCTTGGTGGGCTTGGCGTCCATCTTCTGGTTGTTGCAGAAGAAGAGCAAATTGTGGGCCTCCTGGACTTGGCACACTAGCAAAGCAGGATTTTCGCTGGTGACATACTCCTCAGCGTTAGGCACGATGCTGAACTGCACAACGTCTTCGTAATCTAGGTCTTCGGTCACCCCTCCTTCGTAGCGTGGCGTGCTGGTGGAGGAGGGAGTGGTGGGCAGGGTGCGGGCAGCGGGCCTAGTGGTGCTCTCCTCTTCCTCGTCAGCTACAAAACAACACACACACACTCAATGAGGTTTGGACACACCAAGCAAAATCCCCCCAGCTAACCACAATTTCGGGGCCCGATGGGGCCCGCATCGGGCAGCCCGATGGGGCCCGGATCGGGCTACCGATCGGGGCCCGATCGGGCAAATGGAAATTGGAACCGACTCGGGCCCGATTCGGGCAAAGATCGGGCGATCGTCGGGCTACCCGAAACTTACCCGATCGTAACCCCACGTTCGCCAAACAGTAGCCCGACTTTCGATAAAGATTGGGCGATCGTCGGGGTACCCAAACTAACCCGACCGTAACCCAACCTTTGCCGAACGGTAACCCGATTCCGGCAAACATTGGGCATACGTCAGGATACCCAACACCAACCCTATTGTAACCCAACTTAAACCAGAAACAACCCCGATAATGCCCCATCCCTGGCCAATGCTGATTTACCCTAAAATCATATCCCACATATTGTTTATGATATGTGATTGCATGAAGAATGAATTGAGATGTCTGGTGTTAATAGGGACTGTCGGCACAGGCGTTTTTGTTTTCGGAAGTCCTTGGTGTGTCCCCACTTAAGTATTTACACACCATTTCGATAACGATAGCCTATAGCCTATATTAACGTGATCTTCGTCGCTATCGAAATCGTGTGTAAATACATAAACAAAAGGCAAAGCACCCAAAAAACAACCACAGTGAAATAGGTTTTCGCAGGCAAACACAATATCCGAGCACATGCAACTGTAGAACTTAGAAGAAAACTGTAGAAAATTGGCGCCTAAGTACAACCGGAAAAGACCAGCAGTAATGGGCACGGAAATTTACCCTTGACTTATAATGTATAAATAAATACAATAGTTAAAAGAAACACTTTAACAATATTTTACATATTGTATGATAAAAATTAAGAATTATAAGCACAATGAAATAATTATATCTTGCTGAATTGATTTTGTATAAATATTTTTCACATCCATACGCCGCAGCATATGTGAAGCAGACGAAACATTCCAGACAGTTTAGCCAATTAGAAGCGAGAGTAGGCCTATGTTAGCGTGTGCGCAGCGTGGCTTTGTGGTGGGGCAGAATCGGGCTGCAGACGGGAGGGCGAATCGTTACATTTCTCGACTCCGCTACGCATGAGGTTTTTGTAGGGCTATGTGGGTCCCTAGTAAAACCCGACAAAAGTCGGGATGCCCTCTGCGGCCCCAGTGGGGCCCCGATCGGGCTGGTTTGCTGGGCCTCTTTTGAAACAGAAAACGGACAGTGATGTTTATGGCATAATACCTGGTGGGGGTTTTCTGCGGCAGCCCATTAGGGAGCTATGTCAAATCTTCCTGTTGGGGGTTATGTCTAGTCTGTTGGTCAATCGGTCTGTCAATTGGGAGACCTTTAGTTGTAAGTTTTCTGTTTCAAACAGTCGTGTCGTGTTGTACTAAGCACATACTTTTAACCATTGCTCAGCATTGCATAACATCGTGTTTTGCTCTTTCTGAAAGGTCAAGGTCGCAGGGGTCCTGTTATTTTGTGAACACGTTGGGCGCTGTATCTTACCCTGGATAAATCAATGTTGGGCATTGTAAGCTGGCAGATAGTTCATAGAGTGATGCAATGTTGGGCATTGTAAGCTGGCAGATAGTTCATAGAGTGATGCAATGTTGGGCATTGTAAGCTGGCAGATAGTTCATAGAGTGATGCAATGTTGGGCATTGTAAGCTGGCAGATAGTTCATAGAGTGATGCAATGTTGGGCATTGTAAGCTGGCAGATAGTTCATAGAGTGATGCAATGTTGGGCATTGTAAGCTGGCAGATAGTTCATAGAGTGATGCAATGTTGGGCATTGTAAGCTGGCAGATAGTTCATAGAGTGATGCAATGTTGGGCATTGTAAGCTGGCAGATAGTTCATAGAGTGATGCAATGTTGGGCATTGTAAGCTGGCAGATAGTTCATAGAGTGATGCAATGTTGGACATTGTAAGCTGGCAGATAGTTCAAAGAGTGATGCAATGTTGGGCATTGTAAGCTGGCAGATAGTTCATAGAGTGATGCAATGTTGGGCATTGTAAGCTGGCAGATAGTTCAAAGAGTGATGCAATGTTGGGCATTGTAGTTCAAAGAGTGATGCAATGTTGGGCATTGTAAGCTGGCAGATAGTTCAAAGAAAGATGCATCATGGAGTGTGCGCCAACAACATACATTTTAATTATCAATATAGTCAAAGGATTAAAAAAAATTTTTTTATAAAGTGCTCTCTTTAGACTAGGAAGTTGAGTTAAGTATAGACTGCCTCCTTACGAAAGATGTCCAGAATGGCAACCCTGGACTGGACGGTGCCGGCGCTGTTTGAGGCCACACATGTGTAATCTCCTGTGTCCTCCACCTCAGTGTATGCGATGTTCAGGGTTCCATCGTCCCGGATCTCATACCTGGTGTTAATGCTGGGGTCCAACAGCTTTCCATCCTTCATCCACGTCAGCTGTAAGCACCACGTCAACACCTTCAGCATGCTACAAGTACACCCTTATCAGTCATCATCGTCATTATTATCTTCCTCATCATCATCATAACAGCATGATCACCATCACTATGATTATGATTATTTTCACCATCACTATCTTCATCAATCACCATCATGCTGTCATATTGTTTTACTGCTGTATTTTGTCTTACTTGCAATGTGTGTGTGTGTGTGTGTGTGTGTGTGTGTGTGTGTGTGTGTGTGTGTGTGTGTGTGACTCCATAACTTGTGATATATGATTGATGCATGTTTAACACTGTGTTTACCTATCCTTTAGTGTTGTATACATGTTGAATGTTGAATGCTAATGAAGTGTATGACACGATGAATGCATGCGAGGCTGTGCAAGAAAGGATGTATTTTATTGTCGCCATGCCACACTAAAATCCTTGTAACGTTTTTACTTAGTGAATAAATATTCTTATGTCTTATCATCATCACCATTACCATCCTGCCTCTTTGTCATCATCATCATTGTCATGTTAAGTACCTTGGCCGGGGGGTCAGCATTGGGAGGCTGACAACCAAACTCAGCGTTCTCACCAACACCCAATGTCTGACTCTGAGGGTTGTATACAAATTCAGAGTCAATAACTGCAAAGGAGAAAGAAAACTAACACTGTAAACGTGGACACATGAACATGAAATAAAATACCATCATCTGCTGCTACAAAAAATTCCACTACATTAAAATGACAATACTATCATCTGCTGCGGGAAAAACAAAACAACACTAAATGAAAATGAAATACCATCATGTGCTGCTAAGAAAATTACCATCATCTGTTGCTAGGAAAAATACCACTACATGAAAATGAAAAAACTATCATCTGCTGCTAAGAAAAAAATATTGCTGTTAAGATAACTGAATTACTTTCCTTGTAACTCTTGTGCGAGGAGGCACACCTGGCAAGAAAACAATAAAGAAGCAAAACGATGAGGATGGGATACAGAAAACACTCTAGACCTGCTGTACTTGTTCATATAGTGACAGTATAACAGTAGGTAACCTCTATCAATTCACAGCTTAGTTGTTCCTGGAAATTAGCGACGGTTTGTGTCTTTCAGTTCTAGATCTAGAAACAGAGACGCACTGTGACGTTTGTGCTGGGACGTTTGAAAATTCTATTTTTTGAAAGTGATTGCAACAGGAATTTCTTGTGGTGTACAAAATTTGTCTTCTACGTGAATACCATGGCGCAGAAAAACGCTTTCCTTTGATTAGATTTTGCGCTGTTACTAGAAGAAGTTTTGTATAATGTTGATAATTTTCGTCGGTCGATATTGTTGAGAATTTTCTGGAATTACTTGTTTATTATCAACCGAAGCTTCCAGATAGGTATGGTAATAGCTAAGCGATTCTTCTAAATTAAAGAAGCTCCTATGACGTGAGGCAGAGCATAGTTCCGGTGACGAGTTTTATTTTAATTGGGTGTTATTGCGTCATGCTGGATGGTCCGAACTTTTTCTCGATTGCAGAGAGGCTATATAAGTAATGCACTGTCTGCTTGTAGGATGATTGTTGTGGTGATCTTGTATGTAGTGGTTGATTTTTTCTGAATAACATTAGAAAACTTTATACGACGACTCCTGCTTTGTTGCTGAGTGAACAGATTGCGTGGATAAACAAATTCGAGTTAAACATATCAGGATTCAAGCATAGGGGATGAATAAACTATTGATAAATAGCGTGTAACATTTTGGGGGTCAAGCTATGATCTACGACATAGCCAAGGGTTGAACTGCGACAACAAGCGAGTCAATGTTACGAGAGGCAGTCATCAAGGATAGCCACCAAACAGTTGCGTCGGGAGCGAACAACAGACCGGGACTACATGGCTGCCGCAAGACTACATCGAGGGACATTCTCGGAGCTTCTACATCGCCATTATTACAGGGTGACGAATGGACGTCACGTTTGCTCCAGCACAGGAACATATACATCGACACTAGCGTGGTGCAGCGTCGCATACGATGAGAACAGTGGGGCCTACAGACAAGCATCAGTGCTACTGCAGAAAGCGTGCTGTTCTAGAACAGTCTAGAAAGGTGCAGCATAGAACTTTTAAGAAAAGCATCAAGATATCTGACTTCTGTCAGAAAGCAATTGAATAGAATCTAAAAGGCAAGCAGCTGACGGAGTACGTCAAGTCGCATGAGAGAATACAAGAAAGTGTACTCGAAGAGCAACGTCAGCATGAAGAAAGAGAATTAGATGAGCAGCCTCAAGAAAGAGAAGAGCAGTGTCACTGAGAAGAAAGAGAACTCGAAGAGCAGCGCAGGCGCGAAGAAAGAGAGGAAAGGTAAGCTGAGCATCGGTTCGAGTTAGAAATGGTGCGCATCCAACAGGAGCAGCACGCGCCACACATTATTAGCGAACACAAGGCTCCAAAATTGCCAGTTTGACGATGGGAAAGACCAGATTGACAATTATCTGGCGAGATTCGAAAGATTCGCCGAAAGCTCTGACTTGCAACTTAAAGACTGGGCGATTCAATTTAGTGCACTTCTGACAGGCGAGCACTCAATGTCTACATCAGACTGTCGAACACTGAAGCCAAAAGAGAAGGGCTACCGTAAACGCTTCCGCGAATGCCGGCCTTTATCAGACAAGACGCCAAAGCAGTTTGTGGAGCGCCTGTCATCATACCTACACAAGTGGGTGGAATTATCAGGCGAAAGAAAATGATATATTAAGATTTCCTAGGGTATGGAGTGACTCCAGAGGTAGAATACTGGCTTGAGGTGCCGGGAAATCTGATTGTGCGCCTCATTAATTAGTGATGAGACTTTTTTTCCCAAAGGAATAAACTATCTGTAATAACTCAAGTCAGGGTTTCACTGCCAATTCCTTACACTGTTAAAACAATTTCCACACACAAAAATAATTAAAACTGACGCACTTATTTGTGCTAATGCTGATAGACGGTGCACGAGCTGGAGTGAAATGTGCTAAAAGTATGGTTATCTAGAACAAATGAGCCGAGAAGAGTTAGAAGAAACAAAAAGTCCTCCACCCCTCTTCTGTGAAACAAAAGGGCTGCTAAAGGTTATGAGCACGATGTTTAAATGGTGATTGTGTGATGGTACTAGTGCCCTGGGCATTCCCTACAACCCAGCCACCCAAGCAAAAGTCACTCACATGGCAACTTGACTATGGCTTTAGAGCTAGATACATTATGCCACACCCGTTCTTGCAAGTACCAGGCCCTGCACAGGCAAGAGTAGGCGTCCATCTGCCTCTGGGCACTGCGCATTTCCTCGTAGGTGACCACGGTGGTGGCCGTCAGAAGGCGCTTGCCGCTGCTGCCGGGGTCCCTCTTCATATCCAATGTCTAAGTAAACAACAACGACAAAAACAGAGGTTATTTTTCGCTGACACGCACTAGCCACAAATAAAATGTGTACACAAAAGCCAAAACAACGCTAAGTTTGACACAAGACAAAGCAACACATCAGCCGTTCACAATTTACTTTGCTTCAAAGCATTGATTGATTGATTGATTGATTGATTTATTGTTGCTTTAGGTCCAGCGGACTCTTCCGAGCCAAATCAGGACCGGACAACCCCCGATCCGCATAAAAGATCTGCTGAAACAACCCTAGTGGGAAAATTGAATGCCCTCCACCGGCCAGTCACTTTACAATAAAGACATCCCACGCAGGGGATGGCTGAGTGTTGACCTCAACTACGCGAACCCCCGGTTACAAAAACAAAATAGAATACAAACATCATTATAAATCATCAACAAAACACATACATATAAAATGCCTATAGTGCTAAATAGTACAATCATAGGAAGCCCTAGTGACCACCCGGCAGAAAGAGTCCAACACTCCCAAGCTGATCCAACAGACCTCATACACAAACAAGGAGTCTTGTCCAGGAAGAGTTTTCAAGAAAAAAGGTAGGTCATTGATCTAGCGAAGAAGAAGATAGTATAGCAGAGTGAAGGACAGAGCAGGAATAGGAAAGAGTAAATGAGGAAGACAGCGACAGTGGGAATTTAAAGCACTAAATTTCCATAAAGTGGGGATACTATTTATACTGAAAACCCCCGGCACTCCAACGGGGGTACTGTTGCCGCAGTGAATCTGTCTTGCCTATAAAGGAAAGACAGGTTTTCAACTGTGGCTTTCACTGTTCCCTTTATAGGTTTGAACAATCTACAGTGGCAAGATTGCTCATGACCCCAAGGGGTGCTTCAAAGCAGCTCTGTTACCTGGGAAGAGAATCATGATATGGCATCTTATCAAACTATATCCCAGTCAATCCAACATGTGACGGCAATATTTTTGGTGGAATGAAAAAATATTCCATAAATGAGGTTCAGTAAGAGTTCAGTGAAAAATCTTGACAAAAAGCCTATGAGAACAGAAGGTAAACACAATGCTAGCAGAAATCAAGACAAAGCATGACCAGAGATGCCAACCTGCAGAAAAATCTGTCAGTGAGAAATTTATAAATTGTCAGTAGATTTAAAATTTTGTCAGTAGACAAGAGGGAGCAAAGCTCCAGGATTGAGATTTCTTATTAAAAATCATATCGGAAAAATCAAAGATGACTGAGCTCCGCAAAAGAATTCTATAATAATCTGTGGTAAAAGTTGACCACGACCGAAGTCAGAAGGATAAGCGATGTCCGTTCGCTAACTTTCAACCTGCTACGAATCAGAATCATGTACAGCACAATGTTAGAGTTAATTAAAATAAATCACTCTGAGGTTGTGTATCGGCATACAATTTTTTTTAAAATGGTAAATCTCATTGATTTCTTTGCATTGTTTTGTCTGCTGCTGCTGCTTCAGCGCAGCTAACAAGGTTGTGAACTACGATATGCTGCATTATTTTATACTGTGACAGTACCTAAGTGTAATCAGTCTGAAACGTGTAACAGTCCTTTTGCCAAAATCATCAGCTGGAAATATATATTCTTGTAAAGATTATTCTTGCCGTTAGAAAAATTACTTCAGCGTATATCCGTAAAAACTATTTGCCACCGGAAAATAATACGGCGAAATCGTGAGGGTTGGCATCTCTGCATGACTACAAAGAAACTTGGGCAAAACATACAGAGAGTGAAGAAATGACAGAGGTACCCCAGCCCCTCATTACCTTCTCTCTTTTCTTCTACAATAAGTGGTTTTTGAGGATTTTACCACACTCCCCTTCATTCTATTTTCTTCTACAATAAGTGGTTTTTGAGGATTTTACCACACTCCCCTTCATTCTATCTTTTCTTCTACAATAAGTGGTTTTTGAGGATTTTACCACACTCCCCTTCATTCTATTTTCTTCTACAATAAGTGGTTTTTGAGGATTTTACCGCACTCCCCTTCATTCTATTTTCTTCTACAATAAGTGGTTTTTGAGGATTTTACCACACTCCCCTTCATTCTATTTTCTTCTACAATAAGTGGTTTTTGAGGATTTTACCACACTCCCCTTCATTCTATTTTCTTCTACAATAAGTGGTTTTTGAGGATTTTACCGCACTCCCCTTCATTCTATCTTTTCTTCTACAATAAGTGGTTTTTGAGGATTTTACCGCACTCCCCTTCTGTTACGTTGAAACGCGAACGAAAGTATGTCGGAAGCGTGTACGATAGATCTAATCGTTTCGATTTGCAAAGTATTCAATAATAGAGTTTATTTACCTTTGATTTGAGTTTGCATTGTTGTTAGGAAAGGCTTTGTATAACGTTGATAATTTTCGTTAGTCGATATTGTTGTAGAATCTTCTGGATCGGCTTGTTTACTACCGATCGAAGATTCGGGATAATTGTAGAAATTTGAAGGAACGATCCGGAAGGAGAAGAAATGTGTAATGACGTAAGTCAGTGATGACGATCTTTAGTTCGATTGGTGGCAGTACGTCATTTCTACCATGTACCAAATTGTTCCAGAAAAGAGAGAGGTTATTTAATCGTGTGCCGAGTTGCTGTTGAGGGATAGTAAAGTTGTTGATAGTGATTTGGAGAGTTGCTGTGAAAGTTGAGTTGAGAATTGTATGCAGTTGTTGGTGTGTGCTGAATAAAAGTGGAAAACTTCATACGTCGACTTTGTGACTTGTATGCTGTTTGGACGGGTTGCGTGAATAAACGAATCTGAGTTACACAACTATCAGGAATTCAAGCATCGGGGCTGAATCAGATACTGATAGAAAACACCATCATCGAACTGAGTGTAACATTTTGGGGGCCAAGCCGGGATTCACGCCATAGCCAAGGGTTCAACTGCTACAACAAGCGAGTCAACGTTACGAGAGGCAGTCATCGAGGGTAGCCGCCAACGAGTTGCGTCGAGAGGGGCCAACATACTGGGACTACATCACCGATAGGTTCGGGTTGACTGCAAGGGCGTGTAGTCGCCGAAGAGTTGCTTCGTGAGCGAACAACAGAGCGGGACTACGTGGCTGCCGCAGGACTACGTCGAGGGACAGTCTCGGAGCTACATCGCCAGTGTTACAGAGAGCGGCGAGCGGAAGTCGCGTCTACTTCAGCACAGGAGCGTATACATCAACACCAGCGTGGTGCAGCGTCGCATACGACGAGGACAGCGGGGCCTGCGTCAACGAAGGCGACTAGTGACAAGCATCAGCGCTACTGCAGAGAGCGTGCTGTTCTAGAACAGTCTAGAAAGGTACAGCACAGTCAAGAACTTTCAAGAAAAAGAACTCTACAGTCAAGAACTTTCTAGAAAAAGAACTTTCCAGAAAAGAACTTTCCAGAAGCATCAAGATGGCTGACTTCTGGCAGAAAGGGGTTGAACTGAATCTAAAAGGGAAACAGTTGACGGAGTACGTCAAATCCCAGGAGAGAATACAAGAACGAGAATTAGAAGAGCAGCGTCGCCGAGAAGAAAGAGAATTGGAAGAGAAGCGTCTAGAAAAAGAAATAGAACTAGAACAGAAGCGTCTAGAAATTGAACAGCAGCGGCAAGAAAAAGAAGAGCAACGACGTCGTGAAGAAAGAGAAATAGAGGAGCAGCGACGTCGTGAAGACAGAGAATTTGAACTGAAGCGTCTGGAAATTGAACAGCAGCAGCAAGAAAGAGATCGTCAGTACCAGCTAGAGTTGGCGCGTATCCAGAACAATCAGCATGCGCCACAAGTCACCAACGACCATACGGCTCCAAAATTGCCAGCTTTCGTCGACGGGAAGGACCAGATCGACAGCTATCTGGCGAGATTCGAAAGGTTCGCCGAAAGCTCCAATTGGCAACCTCGAGACTGGGCGATTCGACTGAGTGCACTTCTGACGGGGCAAGCTCTCGAAGTTTACACCAGACTGTCGAACGATGACGCCAAAAACTACGACGTCTTGAAAGAGGCCCTGTTGCAGTGCTACAACTTTACAGAGAAGGGCTACCGTAAACGCTTCCGTGAATGCCGGCCTAAGTCAGACGAGACGCCAAAGCAGTTTGTGGAGCGCCTGTCGTCATATCTACACAAGTGGGTGGAGTTATCAGGCGAAATGAAGTCTTACGACAGTCTCCATGACCTGATTGTGAAAGAACAATTTCTCAATGCCTGTCACAAGGACCTAGCGACCCACTTAGAAGAACAAAAGCTGCAGACGCTTAAAGATGTGACTGAGGCTGCTGAAAGATATCTCATCGCTCATGGGAAAACCCTGGGGCCACCCAGCGCGACGAAACATTTTCAGAAGACTGGAAACCATGTGAACCAGATCCAAGGGAGCCAGACGAGCCAGAGACAGACGGACTCCACGCCACCTCCCAGGGAAGGGCATTCAAGAGGCTGTTTCACCTGCAACGCTACAGACCACAGGGCGGCTAATTGTCCTCAAAACAAAAGTAGCGGACAGCGGAGCAGTACGGACAATGCAGCGGCGGGCAACCGACAGAGACGTTTCTCCAATCAACGGCAAACCAGTAGCTCTGACCATCAATTGTGCGGCGGGAGCGTCATTCTTCCGAGTGAGACCAAGCGCACAGCTACTCCTGCGGACGTGCAAGAGTGCATGACCGATGGCCAACTTCTCCTTGCCAACGGAAAATCCATCCCCGTCGTCGCCAGCGCAGCTGTGACCGTCCAGAACATGCCTGTTTCAAAGGGACGCGTCGGAAATCATGAAGTGACTGTTCTAAGAGACTCTGGCTGTAGTGGGGTCATCGTCAGAGAAGACCTAATCGCTAAAGAACAATTCACTGGCGATTCTAAATGGACACTCATGGCCGACAGCAAATGTGTGAGAGCGCCAGTTGCGAAGATTCATGTCAACACCCCTTTCTACATAGGCGAAGTCGAAGCGGTTTGCCTGAAGAAGCCGCTGTATGATTTGATGATCGGGAATATCGACGGCACGAGACGACCCGACGACCCCGATCCAGAGTGGAGTCCTGCCTCAACTCAACACGTCGAAGTTGTGGAGGAGGATCCATTGCCATTTCCCGATGGAGACCTTACAGAGCTGCTACGGGACAATGTGGTTACTCCGGCTCAGCCCTGCCGACCAGAGATCGTCGGTGCCGTTACTACCAGGGCCCAGGCCAAGAGAGACAAGACGTCTACGCCACTGAAGGTCGCCGACAACTCTAAAGCTGCCATCGTGGACAGAGATAAGCTGATCCAGCTCCAGGAAGCTGACAGTACTTTAAACAAGTACAGGAACCGCCAAGACCACGTGACAAAGGGCAGTGGCACGGTCTGTTTTGAGGTGAAGGCCAAGATCCTGTATCGAATCTTCCAGCACCCGAGGGTCAACGGAGGGAAACCACTACGTCAAGTATTGGTACCATTGCCCCTAAGGCGCCAGGTGATGGAAGTAGCGCATGACTCAATCATGGGAGGTCACCTGGGCATCAAGAAGACGTCGGACAGAATCCAGGCGGTGTTCTACTGGCCAGGACTTCATGCGGACGTCAGCCGTTTCTGCCGATCATGTGACATTTGCCAGAAGACCATACCTCGAGGAAGGGTCCCGAAAGTGCCTATGCAGAGGATGCCTCTGATCGACCGACCTTTCAAGAGGGTGGCCTTAGACTTAATCGGCGAAATAAGACCTCCGAGTGAAGAAGGTCATCGATGGGTACTGACTTTAGTGGACTATGCGACTCGGTACCCAGAAGCAGTGCCACTGAAGAAGATTGACACTGAAACTGTAGCAGAGGCACTAGTGGACATGTTCAGTAGACTTGGAGTGCCTGAAGAAATTCTGACAGACCTCGGGACGCAGTTCGTCTCTGACTGCATGAAGGAGGTCAACAGACTGCTGAGCATCCGGCATTTGACTACGACACCCTACCATCCGATGTGCAACGGGCTTGTCGAGAAGTTCAATGCTACGCTGAAGTCCACCCTGAAGAAACTGTGCAGCGAGCAGCCCAGACAATGGCATCGCTACATCAACGCCCTACTTTTCGCCTACAGAGAAGTACCGCAGGAGTCCACCGGCTTTTCTCCGTTCGAGCTGTTGTACGGAAGAACCACCCGAGGGCCGATGCACATCCTGAAAGAACTGTGGACGAAAGAAGTAGACACCCCAGAGGTGAAGAACAGCTACCAGTACGTGTTTGAGCTACGAGAGAAGCTGGAGCAGACTCTCGAGATAGCCAGAGAAAACCTGAAGAAGTCCCAAGACTGTGGAAAGCACTAATACGATCGTAGGGCTGTGAACAGGAAGTTTAAACCTGGCAACAAAGTGCTGGTGCTGCTACCTACTGATCACAATAAGTTGCTGATGCAGTGGAAAGGCCCGTACGAAGTGGAGACCGTGGTGGGGATCAACGACTACAAGGTGAAGGTCGGCCAGCATTCCAAAATATACCACGCCAACCTCCTTAAGCTGTACGTGGAGAGGCCGCCAGAGACTGTACATGCAGCAACAGCAGCTGAGATCGACAACAGCTTTGACAGCGAAGAACTGTTGGGACTGGGAGACTTCCCCAGCAAAGAAGGCATCAATGATGTTAAGCTAGGACCACGCTTGACGGAAGGTCAAAAGATGGAGCTCAAGGACTTTATGGGCGAATTTCCCCATAGCTTCAGTGATGTCCCAGGCTCTACGACTTTGGTCGAACATGAAGTCCACACCCAGACCTGGAAAGAGCATCTGCAGACCTTGAGGGAGCTGTTCCACCGTCCCGCAGAAGCCAACCCGGCCGTGAGACCCAGCGAATGCATTCTGGGAGCTGACAACGTCGACTGCGTCGGACATCCGATGGAAGAAGGAGACAACGGAGGACGCACTGATTCCAGGGAAGCCCACGTGATCATCGTCTTTGACCCTGGGCCGATGACGACCGCAACTGACAAGGGCGTCGTCTCCTTGCGAACGAAAGAACATTGACAGTATCCAGAAAGACTTGCAGATGAGAAACTTTGACTCTGTGTGAATGAACTGTGAACATTGACAATATCCAGACAGATTTGAAGATGGAAACCATTGACTCTGTGTAGATAAGCTGAGCGCAATTACAGTATTCAGAAAGTCTTAAATTAGTTTCAATTGAGGACTTTGTTTGTGCATTACGTTTCAATGTTGTTGAAAGAAATTGGGTAAATTTCTTCTTGAGTGGGGGGTTATGTTACGTTGAAACGCGAACGAAAGTATGTCGGAAGCGTGTACGATAGATCTAATCGTTTCGATTTGCAAAGTATTCAATAATAGAGTTTATTTACCTTTGATTTGAGTTTGCATTGTTGTTAGGAAAGGCTTTGTATAACGTTGATAATTTTCGTTAGTCGATATTGTTGTAGAATCTTCTGGATCGGCTTGTTTACTATCGATCGAAGATTCGGGATAATTGTAGAAATTTGAAGGAACGATCCGGAAGGAGAAGAAATGTGTAATGACGTAAGCCAGTGATGACGATCTTTAGTTCGATTGGTGGCAGTGCGTCATTTCTACCATGTACCAAATTGTTCCAGAAAAGAGAGAGGTTATTTAATCGTGTGCCGAGTTGCTGTTGAGAGAGTAAAGTTGTTGATAGTGATTTGGAGAGTTGCTGTGAAAGTTGTTGAGTTGAATTGAGAATTGTATGCAGTTGTTGGTGTGTGCTGAATAAAAGTGGAAAATTTCATACGTCGACTTTGTGACTTGTATGCTGTTTGGACGGGTTGCGTGAATAAACGAATCTGAGTTACACAACTATCAGGAATTCAAGCATCGGGGCTGAATCAGATACTGATAGAAAACTCCAACATCGAACCGAGTGTAACATTTTGGGGGCCAAGCCGGCCAAACACCTTCATTCTATTTTCTTCTACAATAAGTGGTTTTTGAGGATTTTACCGCAATCCCTTTCATTCTATTTTCTTCTACAATAAGTGGTTTTTGAGGATTTTACCACACTCCCCTTCATTCTATCTTTTCTTCTACAATAAGTGGTTTTTGAGGATTTTACCGCACTCCCCTACATTCTCTCTTCACTTCCCCTATTTATTTTAAAATATGTGCTATTTTAATGCGTCCTAAATCCTGTCTTCAATTAGGCCTTTTATTTCTCAAAATACATCTAGTTTTCACTTTTCTCATTAAATAAGCTCTTTTTTGTATTAGTCATTTGTGTTTCTTATATTACTGGGTAATTGGCATTGATTTTAAGAATTTTGTGTTATATTTGAAACATTTAAAAAAAAAGTACTAATACTACAAAAAAAATGTATACCCTTCCTCCTTTTCCTCATCCCCCTTACATGCACAACAATGACTCATGACAACATGACTCATGACAATGACTCATGACAATGACTCATGACAACATGACTCATGACAACACTCATGACAACGTGACTCATGACAACAATGACTCATGACAACAATGACTCATGACAACATGACAACAATGACTCATAACAACAATGACTCATGACAACAATGACCCATGACAACATGCACAACAATGACTCATGACAACAATGACTCATGACAACATGCACAACAATGACTCATGACCGCATGCACAACAATGACTCATGACAACAATGACTCATGACAACATACACTACAATGACTCATGACAACAATGACTCACGACAACATTCACAATAATGACTCATGACAACATGCACAACAGTGACTCATTACAACATGTGCAACAATGAGTTATGACTCATGACAACATGCACAACAATGATTCATTACAACATGCTCAACAATGACTCATGACAACATGCACAACAATGACTCATGACAACATGCACAACAATGACTCATGACAACATGCACAACAATGACAACATGTACAACAATGACTCATGACAACATGCACAACAATGACTCATGACAACATGCTCAACAATGACTCATGACAACATGCACAACAATGACTCATGACAACATGCACAACAATGACTCATGACAACATGCACAACAATGACTCATGACAACATGCACAACAATGACTCATGACAACATGCACAACAATGACTCATGACAACATGCACAACAATGACTCATGACAACATGCACAACAATGACTCATGACAACATGCACAACAATGACTCATGACAACATGCACAACAATGACTCATTACAACATGCACAACAATGACTCATTACAACAATAACTCATGACAACATTCACTACAATTACAACATTACAACATACTCAACAATGATTCATTACAACATACAAATATAAAACTTTACCCATGAATCTCCTCACCTAACCCCACCTTCCTTCACCCTTCCATTGTCATTTGCTCACTCTCTGCACCCAAAATATAGAACTGTGGGAAAAGGAAAGTACACAATACAAATATGCCGCAGGATGCGAGGTGGGTGGGAATGGGCAAGGTTTTCAATAAGTACTAAATAGAAAAGTGCTGTAGGCACCTGCTGGTCTCTTTCCAGCCTGTATCCATTGCACTCAAAAATGAGCTGATCAGCCGCCACTGCTGTGCAGACGAGTGTTGCCTCCTCATCGCTGTTGAGGAAGTAGACGGGGTCCAGATCCTTGGTAAAGGTGGCTGCGTCTGGGATGATCGGTGGGAACGTGGGTATATACAGGGTGGAGGCGGTGGTTGTTGTGGCTGGAGGCTGTGTGGTGATGATGGGTTCCGCTGTTCACAACCAAAAGCGTACATGTGATACCACGCTACCTACCACACTTAAAACACAAACAGAGAGAGCTCATTGCTACAGTCTTGTTCGGCGGTGAGAAAATGTGGCTCTGGGGGTTTGATGTTATGGACTGCCTGCTGAAGGCACAATTGTCTTCATTTAACTTTCTTTCCTTACGCTGGTCTATGATCAACAGTTTCTGTCTTTCAAACTATTCAAATGCTAGCAAAAAAACTGTTCAGTGAAGGTCCTTTTCTCCCCACAAGAACTCTTAGTGATTGTGTGTGTATGTGTGTGTGAGATCGTGTGGTTGCGTGCATGGGAGCGTGTGTGTGCATTTATTGTACTAAACGTACTAAAGGTTTGCGCCTGTCTTTCAACACAAACAACCGTGACCATTGTACTTGGTGGATTACTAGGTTAATAGTGGAGTAGTCTGGTGGGAAAGTAATAAATGTCTGGTCTGTGAAGATGCTGAAAACAAGTATATATGTCGTACCTGACACGCGAAGCTGGGCAATGCCACTCTGCCTTTTGCCAGCTGGGTTTTCCGCCACGCAATAGTAGCGGCCAGTGTCCTGCAAGGTGGCAGACCTGATGGTCAAGCTGCCATCCAGGTCCACCATGTAACGAGGGTTATCACGAGGATACAAACGCTGCGTTTCAAAGAACCAGTTCACCTGCACAAGGCAAATAGCATTAGCATGGATTATAAATACAGACATACTGTTACAGTTGATTCAACCCCGATGCTTGTGTAACGAATGCATTTCGTACACGTTTGTATAAATAGATGTTATGACGTCACTAGCGTTAGGCCGGAAGTTTGCGTGTCGAAATGAAAATATTAGAGTGAACTGTTTTTATTCAGAGAGTACATGCCAGTTGAAGAGGAAAGACGTGCTCTTTGGAGCTCTAGTAAATCTGGATTCTTATAGTGGAATAGTGTAGCTGTTTCTAGAATACAGGTATTTATTGTTATTATTATCAGTATTTATAATAAGCTGTGAAGCTATTCATACGAAAAGGGAAAGTATTGCTTTTTACGAATGTAACAGCAGAAATATTGACGACAAAATGTAGTAAATTAGCTTAGCGCGAACTAGATAGCATCAATTAAAACTTGACGTTAAGTCACGAGTTATCTAAAGAGAAGCACACACATGTTAAACTAACTTCCTTCAGACAGCTCTTCAGCCAGACACACCAGATACAATCACGCAGACTTTGCCAACCAAGACTAGTTAGCTTACTTTAGCCAAAACTGACCAGGGTCTCCGACAGCACTAAGTAGCTCCGGAGACCCATATCTCTATTGAATCTATCCTACATTCTACCTCTGACACTCCAATTCAAGGATAATTATACGTGTCTGATAAATAGGGCAGGTGAGGGAAATATTCAAATAGAAACGAATAATCCTGTATATGCGAGATTAACTAAAACGAGAGTTAAACGATTGGTCAGAAGGCCGGGGAACCCCTGCATAGTATCCTTGAGCCCCAGAATCTTAGCTAGTCAGTCGAATACGAACTACGAGGCTGCGAGGGTCAAACCAAGGAACAAACTGCAGTGTTCGCTTATCTCCACCTCATCGAGAGAGTGCTAGAGACTAAAAGACGGTTTCACGAATCCCAGAGTCTAGAAGTAAGTTAACACTAGTAGTTTTGATACGTGTATGTTTATATTATACTGATTGCCATGTATTAAGAAAATGTTCATGATATATATAGTTACAGAAACAGATTATTGTTTCTGACACATTGTGCATGTGGATTGATGTATCTTAGCCTTAAGATTCGGATTGAATTGTGCATATGGGAAACCCTGCAGGTGTCTGATGCTATGGACACTTTGCAGAGGAGACCGCAAACCCATATCTGACGAGAATATTGTAGCCAGAGTTCTGACTTCTACAGGTCAGCTCTGGGATGGTTTGTGGGGACAAACACATGACGCTTGCTCCCGTGGTACAAAAGGAGAACAACCTAGATTCTACCTCTCCACGTCCGAACCTCGTAGCTACAAGACTCACCCGACTCACCAGATTAACCTGAGAGGCAAGACCCCTCAGACGGACTCCATCACGCGCCGACGCGCAGCAGATAAGTCGCCCACAAATGCAAACTGAGTGCTAACCTTCGAGAAAATAATAAACCACTTGAATAGACTCGCGTAGCATAGGATGAAGAAGACCTGAAGAACGACCTACCCAGCACATCGAACTATATTAATTATTAATGTACCGGTTAATGCAGAAATGTTAAAGTTTGTGTTGCCTATATAAAAGTCGAAATCACATACATACGACTGGTGTCATTCTATTTGTATTGTTGTGTATCTCTTAGTTTTCTTCTCTTGAGACATAATAACCTAGTCTTTTGATTAGTAATCAGCGTTTCTCAAATTGAGCCAAATGATACTAAAAAGCCCGAGAACAAATATAAATTTTATGTGACCAAGCACCGTGATCTGTCTCTAACACCGCTCTAGAAGTAGAATTCTGGTAAAAGAACGATCCATAGTGGTAGCCTAACGCCCCTCTATCAATAAGTCTTAGCCCCTAGTAAGATAAACGTATCTTCCCCAGAATATCATCACAACAAATTATCGTGATTGGAGTTCAGAAGAATCCATTGTTTAAAGGAAGCACGGTAACTCATGTAAATACCGTATTTGGTCTTGTAATTATTATGTGTGATACAGTTTATAATTATGATGCCACGTTGTATTCATTCATATGTGAAGATATGGGGCTGAAATAGAATTGTAATTCAGTTATATAATTTATATCTAATGATGAATGAATGTGCAGTAATATGTTATAAATTGAAAGTGAGCTGTGATTGTAAAGTTTGGCTCATAGTCCATTGTGTTATAGCCTACACAATGTGTGTACGGTGTTAAAGTGGCTATAGGTATTGTCATAGGAATTGTGTTTCGGGAAGCGATCTTGTAAGCAGTTATTGATGTTTGCTAAATAGAGTTGGAAAACGTTATACGGCGACTCCTGCCTTGTTGCTTAGTGAACATTCTGCGTGGATAAACCAATTCAAGTAACAGGTAACAAAATACAATCATCGGGGGCTAAATCGGCTATTGATAAATACGTTTAACACCCTGTGACCTTGAACTTGAAGTTAAGCCATTCATTCACTGATCATTTTCGAGTGGTCACGGGTATACTCCACCTTACCAAGTTTGGATGTGATAGTTGAAATAGGCTCTGAGTACTTGGCCACTTTAAAGTTTTTACACAGATAGACAATGGACAGACAGATGGACAGACACTTAAAAAAAAAAAAAGTATACTACTGTATTTAGAACTCATCTCGCACAGATTTGCAAAAATCTGGAAAAAAAATGTTTTGGGGGAAAGGCAATGGGATGGAAGGTGAGTACATAGACTCACATTGCTATGCATGTCAATAAAAAATGGGTGTTAATATCCCCGCTACAGACTAAATTAGGATTGGCACTCGCTCTCATTCTCACACATAAACACACACACAAACAACCACACAAACACGTGCGCAACTTTAACAAGAAAAGAATACATTGTAAAAAGACATTAAAGACACTAACATGAAATGTTGGTATCCCTACATGAGTGGTATGCTCGTTAGCACAGAAACCTTACCCAAGGAACGGGCTTGCCCTCTGGTGCTCTGCAAGTCAGCCTGGCCTGAGCTCCAACCTGAACGGCTGTGAACTTGGGTGGTTCCTCTTCAAAGTCCGTCTCAAGGTCTGTGGTATGCCAGAAAAAAACCAGAAGAAGTGAACTGAGATGACTTTACTACTTGGGGTTTGCACATCGAATAATAACTCTTCATTTGTACATGACTTTTCTGTCCAACAACACAGTTTTGTATTTTTATTAGTTTTATTTGTATTAAATTTTGTTGATGTTGCAGCAAAGTGACTGTAGCAACCTTGACATATATAGTGTTGCACATGTGATGGCATGGGAGAGTGGCCACTGACCTAGGTCATCTTCCTATGAAGTTTGGTCAAAATCCATTCAATGGTTGTTGAGATACAGAGAGTTCAATGGACCGACAACCAAGCGATCAACATTCGGATTATTTTGATTCCCGACTACTTTACAGTATTCCAAGACAGTATCTAAAATTACAATAAAGCAACAACAACAAAAGAAGAAAAGGAAGAAGAAGAAGAAGAAGAAGAAGTAGAAGAAGAAGAAGAAGAAGAAGAAGAAGAAGAAGAAGAAGAAGAAGAAGAAGAAGAAGAAGAAGAAGAAGACATCAAGAAGCGGAAGCAGAGAAGACAAAAGCAATAAGACGTACATCTATTGCCTTAATACTAAAAGCCTACTTATGCAATGTACGATACACAGTAATAAGTTGCCTAACTTACAGGCTAGCTTGATGACGCTCTCGGGTCCCCGCTTTGACTTCCACATGGTTAGCGTTTCCAGGTACCATGCCACACAAACGCACTGAAAGCAAAAATCAAAGCACTCAACACCTCAACAACCGTGACACCAAACTCAACACTTCTTGAAAACAACAATAACAACAACAACAACAACAACAACAAAAAGCCAACAGCAAATGTCACAAAGTTGGAGCACATACATGCTCAATCTGCTTGATGGAATCCAAAAGGGAAATCAAGAGTTTGTTACAGAGAAAAGTATAACGGCCTACTAGCGCCAAAACTGGATAGTTACAAATATCATGGAATAATTACACGTTTCCAGAGATAACTACAATTATAATTGAACAATAATTACAAATATCTTCGTTCGATCCTGTTTAATTTTCAGTTTTGGCTCTACCAACCCGCTTGGAAATGCACCAATATCAAAAATTGTAATTATCACATAATAATTACAATTTTCACTTAATAATTACAATTTGTACGTGATCATGCTTATCTCTGGATAAGGCAGCTTACTAGCGCCAAAACCGGCATTTACAGGTGTTAGTGAAAACGGTTAGTAATAGATGTTCTGTGTAATTCACATACATGACATCCTACTAGCTCCAAAACCTGATAATTACAATTATCATGGAATAATTACACATGACGCATTTCCAGATGGATTGCTAGAGCCCAAACTGAAAACTAAAACATTATCACGCCAAGATTTGTAATTTTTAGTGATAGTTATAATTATGTTATACTAACTGTAACTATCTCACAATAATTGTTATTATTACACGAAAATTGTAATTATCATATTTTGGCGCTAGGAAGGCGTGGCAAATACTGACATTTATTACTTAACACTGTGGATTACTGGTGTCTCTGGAAATGACACAGAACACGTGTAAATTTCAATTATCTCGTGATACTGGTAACTCTCAGTTTTGGCTATCATAAGACAGGGGAAACGATCATAGTACATCCTTAAACGTTACACTTTAAAGTTGCTGTGCCCAATACCTTATTATTGGTTGAGATCTGTCGGGTGACATTTAAATACCAGTGGTTATCCTGTCATAAAAGTTTCTCCTATCAAATAAAATAGCTATTATGTTTCAAAGGCACGCGCTGAAAGGCATATAAACATAATCCGCCTCTCATAAAAAATAAATATTATTATAGATGTCGCAGAGGAAATTAAAACTAAAACAATAATCGTTATGTTCTGCTGCTGTTCCAGTACTGAATGAAAAATAACTCGTCAATTAAAGAACAAATTAATGAGAGCCAAATAGGTACATAGACCAAACGACTGCTGATTTGTACAAAAACGAGACAACATATCACAGTGCACATTTTCAAGGTAAGCTCTTCATCAGGAGGACAAAACAAAGTACTGTTTTATTCTTTGGTAGTTCATTTCCCAACATAAATCTTGTTGTGGTTCTGTCTGCCTGGTGAAGAAGAACTTAGCTGGAATATGTGCATTGTGTTGCGTTCTCTTGTTGCTGTCCTAATGAGCTTTCTGTTGGTTTATGTGCACACTGAGTTCTCATTATTGTAAAGTCTGATTGCTAGCAGTTTCACTGTTTTATTCTTTTAAATTATCAATAATATTTTTTAAGACACTATAGCTGCACAGAAAAACACCAATATGCAGAGTATGTGGGTTAATAATAATAATAATAATAATAATAATAATAATAATAATAATAATAATAATAATAATAATAATAATAATAATAATACAGGTTAGGCAAAAAGCAATAAAACAAAAAAACAAACAACAACAAAACTGAAAACAACACCACATTCAGTGCATGTCACATGTACCGCCATTGTAATCATCAGTGTGCAGAGAAATGGCAAAACCAATTAAAACAGAAAATATCCACGAATTAAAAAAAAACACATTAAAAAGAAATTTATAGGACAAAGTCCATTTGACTCACATGCTTCTTATGGGACTCACAATATTTAAAATGAGTGCCCAGAAGAAGAAAAATGAAATGGAGGCATTAAAATGCAAATATCGACTTCGATCTTTCTATGCTTATGGGATGACCTCGATCTCTGGCACCAAATACACTCATGTACTGTCAAATAAAGTACAGGAAAAGTTGTATAATGCCAAAAAAAGGTGATATTGGGATGACTGACCATGAGTGATCTTGACCTTGGGATGACCTTGACCTTCATGTGACCTCTCATGCATGTCTGATCAAATAACCCACGTGGTTGAATACTATGGGTTAAAATAAACAACTATTCCACAGTACAATGACCTATTTTTTTATGCTTTTGCAAGGCCTAAAATGACTTAGACCTTCAAAATTAACACACACACACAAACAGAACAAATATGAAAGATCAATCTACAATCTCTAAATACAACAAATTTGGACTTTATATCTCTCATAGGTTAGAGTCAAGGTCACTTCAAAGTATCTATACTAACCGACTTTGGACAGCTCCAGTGACCTTGATCTTGGAGTGAGGTTGACCAAATTATTGACCAAGTAAAGTATGCATGTCTTATTAATATCTATCATGCATCAAAGAATCATAAGTTCAATAATAATAACCTATAAAAAAATTTGTGATAAAATTGTAATTTTTTAAACTAACATTTGTTGACCATTTGACCTTCACCTTAAAGAGATGTGATTCATTCATGGATAATTTATGAGGTCTCACAGGTATACATCATCTTACCAAGTTTGGTTGTGATAGTTAAAATAGGTTCTGGACAGTTTTTTATTATTATTTAATTTTTTTAAAAATTATTGGGTATTTGTATAGCACACATATTTCACCATTCTTGGCGACTCAAGGTGCTGCCCGATACAGGATCTAACTCAAGCCGCTCAAGGCGCCAACTTGCAACCTTTGAGTGCATCGTAATAACACGCCAGACAACTGAGCACAATCCTGGGCAAACAGGGATGGGGGAGAAGGACCTAGGTGCATGCTGGATGTGTTCTTGCCACCGGCACTCACTCGTCTAGGACACGAGCGTCAGGATCTTTAAAGTCCGTTATTATGGAATGTGTGCGACACAGACTAGACTTCGGTTTATACTCTTATCCGAAGGAGTTTTGCACAGACAGTGAACAGAAGACGTACGGACACATTTTTTTTTTAAATGTCATCTTTTGGCCTATTTATGCCTCATCCTGCGCAGAAATGCAATAATGTTGATTTTGGGGTTTGTTTGTTTTGGTTGAATACATAGACTCACAACACTATGCATGCGAGTCAAAAACAGAGAAAAACACTCAAGGATAAAATCTTCTTCTTCTTCTTCTAAATATTCTAGAGCAGGGTGCAAATTAAAACACACTAAATACTAATTGGCAAGGACACTGAAAAACAGAAGAGCAACAACAGTAACATCAACATATATGTTTAGTAGTAGTAGTGATAGCTGACATAGGTTCTGAGATTTTAATCCACTTGCAAGTTTTGCAGACAGCGGACAGAAGGATGAATGGACAAAATTTGACTATTTAGGACACGTCTCGCACCTATCCTATCCTGTCCCGTAACCCGGAGGTCATAGGGGCACCACAGATGATCGTTTAACCAGCATACTCAATCTTTCTCTGTCCTCAGCAGCCCTGATGGCTTCGCTCAGTGTCAAACCAGTCCATTCTCGAATGTTGTCCTCCCACCTCTTTTTCAGTCTCCCTCTTCTTCTACCTCCTTGCACTGTGGCTTGCAGAATAGTCTTTGCAAGGTCTGATGATCTGGTGACGTGGCCATACCATCGGAGTTTCCGTTTCTTCACCACTGTGAGCAGGTCATCGTGTTGTCCAATGGCTTGTGTGATGGTCTGTCGGACTTTGTCGTTGGAGATGTGTTGGGTATAGGAAATGCCCAGAAGTCTTCTGTAGCACCTCATCTCCATGCTTTGTATTCTTCGTTGGAGATCTGCTGTGAGAGTCCATGCTTCGCAAGCATATAGGAAGATGGAGATGACAAGGGAGCGCAGCAGTCTTACTTTGGAATGCAGATTGATGGTCCTGTCTTTCCAAATGGGCTTCAACCTCGCCAGGGCAGCAGTTGTCTGTGCGATCCTGGAGAGGACTTCCTGTCGGGACCCATTGTCTGATACAATGGCTCCTAAATATTTGAAGCTATGCACTGTGTTGAGGGACTTGGACTTTGATGTCCATGTTGATGCCATTGGTGTTGTTGGTCATCATTTTGGTCTTCTCTGCACTTATTTCCATTCCATAAGCTCTGGAGGTGGTGTCAAGCCTCTGTACCAGCTGTTCAAGTTCTTGTTCCTCTCCAGCCAATCCATCAATGTCAACCGCAAAACGAAGATTGGAGATTGCTCTACCCCTATGCTGACTGTGCCTTCATGATCTGCATATGACATGATGCGCTCTAGGAAGATGTTGAAGAGTGTTGGAGAGAGTAGGCATCCTTGAGGCACACCGATTGTTGTTCTGAACCAGTTCCCGATGGCGCTGTTGTGGAGGACTGCACTGGTAGCCTTGTCATACAGGTTTTTGATGACGTCAATAATTTTAGGGCTGATGTTGTACACTTTCATTGTTACCCATAGAGCTGCATGCCAGACTCGGTCAAACGCCTTCTTGAAGTCTATGAACACATGATATAGATGTTGTTGGTGCTGTAGGTATTTCTCACAGATTATTCTGAGGTTGAAAATCTGTTCAGTGGTACTTCGCCCTGCCCTGAATCCTGCTTGTTCTTCAGCTATGATTTGTTCAGCTTGGGGTTTCAGCCTGTTGAGTATTATTTTCAGGAGGACCTTGCTGGGATGGCTGATGAGGCTGATGGTGCGGTAATTTTCACACTCCTGAAGGTTACCTTTTTTGGGAAGAGTGATGACAAGCGACTGGGTCCATGGTATAGGCCACTCCCCACTCTGCCAGATCTTGATACAGATAATGGTGAGGGCATCAATCATCGCTTCTCCTCCCTGCTTGTAGCAGTTCCGCAGGTATGTTGTCCACTCCATCTGACTTCCCTTTCTTCAGCGATTGCACTGCTGCCTCAACTTCTTCCCGGAGAATTGGTAGGATTTCTTCTTCTTCTCTGTTCTTGGGACATGCTAGAACTGATGGGTCTCCATTTGGTGTAAGGTTGTAAAGGTCAGAGCAGTACTCTGTCCATCTGTCCAAGACTTCTTGTTCTTCTCGCACAGATTTGCAAAACTCTTGAATTCTTTTGGCGGAGGGGGAAGTGAGGGGCGGGGGAGGTGGGTACATACACTCACAAATATTTAACAAGCTCACTCTTTCTCCAAATGTTCTTGTCTATTGCATGAGCGTGGGGGCTGTAGATGGCTGTGTGTTTGGGGAAGGGGGAGGTTAACGGAAACACAGTAAATCTGACCCTAATAAATCTAACTAAATAGCATAATTCACTGTCGCTGCAAGATGGGGAGGTATAATAATAAAAAATTCTAAAAAGCTATTAAAAAAAACCTTAAAAAAACACCCAATTAACCATTATAATACAATTAGCTCCATATGCTTTGTAACATTCAATTTGTTTCTACTTTAAATAAACACATCACAAACCAACTAACCATTATAATACAATTAGCTCCGTTTGCTTTGTAACATTCAAATTTTTTTTTCTTCTTTAAATAAACACACATTTGGTCCTGATTTGGCTCGGAAGAGTCCGCTGGACCTAAAGCAATAACCATGTAATGCAATGTAAATAAACACATCTGCAAGTATATTATTTGCAAACATACCATGCACACATATGCGCGCGCCTCTACCCACTCAGCCACAAGTTCTTCAGGTTGCATCAAACCAATATGAAGTACTGTTTGTATACAGACTCCTTGCGAGCATTCTGGTGTGAGCTAACTTTGCTTTACATAAAGCTTGTAGCATCCTGATAGAAGCAACCGTGCCATTGTTTTAAATGAACTAAATTTTTTTTAAAATTATTTTAATATTATTATAATTATAATTATTGTTGTTGTTATTATTATTACAATTATCATTATTATCATCATTATTATTATCAATTAAATATGATGACATACTGTTTCATTTAAAGCTACAGCTATAACCGAAACAAGAAACAAAAGGTTAATACGCCCTCTAGTGACCCAGGAAAACGTAACTAGGCAGGTGAACACTTGAAACACCAAATGTCTCACCAAACAACACATTATGTTTAGTAAGAACTGTGCCAGCTGGATGGTTTTATCACTCTGGAATCAACACCATCCAACATAAAAATAAGCCAACACAAACTTCATCTTGAACCCAAACAGTTGTCCATACCGAATAAAATTTGATCCAATCTGGGAATCGCTGCAAAAGCCAAGCAATCAATCAAAGGTAAATGTCCACTATGGGTCCTGGATGTCATTCGTTCATGCGCCCAAAGGTTGCAAGTGTGTGCCCCAGGCGGCTTGAGTTAGATCCTGTATCAGCCAGCGCCTTGAGCAGCTCTTGAACTGGAGAAGCGCTACATAAGAACTATTAAATTAAATCATTATGGTCACAAATCCAAATATCATTTTCAATGCTCTCTCAAAACCAAAAAATATTTTCTCCATCTAACATTGAACTGACAACGACTTTTAATTGTCATTAGGGACACTGAGGGCATCTTTTACATTTAACTGCTCAACCAATGGGAACTTTTATTAAAATATTCTGCCTTCTGCAAAACGTCCTGCACAAAGAAGCTATTAAATTGTTCCCAGAAGGGAGGTCCAGTTTGTTAAGCCCCTAAAGCCAAGCCATGTCAGAATGGAAATTCAAACAAAGCTAAAACAAATAATTATTTAGTTAGTTAGTGTTTATAGGGTCCAGTGGACTGCAAAGAGCCATGTCAGGGCCACAACTTGGTTGAAAGAGGACTCACCCCTCATCTGTATAAAAGATCTGCTGAAACAACCCTAATGGTAACACTGAAGGCACTCCACTAGCCGGTCACTTTACAATAAAGTCATCTCATGCAAGAGACGCTGAGGCTGTACACTAATTTGACCCCCCATTTACAAAGACAAAATAGAATATAAACATCATTATAAAATATTAGTAAAACACATACATATAAAATGTCTACATTGCTAAATAATAATACCAAAGAAAGCCCTAGTGATCATTTGGCAGAAAACGTCCAATATCTGAAAGCTGACCCAACAGACCTCATACACAGATGAGGAGTTTTGGGAGAGTTTTTAAGAAAAAAAGATAGGTGACTGGTCTAGCGAATAAGATAGTAGATTGATAGAACAGATAAGGAACGAGAAAGAACAAATGAGAATGACAGAAACAGTGGTAATTTAAGGAACTACATTTCCACAAAGTGGAGTTACTATTTATACAGAAAACCCCGGCACCCAAACAGTGGAGCTAAAACAGATGCAGGAAGCTGTCAAACCAAAAAGCATTGCATAGCTGAAAATAATGTCTATAAGCAAAAGTTGGTTAGGTAACAAGCATAAAGTAAATTGTCAACACTCACATTGTGAATATAAAGGCAAATAAGATATCAAAGCACTTTGTGAAAGGAAAGCAGAAAAGCATTGTGACTATAAAAGCAAATAATTAGATACCAACTCACTTGGTGAAAGGAAACAGAAAAAAACAGAAGCTGCAGATAATCAATAAACTACTGGTCACTGTAAACCAACATGCTGACTAAGACAGTAAACAGCGAGTATGAACATCACAGACCAGTGCAAATATACAGTGAGCCTATTTGATCTTTCTAGAACATTCCTAATGCAAGCAGCTTTCTATTTTTCTTTTTTTATTCCATAATTGTAAAACTGCTCAAGGAAATATAGAACAACAGATTGATAATTATGAAGCACAACAAGAACCGCAATATTTTGGGAGTATGGTGACAGAGGCTAAAATCTTAACAATGTCATACTGGGCAAATAAAGTCCATAGGCTAAGAAAAGATACAAAAAAGCAGCAAAAACAAAACAAAACAATCAAAGTAAAAGTTGTGCTGTGCAAACAATTATCTCCCCTTCCTTGTCACTGACCACAATCCACAGGAAGGGACTGAGTAGGCTATATATATATATATGATTGTATCTCAACAGATTGAGCGTGTACATCCAGTAATTTTGCTATTTTTGTATGGAGCATTGCCCAGCCAAATCCTTTCATAGACAAGGAGCTATCTCTGCACAATGGGAACACATGGCTGTCACAAAACAATTTTTATACACTGCCTCATTAATGATTGCAACTTGGCAAATCATGTTCTACCACCCTGATCATCTTTTTATATAATTGCTATTTACATAAGAATATTGTATGTCTTTTATTTCATGGCCATCAAGCTATTAGAAACACTCAGTGCTAATCTAAAGTGCAGTTGGGTTGATTCGCCAAATACTCCAGTGAACTTGCCAGACACATACATACTATGATACACACCTAGTTGCTATTTTGGCGGAAATGTTAAGGCTGACAAAATTCACTGACACACTTCATTGGGTTGTTTTCCTAACAAAATAAAACACACCAAGCATAACCAGACTGTACAGAAGAACTCCATGACATCACTGCTGTGTTCTAGAAGGCCAGACCAAGGCAGTTCCACATTTTAAATTTCCCCTCACTCTCTAAAATGGTAATACAAGGAAGGGGTTAGAGTTAGATTACAATAAAGACTAATTCTGCAAAAAAAAAAAAAGAAGCTAACAACGAAAATAGTAATGGAAATGAGAAGTTTAAAACACAAAGTAATAACACAGATGAATACATATAACAGGCTGAAAAAGATAGGCATAAACTATAACATCTGCTATACAAACCTTCACATTTGGTTCAATTCCCCGTTGCTAAGCAGGAAAATAAGGAGATAAAAAACTTTAAACATCAGTACAGTGAGGGACACACAAGAGGCGGGACCAAAATGCAGCAAGTTGTTAGTAGCACCACTCTACAAATTAATGCAACTGTTACATTTTTACTACACACTGAAATGGTCACTTGCAGGTGGTTTTGGTTCAGTCAGTTCTTCATTAATTTACATTGGCTCAAACAAAGATATTATGCAGAAATGTGAAGGTCCTGCAAATTCAATAAAAATATTTTTCTTAAAAAAAAACAATCACAATTTATAGTAACAGTCACTAGACACAAAACATAATTACTGGAGCTTCATTTTTAAAATTCACATTCATTACCTTTCCTTTAACAAACTTTCAAATCTCTTTTATTACCTCCCTTACACTTCTGTAGCCAATGACCCAAAATCATGTATGCTAGCTCCTCTGCAGGCAATGCCCAACATAGCATTGGTTACCCCACTTACAACACTGCAGGCAACCTCAACATAACATGTGTGACCTCCCCTACAAGGTTGCAGCCAATACCCTAAGACACATTTTTGAATCTTCCTCCCCCATCCCATCAACCTCCACATTTAACCTCCTCTCCTCACAACTCTTGACCCAGTGTGATTTTTCAGTGCAGATAGGATTAACTCAACCACAATGCGCTCATTCAACTCCAAGCCAATTCCTTCAGTATTATCGTGTAGGAGCTTAAAAGACTATGATTTCTACCTGTTAGTTGGGAAACACACAGCGTTCACATCTGGCCACACTTGCACAAGTAGCTCAAAAAGTCCAGAAGTGTGAAATGTGTATTTTTTTTCGTCTATCAAAATCGTCCAGAGCTTTCAGGATATGGTAAGGTTTTCTTGCATAGCTCAAAGGCAGATAAATCCCACATGTATCATAGTTCCTTTTGTAAGGTCTCATGGTTTGGTTAAGAAAGTGTGGTACTGTCCATGCATCGAGTATATTTTCTTCCTTATGTCTTTGATAATTTATTTTGTAAACTACACTGTCTTATCAAATGTCAAATTTCCTTTTGTAAATGTGGACAATAAATTCAAAAAGAATTAATACAAAACTCATTTAATATCATGTACAGAGAGTCGTGTAATCTGGTGTATAATATAACAAACAGAGAATGGTGTAATCTGCTGTACAATATCATGTACAGAGAATGGTGTAATCTGCTGTACAATATCATGTACAGAGAATGATGTAATCTGGTGTATAATATCATGTACATTTAATGGTATAATCTGGTCTGTAATATCATGCACAAAGAATTGTATAATCTGGTGTATATTATATATTAATATGTACAGAAAACGGTGTAATCTGGTATATAATATGTACAGAAAATGGTGTAATGTGTAATATATACCATTTTTTTTTTTTTGGGGGGGGGGGGGGGGGGGAGGGAAGGGGGAGTGATACTTAGACTCAAATTGCTATGCATGTGAGTAAAAAACCACCACAACTTATATTGTACATACAGTAACAACAACTGTGCAACGATTTAGTCACCAACCTGCTACTGTGTGGGCAGGGCCATCCGCACTTGAGCTAAGCCACAAACCTTACAAAAATCTTGCAAGCACTGGATGCTTCTGAGAACAAAAACGTTACACACAATGAGGACGGGTAAGTTGCTGTATAGAAAAACGACTGTGCACAATGCTAAGGTGGAACTGATATTTAGATTTCACCCGGTTGTACGCTAATCAGTGGCTGATAAACGTACCTTGTACTCATCACCCTGGTACTCGTTGATATAGTTCTCCACCACAGCGTAGGTAACATTGTAGACCGTGCGAACGTGCCTGGCACGGCGGTCTGCGATGATTTCCAGCTTGTTTTCGTCCACTCTATTGATGCCGCAATGTACAGCCATCCTGTCAAGGCCTATTCAACAACAACAACAACCAAATAAATAAATTAATAAAATGGATAGAACAGAATAAATAATTTTAACAAAATTAAATAAATACAATATAGGCTTAATACCTAACTGACTGAGACTGAGACTTTATTGGTCTATGAAATGTACATAGAAATTTGCCTTTCGGCTGCACAAACATAGTAAATGTAAAATGTAGAATATCTTTAAACAAATGATATGTACAAACAAAAAAAGTAAATAGTGCTATAAAATATAATAAAACAACTATTATCCCATACCCCAAACATAAGCTTACTTGCGCCGTACTCTCCTGCCTACACCCTCACATACCATCACAAACCAAAGCCATCACTCACAAACATCGCGTACAAACAATACGCAATCCACACTCAGACATGATCATCACAGTCTAAGTCAAATAACAAAACAGGACAATTAAAAAAATTCACACACACACACTCTCTAGACACATATTTCCATGAACATAATGACCCACAATGGGTTTTTCACAAAAACAACAATAAACAACTATCACATTAGGCACTGTATACAGTGTGTGCTGGATCACACACACACACGCAGTACACACACCCCAGCACTTCATTTCATACTCACAAAAAATCACGCACACATACACTCTCTCACACCCACACGCTGACTGACTGATCAGATTTGATAAAGTCAGGGAATAGCGTTTGTGAGTCAAATGGCGCTCGGCATACCATACCATACAAAACCATACAATGCCATACATGTAATATACAATAAAATACCATACAAAACAATACAACACAATAAATAAATTTAAATAATAATACATAAATAAATGGACAAAATTGCCCATGCAAGTTACTCTCAGTGCAATTGCACTGACTGACCATCGCATGGACTTTAAAGATCTTGACTCCCATGTCCTACATGGGTTTGGACAACGCAAATCCACCCAGCACGCACTAGGTCCATCTTTTCTCCAATACCCGGCCACCCACGATTGTGCTCAGTTGTCTGGGCGTCAGATCATGCGCCCAAAGGCTGCAAGTGGGCGCCTCAGCGACATGAGTTAGATCCTGTATCGGCCAGGACCTTGAGCAGCTCTTGAACTGGAAAAGCGCTACATTAAAAACGATTAGGTAAATAAATAAAAAATTGCAACCTGGAATATGACCTAAGATTATGAGGTCTTGAGTGTGATCATGATGCCACCTAGTGTGATCTAGTCTAAAGTAGTGGCTACATTTGGCTTACGTTTTAAGGCTTTTGCATTGGGTTGGAGGTGGTGGTGCCATGTTTATCCCGGCCAGGTTTGAAATTATAAACATGGGTACTGTGTAATTTCACTTCAACAAGGCACTTTTTCATGCCGACATAATGCACTCTTTCACGATTTGACTATAATATGAAACAACTTTACTAAGATTGACACACAACAAGTGAATTCAACTGCCTGAGCTCGTCAAGATTGTGTAGCAGACAACCTTGGTTGCGTGTAATCATGCGTCAGGGAGGAGTTTAGGTTGACTTCTAAAGTCGTGGCGTTACATTCTCGCTTCTGATTGGTCCTCGTAAGCCCGGCTTATGTATTTGTGAAGAAGAAATCAAACATGCGCTTTCCTTGTGAAATTTTACGTTAGCCAGTACGCAAGGAAACACATAAGGAATTGATAAGCGCAACACAAGTGTGGCCAGGTGTGTAACACTAGTGTGGGCGGGCCTTTGATGTTGAGCTTTCATTTTTACAACTGCATTGTTCACTGTTCGTGTTGTGTGTTGTGAAATGCAAATTTTATTGTATTCATTTTGTAAATACTTCTTTCTATATGCAGCCGACTTCTCCATTAGAGATTAATAAAGTCATATCGTATTGTATTGTACTGCACTGCACTGCATTTTATTGCATTGTATCGTATGCAGTTTATCAAATGCATCCATTCCTCTGTAACAGTTACAGTCTATGGTAGAGGTCTATGACCAAAAAGGCAGATTTCTTCTGTTAATTATTCTCCGGAATATTTGTTTTAAAATTCTTCACCTGGGCGGCGTGAGTAAAATCCTGCATCAATCGGCCAGCCCTTTGAGCACCTCTAGAGGATTATATATATATATATATAAATTAACAAAAACTGACAAACCTGTAGAGTCACACACAAAGGAGAACGGCTCAGTGTGGCTGACGTAAACTTCTGCAGCTGGAATTTCATTGAAAATAGGTTCAGGAGTGTTACGTTGGCTCCGGGGTTTGACAGTGTCCGCCGTTGTCACGGTCGTCTGCTGATAGTCTTCAAAGTCATCTTCCTCATCTAATGATGTTTCATCCTCTGCCACTGCAACAACCAAAGGCAAAACATTGCAACAAAAGCATACTCCATAATACTATACTGTCTCCAGGATGATGATAATAATAATAATAATAATAATAATAATAATAATAATAATAATAATAATAATAATAATAATAATAAATTAATAATAATAATAATAATAATAATAATAATAATAATATTAATAATAATAATAATTAATTAATTAATAATAATAATAATAATAATAATAATAATAATAATAATAATAATAATAATAATAATAATAATAATAATAATAATAAAACATGTAGAATGCCACGGCCTGGTTTTATAGTTATTTGCTGATGACTTCATATTATTGTTAATCTGTTTCTTGTGATAAAATATTGGTAATTTTTTTTAGAGAGCAAAATTCTGATTGGTTGAGCTAGTCACATGACAGTTCACTAATGTTTAATTATTATTATTTATTTATAATTATTTATTATTAACTCTGTTATATAATCATTTATTAATACTATTACATTTATAATACAACATTTCAAATAATAAACAATATATACCTGCAGACACATCTGCGAGAAGTCCAACACACCCTATCTATAATTAGAGTATAGTATAGTCAAGAAAAGAATGAACATTAGTGAACTTGTCATGTGACCAGCTCAACCACTCAAAATGTAGCTCTCATAAAAAATTACTAATATCTTTTCACAAGAAACAGACTAACAACAATATAATGTCATTAGACCCAAATAACTATAAAACTGGTCCGTGACAAATCGTCATAGTCTGATGCTGGGGCGTAGGTTTGGATGATGGTGATGTTGAAAGAGAATGCTCTCAGACAGATGGTAATGAGTCTATTGGAGACAGGCCGGCAACCCATGACAGTGGCCAGAATGTCTTAGTGGACCAAGAATTCAACGCCGTGCTCATGCCTGTCATCTCTCCTGCCGAAATAAAGCCTGTGGCCTTTGTCTGTAGTTGTTATTGGCCTTTCCAGCGCAAATCACTGATACCTAAAATGTTCCATCAATAGTTGTCCAGCTCGTGGGCCAATTCTTCTAATTTTACCTCCGCAGTTAGAATCCTGACATTCCAGGTTCCTTTGAGGATGTCTCTCGTGCGGATCTTGCTAAGTTGTCCCCACTTAATTAACCCATTTATCACCTACGTCCTGGTGACAAACAGAAGGCGCGGTCATTGGTGACCCCGGCGATGACCAATCCGGTACGGAGTGAGCGGTTCTTTTCATCATACGGTGTGTCTAGGGAAAGAAATATCTGGCAAAGCCCAATCCTCTCCAGGCTGTTGGCCACAGTCGAAATCCACGAGTACAGTGTAGCTCGCCCTGGTCCTGAGCATGTTGAACCTATAATAACGTGACTTTCGCCCAGTGGTGCTGTGCTGACATCACCCTGTTAGTAGCCTCTTACCCCACACCGGGAAACGTTGGGTCTATTATATTCAGTGTCCGAATCCACATATCATAGATTGTTAAAAAGACAACCAGTACCAAAAAAACATACCTTTCCACAAAAGGTCATGATAAAATCCCAAATATGCTCTAAACATTGAATAAACCACTAAATAAACAAATAATTCAGTAATTAAACTTATTCAAAACTACATTTGAACAACAGTGACAACACATCAAGTGACAGACCTATATCAAGATCGTGATTGCATTCAAAATCCCAGAAATCTGAGGGAAACACTTGTGTGTAGTTAAATCTGTGGAAAATATTTCTATGGACATAAACAACAAAATCAATCATAGTTTACACATAATGTGACAAAACTTACCAGTCAGGACAGCCGCATTACTCGTTCTTCGGGCTGCATCATTGGCAGCAACACACTGGTAACTACCAGCATCTGTGTACCTAACGGCCTTCAAGGTCAAACTGCCATCTGTCCCGATGATAAGGTTATCATCTTTATCTGCATTGATTCGCTTTTCATCCTTGCGCCAAATGACCTGAAAATAATAATTTTAACATTGAGTTTGGCATTATCTCCAAGATGTAGTATGTTTAACTTCTTGCATGATCTGACATTTTTATAAAGAACTACACAAGAACGTTAACATGTTTGGACTTAATAAATAATAATACAACCCGTGTACATGATAAAAACAGCAGTATCTGCATCTACAATCTAACTAGTATAGCATACTGTGATGTAGCAAACAGGCCGCTAACCCTCAATATAGGTTTTCATGAGTTTGATGACTCTTACCACTCCTAGTCCTAAGGCCAAAAAATATTAATGTCTGTTTACGGTAACAGAAAAAGAAATAGTCAGTAGATCAGCTTCTTTTCTTTTTTTTTCTTTTTTTTTTAACCATTTCAACCTTGGGTGCAATTTTTTTTTAATTTTGTTTTTTCTTCTTTTTTTTTTCACAGACGATTCTAAAAAAAGTTTAGGGTCGGCCCAACAAATTATGGTCGGTCGGGATAACGGTAAACAGACCTTTTTGTTTTTTGGCCTAATCAGACAAATACACATACTAAATAGTTTACCTTTGCTTCTTATACATAAAGTGAATCTGCATTCAAGGCCTGTTGGTAGGTTATACTAAATTATTATGATTCTATTAGTAAAACCTTAAAACCCCCTCACTAAAACCTGATAAGTTTTAGTATTAGCATACCCTGATAAGTCACATTGTTAGGCTCAAGTTATGACCATGCACTGGTTATAACAATGTCAAATAGTGAAATACGTTTTAAAAAATAAAAGAATGACAAAAGGTTGAAAAAAGCAAAACAACAGTCTGATTGTTAAAGTGCAACTAAATATGCTATACTGTAGGTTAAATGGACAGCACTATACCTTGAAACTACAATATCACGATCAACTTCATTGTAAATAATATAGGCCTACAGTAGCCTACACGGATTACAACTGGTTAGGGTCAGCGAGGTTATTTTACTCAATCGGTGATAAAGCAAATTAACTCTACTTTGACTCACTTTAAAATAACTTGAAATTTGAGACTCAAGCCTTTTTATGAGTTAATCATGAGAGAAACTTTTAAATTTTATTTCAATTTTTATCAACACACCTCTGGAATAGGTTGTCCCACGGGTGGAATGCAGTTGAAAACGGTCTGTGATCCAAGTTTCACAGTTTGACTTGCTGGCTCTTCTTGGAAGCTTTTCTGCAAGTCTGGAAAATGCAAAGAAATATAATGTTGCTATGAAAAGCCCGTTTTAGCACTGCAAGCGTGTCGTAGTCACAAAACGAAACCATAATGTCCGCGTAAACAGGCGATAACCGTACGTCTGCTTCGGTCGGGTAAGAGTGGTTTCCCTTCCACTGCTCTCTCTCTCTCTCTCTCTCTCTCTCTCTCTCTCTCTCTCTCTCTCTCTCTGTGGTTTCCCTTCCACTGCTCTCTCTCTCTCTCTCTCTCTCTCTCTCTCTCTCTCTCTCTCTGAAATAAATATATAAACAAATGTTTAGAATACCCATGCGTTTCTATGCGTCTCTATAATGCAGCTTATCAAAGAGGCATTTATAGTCTTTGAGCTTATTGAGCCAATTGTTTTCGAGCTTCAAGCTCACTGGTAGCCTGGTCTAGCAGGCTGAGCTTACGAATAGGCCTACGAATACGATCACTTTATTATCTCAATCAAAGAGAAATTCACACGTGGTGCCAGATATAAATGTTACAAGACGATAAAGGAGAGTATTACAACAATAAACAGTAAACAGTAAAACAGGATAAAAGTATATCAAGAAGACATTACTGAATTAACCATTTAAAACTGTAATCATAAAAAGTTACATGGGGAAAACAAATACCTATCACATGATTTACGTTCAGTGTCATAATCATGATAGAAGGTATTGCAACATAACAATCACTGTTGGCAAGCAATAATCGCATCAATATACAACAACGTAAGACTTTTAGATAAATATGTTCATAAAAGAATATAAAAATCGCTAAGCACATAGGCCTACACTAAACGGAAATGTAAGATCACAGGGGCACATACTCACTATCTCATGAGGATTGGACATTAATTATATAAATCATGCCACGCACACTGTCATAATAGAAGCATCATACGTTCAAATTCTCAATCATTTAATACAGAGATTGCGGTGGGTATAAAACTATTTTTAGTGCGTACAGTTTTGAACTTTGGTGTCCTGTAGCGCCTACCCGAGGGCAGGAGATTGAAGTGGTGCGCGAGCACGTGACTGCTGTCTTGAAGTATGCGACGGGCCTTTCTCGCCACTCGCCTTTCATACATCGCTATCATACTCATTTGTTGCACTCCCACAACCTTCCCACACACTCTCACCACTCTGTCCAACACATTCCTACTGTCCAAAGACAACCTTCCATACCAACATACAAATGAGAAAGTGAGAATGGAAGAGATGAACGAATCATAAAAGGTTTGGAGGATACGGTTTTGAACATGCAAGCTCCGGAGTTTCTGGAATCTCAAGCATTAAGCATGAGCCTGGGCTAACTCTTGCCGGCAGATTGAGTTTGAATCTGAACAGTTTGTGGATACTGGCTCAATAAGGTGTTATAATGCTACAATAGGATGGAATCTCAGCGCCATAAAAACACTGCGGGGACGCTCCACGCCATATTACCGAACTGTCTGTAGGCCTATGTCCGAGATTGATTCACTTGCATGGTGGTCTCAGATACTTTATGTGGGTTGGAAACGGACTTCCGAGAACAAAGATATAATTTTATTTAACAAGGGCACAAGAGTAAGCACTGGGTGTGTTTTTTTACATCTTGCCTTGGGGCTTATAACAGTGTTAGTTATTCATTGCTTACAGGGTCCAGCGGACTGCAAAGAGCCGAATCAGGACCACAAAATCAAGACCACAACTTGGCTGAAAGAGGACTCACCCTTGATCCCCATAAAAGATCTACTGAAACAACAAAGTGACTGGTCTAGCGAAGAAGATAGTATAGTATTAGTAGATTGATAGAACAGAGCAGAATGAAATAGAACAAATGAGAACG